>OY804520.1:33063658-33418658 GCA_963680855.1 Lepeophtheirus nordmannii
TTGAAGTAACAAATTAAATTTATGGAGGTTGTGTCATTAGTTATGAAGTATTTCATGTCACTCTCAGCACCCCTAGAGTACAAAAAAAGTCATCTCCTAGCCAACTCAATTTGGAAAAAGGTTGATCTCGTGGTCTAACAAGAACATATAATTACACTGGTCAACAGTCAAAAATCCTAAGATGCATAAATATAATAAAAGTCATTCAGTTTTGCAGATTGATTTCAAATCTGTAATTTTTTTTTGTCGAGATTTGATGGTTTTTGAGAGATTGGACTCTACTTTTTGAGCTAATTTGGCCCATTTTCTAACTTCAATTTCAATTTAAGACTAGAAGGATACTCATTTTGTGCTTTAAAAAATGTTGATTCGCTAGTGTATTTAATACAAATTTCATTTCCAGTCTTTGTTTTGACTTAAAAGGACTTCTGGGGTCATAGGAGGCGGGAGTAGGCCCAAAAGTAAGTCAAATCCTTTGTTCTTAAATAACTCCTTGAATATGTCATAAAATGGATTAATAAGGAATGCATTAAGAAGCTCAAACGAGATGTCAAGTGTTCGATAATAATCCTTAACTAAGAGGAAATTATTCATATAAATTTGTTAATTTTCATTCAATTTCGAGCAAAAATTCGCAAGAAATCAAAGACTCACAGTAGAGCTACTAAAGTAGTAGCGATCAGAAGGACTGCAAAATCAGCTGAAATCCTTCTACGCGCTACAACTTCAGTCCATTGCCTTGTTTTTTAGTAATTCTACCGTGAGTTATTGATTTCTTGCGAATTTTTGCTCGAAACTGAATAAAAATTTACATATTTAGATGGAGGATTTCTTCTTAGTTAAGGATTCATATGCTGTTTTGCTTAACTCGGATTATTTCTTTCTAAACAATAATCATATCCCTACTATTAGATAAAGAGTAGTCCTAAAATTGGTAAGATTGACGTACTATTTGGCTAAACATAAATTAATTTCAAGCATTTTTTCTTTCAATTCTTGAAGAAAAGGTTGAGAGAGAGAGAGAGAGAGGTATAATGAAGACTCCCTTATAATTTTTTTCAAAACACTAATTGCAAAGTTGATTTAGTCATGCTATCTTCTATGCACTAGCACATGAGCTGGAAACTGACTGCCTTTTGGAACTTTGAAACACTTTTCGGTATTTGGGATGTAAACAAGCAATGTTCTTTAGAATGTATGTACAAGATCATTTTCTATATCAGCTCATCTTCATATTGATTGTTTCCATTTATTTAATAGGATATAATTAGTTATCTCAATCTATGTACATATACTGTGCCCTTTTTTCTAGAACTAATTTGACAGATTGTTCTAAGATTTGACAAAAAAATTATCCCTCTTTATAACGTTTTTTTAACAACAAATTTCCTTTTTTGACTACTTAGTAATACATATATTAATGTCCAACACTCAATATTAGCATATTCAAATCAAGGAACAATAAATAATACTATGGAAATCCTCAATAATTAGGGTTTTTTTCTAATGCATAAGTAGGTACAATGTAGCTGCTTCACGTATGGATGTATGATAAAATCTTTGGAGCGAGTTTTCTTGTTAAAATTTTAGGTCTTTTTTTCTTCTTTTATTCCTGGAATGGTTTTTGATAGACAATAAAGATCAATATGAGGAAAGGAAATATAATTTTTGTGCCAGTTTTTTTCAATAATAATAATAAAGTAAGTTTTATATGTAGCTGTTGAGTCCTATAGGTTAAATATTACAAAATATGGAATCTCTGAAAAAATGGTAGTAACAACAAAGACGCTTAAATAAGCAAAAACTACTTGTCAAGTGAAGAATGCTCTGAAGCGGGAGACTTTGTTTAAATGGAGGACTACTTGGCTGGCGATGAGCAATTGTCGACAAACAAAGAACTTCATTTCTGAGCCATATGTTGGAAGAAAGCTATTTACCTTCAAGAGACATCAAGTGACCAAAATAGTGGGACTAATCACAGGGCACATCAGTTTGAAGAGGCATCTTCATAAAATGGGAATGACAAATGACCCATTCTGTAGGCTTTGTGAGGAAGGAGAGGAGACTCCCATTCATCTTATACAAGAGTGTCCACGACTTGCACAAGGGATGGACGAGATCGCCGTGGAGTCGCTGGGAAAAAGAAAAACCCTGGAGGAATATATTTACAAAGTTTTTATGTATTTGTGCAAATTTAAATTATTTTCTATAAATAAAGAAGTTTGCTCCTAGATAGTCTATTACCGGCTGATACCGGATTAAGTTCCGGTGAGGTGGGGCTAATCTAGGAGCTAAACAAACAAAGCAAAAACGATAACTCTAATAACCATATGTTGTTAAAACCTAAGAAACTAGTTAATAGGCCATATATTACATAAATATTTTGTAATATTTGTTTTTATTAAAATTCTTTGGAAACTAAGAAAGACAAACATTAATTTGGTTGTGAGGATAACTCCTGATGATTAGTAATGAATTTGAGCAGATAAAACAATTAAAAATTGTATAAAATACCTGTAGTATGATACAATTTGTTCATCATTGCAATTAAGTGAGTTCGTGAGATGATGTATACCAAAGGAATTGAATTGATTACAATGTAATTTCCTTACTTTCAGAGTTCAACATAAATCAAATATGTTGAGATAGTCAAAAGGAAGCACTGAGTGCTTCTTGCTCCTATTGCTCTTATTTTAAAATATTATATTTTTTTCTCAAAAGGTTCAATTGTAGAAAGGCTTTATTTATTCTTTTATATTTAAATAATGAGCAAAATGTATGACGACTCACTAAACATTAACTTAATGATAAATAAGGCTCAAATATGTATGTATAAGTATATGTTTAAAAATATAATGTAGAGAGTTCATCGAACCTTTCTCGATCAACGTCATTGAGCGAAGAAAGGGGCTGTACCTACTTTCTTTAAAGATTGTTTTACTTTCATGCAGTGCATTACACACGGTGTTTTTTTATAGTCTTATCAAATATTTCAATATTGATCATAATATAATAATACAAATACAACTATAACATCAGAAATAGGCATTGTACTCGTTTTTGACACTCTTTGTTTTCATCTATAAAACATTGTGTATTTAGTAAAGAGATAGCTAAAGGACTTTTTATGTACATAGAAAGTCCCGTTCAATATGGATTTTTTTTTCCTATTACCAAGAGCTATTTGTTGAAAAAATAAACTCTCGAAAACCCACTACAAAAGAACCATTCGTATTCGTATCACTCAAATTTGTTCCAGGAGAGATAATATGTACTCATGTCCCCTCTTAAAGTTGAGCCTAGCCGCCAAAAAGTACTCATATATGTGTATCTGAAATTAAATTGATCCTTACAAAAAAAAAAAAAAAAGGATTAGAAAGGAAGAGAAAGTGAACTTGCAAAAATGACAGCTTATGGAAATTCTGGGTCTTCAAAAGTTTAAATGATTTATATGATTTGAAAAAATGGATCTCTCTCTATAAAAAAATAATTTATGAATTATATATAATATATTATAAAAATATATTGATTAGAATAGTCTATATATTTTTGTCCATGGATTGAGATTCTGTACCAATAATTGCTTTTACCTTTTAAAAAAACCCGGAAAAGTGACCATTATATTCCAAAATTTCTGCTTTTGTGGTCTATAAACTGATTTTAACTTTATATACAAGATATAACGTTATATTACCCCTTAAAATATCAAAATATGAGCAAAAAGTCTTGAATATAATTTCAAGGCATGTATTTTTAGATTCAAAAAGCGTTTTCAATATTTTTGTATCTTTTTTTGGAATTAGAGAAAATGTCTTATAAGTTAAAAGTATGATTAACTTTTGTTACAAGACTTAACATTGTTATTTTGTATCAAAACTATAAAAATTATAGTTTGTTGTAAAATTAAGACATAAAACTACATTCATTTTTTATTAAAAAAACACCTTCAAAAGATCAATATTCAAAAAAATATTGATAATAATTTATTACTTTTTAAAAATATTTTGTATATGTATACCAGGTTTGTTGAAATAATAATTAACAATCTTCTAGTTATTGAAAATTTGTAGGATAAATTTCGGACCAGATATTAATAATATTGATTCACTATCACCCAACAAGCGAATTTTATGAGACTGCATTATTTATAGTCCAGATATAAGTCCTCCAATTTCTGCTTTAGAACATCTACCTTAGGCGACTCTGTTTTACATTCCAACACAGTGAATGTTGAGCATGTACTTTAATGTTGGTGCCATGCTACTCAGCATAGAATATGAATGTTCTTGGAGATATCGTATTGGTATCGGCCTGTACTCAAGGCCTCAATACTGGTATCATAACGGAAGTGAAATAGATTAATAGTTGATCAGAAAATAGTTATATACTAAACCTCTTGACAAGACTTTACGATAAAGAAATCAGCTTTTAAAGTGATACATATATTATCTACATACATAGACGTACCATCATAATATAATATGTTAACTTATCTAGAGATGTAAAATTTGGCCATCTTGAAAGTTGTCTCGATAATTATAAATTACTTGAGTGGAACTGTAATTCCAAATTAAACTGACATACTCTGAGAAGCATCAAATCAATTTAACAACATAATATGATACTTGCTTCAACCACACTATCCCAAAACTTAGATTTAGAATATAGTTGGGCAGTTAAGCTACACAAGTTCACAAGTTTTTATAAACTGTGATACCCAGAGAGTCACCTTACAACAAAGCAGTGGATTTTTTTATTTTGGAGGCTATCTCAAAGGTTCATTTATAGTTCTGTTCAACAACACATATTGAGCAATTTGAAAATCCCTGGTTTTCAATTTGTCACCGCGTATCAGAAATTCAGTGTCTTTTCCCAGTGCTGTACAATTATTTGAAAAACTACCTCCTTTAAGACACGACTCGATTACAATTCCTTCAGCTGTTTTTCTGTGTTGACTCTTTTCTAATTTTTGTCGGAGCAACTGGTTCTATGAATTCAAAAGGGTATTCATATTTTACCGCTTTGCCCAAGAAACCTTAGTATGGCACAATTAAACATAACTCACGTCCATATATTTATTGTATATTGCAACCTTTCCACCAAAAAGGCACAGAAAAAAGGCAATAAATGACTTGATAGTTAGCCTATTTTTACGGCAGTAGAATAATTCTTCATTTAATAGTAGAGCATTGCTCAACCAGTCAACATTCAGAACGCTAGTTAAGGAAAGAGAAGTATAAAAATTGGTTGCTGACAACAAAACACATAGTAAATTTTAATGTTAATGGATATATTTGTGTCATATTTTTCCATTTATTTTTTAAAGTTGAGGTTTCGAGTGAGCATAAAAACTAGTCTTGAGTGGAATATCGATTTCTTGTGAGATTTATTTCAAGTATAAGGACTCTAAAACAAAATAAAATAAAATAAAAAACTTAGAACTCGGTCTTCCAATATCAAAAAATTCCCCTCACGTGAATAATTGAGACATAGTTGAATTATTTCCCTGTACATAATTAATTTCAGAGGACTGACTCATTCTTCACACAAATCAAATAACTCTTTTTTTTCTTTTCTTTTGTATATACATACATATAAAACTCATTTTATCGATTATTGGACCAAAGCAGTGTTTTTTCTCCCTTGTTTTTAATCATTACCCTAGGGAGCTTAAATAATTTATTTTTAATGAGGGAATTCATTTCTCATTCTCTAATCCGTATTTATCTGTGCAACTCATCCCTAGAGAAGGAAGACAAATTACATATATCATTTCTTATAAAATGATGGACTTTCATTTAGATGAGATCCTTTGTTCTACTGTAAGTCTCAACAGAAATCAACATTACAACATTAGAGATCCTTCAACGCTGTACCTATAATAGTAAATAGAATTTGTTGATCGAACTCAACGAATACTAAGTGTATCATGTATGTACATAGATAAATGTTTTGTGCTCTAATTATAAGTATTTTTAGATCATTGAGGAAGATATTTCAAAGTATTGGAGATGTGAACAGTGTGGAGCTTATTTACAATCAGAAAAGGACTTGAATGAGCATTTTGTACAACTTCATTCCAAGACAAATGATCATATTTGTTTTGAGTGTAATGTTGTATTTGAGACGGAAGGGAATTTGGATTTTCATTCTCAAGTATGTTCCTATTTATGTATGTACATGATTAAACTCATGCCTTTGATCATGTGGATATATGTATTTAATATATGTAGACGCTAAGTATGTATGTATTTTAGATGATATGTTTGTTATCTGAAGGCATTTTTATGGTTCTCTTTAATTCTTTGTTTGATCGTCATTATATCAACAAACAAAAATTACATACGTGTAATAAAATGTTTTGCCATACAAGGTATAAATAGATATTTAATGCCTATTTATGATATTTAATGGCATACCTACTGTATACATTTGTACATGTATTGTATATGTATTTATCTAAATACATGCAACATATGCATGCATGCATGAACCATCCAAAAAATGAGGCTAAAATTGCACATTTCATACTTTGATATACTCAATTGTTACCCAACTACATAAAATCATCATTTATAATAACTACACTTGATTCCTTTATTTGTTCTTAGTCCGCTCACAATAAAGATTCACTCAGCCCTGAATATTTGTGTGAATTTTGTGGAGAATATTTTAGAAAGGAGGGATTATTTGCAGACCATTTAAAATCAAACCATCAACTCCAAAGAGAAGGTATGAACATTCATTTCAACCCGTATGTAAGTATATACATGCATGAAACCCTTTTCTAATGTTCTTCCAATTACAGATTGTGAGGTAATGTACCAATAATGTATCAATTGAAATTGATGGACTTGTTTATTCAGGTTTCAACATTTAAAGATAAATATCCAAATTTGCTAAAAATAATTTCAATTGAAGCTTTTATGAATACCATTCAATTTTTAATTTATTAGAAGGAGTTATTAAGTCACGTACTTGAAAAGGATCATGGAACGAAAAAATTGCCCTACCACGGGACCGAGAAACATATTATCCTCAATAACTATAATGATGATTTTATCTTAAAATCTTTGGAGAACGATCAAATACTTCAAACACTGAAGACTGATCCAATCCAAAAGGAATGTCAATCATTTGGTAGCCACACTAAATGTCATGATATGATTATTGATATTAAAGATGAAACCAAAACTTTTTCTATCTAATATGATACAAAACTCTCTTGTGCCACTAAAAAAATATTTAAATGTAATTCATGTAGCGTTGAATTTTCATCCTTTTGTGAAATAAGGGATGATCTCATCAGTTTCATTGATTCTCATTGGAAAATGTATTGTTTGTCATACTCTTTGAATTTTGAGAATGTTGAATCCGTTGAGGATCATTTCTCTGAGATACATTCCAATGAATTATTAATTTATTTTTGTAAGGAGTGTGGTAAAACGTTTTCTAGTCCATGGGCAATAGAAAGTCCCCAAATGAGTGATCAACATGAAAAGAAAAATAAGTGCCATGATTGTGGGGAATTTTTTTGTGACATATCATATTTGAATGATCATTTGAAAAGAAATCATGGCCTGGAGTTTAAAGGTGAGTTATTAGTACTATTATGATTAAGCTGTATTCAAAATGAGTCTCTGAACCACATAGGATATCAATATGAAAACTGTGGTAAAACGTTTGCAGAGCAAAAAAGCCTTCAAGACCAAATAAAAACGATGCATTTAGGAGTCAAATATCGTTGTGTAATTTGTAGAAGTGACGACACTGGACTCGGAGGACTTCGTCAACACATTAAAGGAATCCAGGAAATTCGTAGATTTCCCTGTAAGGGCTGTGATAAGATTTACAAATCTAAAAGAGCTCTTCGTGCTCATTTTGAGCGAATTCACTTGGGAATATTGACTCACTCTTGTGAAACCTGGAGCAAAGCATTTAATTCAAATGCCAATCGACTTGGTCACATAAAAGCCGTTCATTTAAAACAGAAGAATCATACCTGCCATGTATGTAAGAAAAGATATTCAGACTTTAGTAATTTGAAACGTCATATTCGTTCCGTTCATGAAAAACGAAGGGACTTTATCTGCGAGTCATGTGGACACTGTTTTGCCGAGAAGTGTGATTTAAAAAAACATATAAATAGTGTTCATTTAGGGATAAGAGAGTTCAAATGCTCTCTCTGTGGTCATAAGTTTATTCGAGAGAGCTATTTGCAAAAACACATGACTGCAAAGCATTATCTACAAATTAATACAATAAAATGAATTGTGTTTTAATAAGTGAGTAAAAAATTTGATTTGATCATGGTCATGTAGTAAATGCAAAAATAATTAGTAAGTGTTGTTTTTTTTTCCAACAAAGGATTTCGAACCCAATAAATTAAAAGAGCCAATTTGGGAAATCAAATATCAAATTTATTAAGAACTTAATCAATGATCCCTTAACCATCTGATTCCAACATATTATGTGCTATAAAATACACATAAAATTAATACAAATGACATAAGGTGGTCCCTATGGGTCAATTCACATTGAACTTCCTACCAAAAGAGAGGCAATTTTACATATGTAATACCTCCA
Organism: Lepeophtheirus nordmannii; assembly: GCA_963680855.1. Lineage (NCBI taxonomy): Eukaryota > Metazoa > Arthropoda > Copepoda > Siphonostomatoida > Caligidae > Lepeophtheirus > Lepeophtheirus nordmannii. Next base: position 33,072,245 of record OY804520.1, read on the forward strand.
AAGAATTTGATTTAACTAGTAAATGTAGATTTTTTCAAGTTACCGTAATTTTTTCTAATTTAAAACTATATATATATATTATATGCCATTTTGTTTATATGAATTTTAACTAGGGGGCGCTAAATCCATGAAGAAAAATACATAGAAATAATATTTGGAATAAGTATGTTCAAATCAAGAAAATGATAGGAATTGACTCTAAATTCATAGGTGTTTATTACATATTCTATCCAATAAGTTTAATATTTTGATACATAGATCTTGAAATGGTAACGCCTTGTCAAAATAATTATTTTTACTATCAACAATCTAGGGCTTACCAAATATTTTCGAAGGATTTATCAAATCTTTTTAAAAATAATTTCATGCACACATATTACGTACTCTAAATACGTCATAAAATTATCATAATTTGATCCGAAAACTAATTAATTTAAGCCTCAAAAAACTTTGTTTAAAAATAAGAGCACATATGAATATATTATTCTATGATTATGAATTTTGTTCCTTCTCAGTGAGCCTAAGAGTGATAAATGAAAAGAAAAAGATGAAGAAGAAGGATGACTAAAGCCAGTAAGAACTCTCTTTGCTACGATAAACTAAACTATGTACTTACAAACATATATCAAGCTTCTTAATAAATCCTAATCCCTTTATTTGAAACAAAGAGCATGATGTCCTTGACGTTGTTCTCAATGTCAAACTCATAAATTGTGAATGATGATGATATTTATTATTTATAAGTTCTAAGTACATAAATTCATTTGTGCAGCAGTGATCTCGAATAAATTTGTGCATGTGCATTAGGGTGTTCAAAATATCAACTCTTTTATTAATCTCGACTTGAAACTTTGAATACATTCTAATTAGATCCATAATTATCAACAGACATATTTTATTTGAAAAAAAATGTTTTATAAAAATTTGCTACTACTTAATTTGAATGGTCTTTTATTTACAAAGTAACTTTGCATAGCCAGAGTTTTTGACATAGAGGTTTGAAACTTATAAATCACAATTAGATTCAAATACAACACATACATACAATTAATTTGTAAATATTCGATAAAAAATGTGATTTTTTGAATACTTTAATGCAGAGTACATATTATTGGTATTATATCACTATTATTGGTGCCAGGAGTACAGAGCATTGTTTTTATCCAAAATCCTAAGGGACTAAAATTCCCTTCCACGCTCAGTTTTTATTGACATTACACATATAGGGCTTCAACTAACAGGCATTTTGAGAACTACTCGCACGCTTAAACTTCGCCGTTTTTTTACATCTCTATTTATATCTTATGTTTGATTCTACTTCTGATCAGAGTGCTCCAGTGTTATAAGATAAATCCACAGATAAGTAACACCTTTGTAGGTATAAGCTGTGAGGTTCAAAACGGAGGAAAAAAGTAGCGGCTTATAGTTCGGAAAATAAAGTAAAAACTCGTACATATACCAGTTATGATACTACGCTCTCAAAAAATATTTCTAAGACATAACTAAATAATTATAAGTCTGCCAAGGATATTCGATTGATCCTTTTGTGAAATAAGGGATGATCTCATCAGTTTCATTGATTCTCATTGGGGCTTAAAAAAAAATAAACAACATTGATAATAAAAGCCTTTTCTTAATGTACAATAGTTCAGTTTGTATCATTTTTAAAGACATTATATGAATTTTTAGTATTGAACCTAGAGGAATGCACCTTTTCTAAGTTTATATTCAATTGCATTCCTTTACTTTGCACTCTAGATTTATTATGACAAAGCTCTATACGAAATTTATATAAAATCAGAAATTGCTCCTTTGAAGTTCTAAGAATATCACAATAAAATAATAAAAATAATTAAAAAAGTAGTGTAAGCAACAAATAATTCAAAGAATAAAAGCTTGATAAATCACTGGATCCATGTAAATGGAACAAATTTTGAAACTAAAGAAAATCCAAAATCATTTTTTAACAAACTTGCTCCTTTTACTAGTGGACTGTAATACTGAGAATTTAGTTGTTGTTATAAATTTGTCAAGTAATTGCTTTAAATTACGAGTATATTACGTTATACGTAAAGTAATTTATGGACAGGTTGCTCTATTTTTGAAATGTTTACTCTCTCCAACAAATTAATTTGTCATCATATGCATACATATATGTATAAGTACACACTACAGTAATACGTCATGAATAAACAATGCATTTTGATATATGAATAATAGCATTAATAAATAAAAAAAACCTATTAAAAACAAATTCGTCATTGAATGAACATGATCCTTTTTCATGCGAAGAGAGAGAGAAAATAATAAATAAATAAACATTAGTGTGATCTTGCATATCATGTTTGAAAATCAATATTCATATTTAGGAATGTAAATCATATGCAATTCGGGCATGTAATAAAAAAAGAAAGAGAAAATCAACCTGGCAACCCTAACAATTTAATGATTGTCGAGGGGGGAAGCAGCTTGAGCTGTTATGACGTTTTACTGAGCTACAAGCTGCTATTTTCCTTTATATATGTATACAAATGAAAACATCAAACAACAAACATTACAACACGTTACTCCAGATTCATTATTATATTCACAAATATCATTAACGCTATTCACCTCAGTGAATGATAACCCTTTTTTAATTTTTCCTTTGTTCCTCACCATGATGTAATCTTTGCAGACTGTTCTTTACTTGTAAAACATTATGTTGAGGTAAAGTTGATGTTACCTTCTTAAGGGAAAAAAAATAATGACAACAGCTTCGGAAAACAAAAAGACCTGTTTGAAGAGCCAACTCCACTTTTTTATCACACGCCCGAATAGCATATGATTTTCATTCCTATTCATATTCATATGAGACGGAAACATATCGTTTTATTTTTCATGACGACTAACATAGCCTTGACTCAATCAAACAGACTCTTGAACAGTGCGTCTTAAATTCTTGCACATTTATTGAACAAAAAAGAGGTATGGAAAGAGGGATTCCCGGCAAGCGCCGAGGCACTACAAAAATATTTTCCCTTAATTACGCGCTAAAGGTTTATTTGTATATTTTTTTGACGACCAGCACAATATTTTCTTCAAATCCAATCATGATCTTTTGTTCATTTGAAGCCATGACTTTCAACACGAAAATGTGTTTAGAAAAACATATGGAAGCTATCTAGAGGAGAGTGCCAATGAATATGTTGGAGTTTGAATTATTTTTTTTGTCGCTTCGATTTAAAAAATAGAAAATTTCAGAAATTTAACAATTTTTTTGATCATTTTGTCTTCTTTGTTCAAAATCATCCAAAATACATTGTCATATAATTTGAGTTATATAAATAACCTTTAAAATGTATTAATGCTGAGTTTCTCTAAATATAAAAAGCATAAAAGAAGGATAAGTAAAGAGGAAAAAAAAAATGTACTGTGTATAACACGGATTCTTTTCTTCCTATGTCTTTCTTTTGACATAATAAATTATGCATCAACTGCAACAAAACGTCATACAAAGTCATTAAAATGGGTTTTGATTTTTCAATGAACTTGTTTCTTTTCTTTATAATCAAAAGTTTATCAAACATTATTCTGTAATTAGGAAATAAGAAAAAAAAGAACGCGTGTTATAAGCAGTGCATTTCCCCCCTCTTTATTTATCCTTCCTTCATGTCGCTGAAAATACATTTTAGAGAAACTTAGTATAAATACACTTGAAAGATCGTTTATTCAATTTAAAAAATGTTTTGAATGATACACATTATACATATACTAAGGTATGTATTTGGAGGATAATGATAAATTGTTAAACTTATTATCTTTGTTTAATTTTTATAATAAAATATTAATTTATATGACAAAAAAAAAAATAAAAAAAAAATTAAAGACCTTCAAAAAGTTTAAAGTTTAAATGTCATTAAATATGGATTTGCACACTAATTCAAGTTTTGGTATGCTAAGACGCCTTCAAACATGCTGGGCATTAATTAATGCCCTTTTGAATGCAAAATACTCAGAGACAGAGTTTTAAATCAATCAGAAAAGAGACAATTGATGAGAATAGTTGAAGGAAGAACCACGTTGTATATATTTGTATTTATCTCAAAAAGCGAGTCGTATATGTAGGTATATTTTAAGTTGTAACTTCATCAGCAGATATGCTACCAGTCAAAGTTACCATTTTGTAATTGAGATTATATACGTAAGTCCTAAGACATGACTTTTTTATTCACTCGGAAGTATTCTATTTCGATAAATCTTCTGACAACGAATCAGGGATAAATATGAGATAATATGTATATCGACGTAGTGTCAGATTCAAATTTCGATAAATCATCCTCAAGTCCAGGAGAAACTAATTACATATCTTCTAGTCAAGTTGGGCATTGACAGGGTCCACCATACGTATTTATTGCAACACATGTTAATTCGAATAACTCAAAGGAAAATGTACAAAAACGAACAAAATTTTGAGAAGTTATAGTCTACATATGTATTTTTGAACAAGAATCAGTTGCATTTATTTGATGTGACCTCCTTTACATATATTTTATTATTACCTTCAATGTGTGAAGAAATGCTTCGCAGCTGGCACGCAGCTCTTCTGGGGAATCAAGGCCCACTCTCGAAGTAACTTGGACGTTAAGTCTTCCAAGAAATCATAAGAAGTATGTACTATAGACCTTATTCTCTAGGATTAACTAAACAGAGAACGAAAGATTCAATTTCGGGCTCCTTGTTGACTATTCATCGTAATTCATCATAAAGCATGGATACGACCTAAATCCAAGGCATGCGAAGGAGTATAGTCTTGTTGAAGGAGGGTCCAATATGCATTATCAAAATGTTGACAGGCCCAAAGAAGTAATTGAGCTTCTAATTTTTTTTTTTTTTTTTGTACCAACGTACAACAAGTTTATTCAAGTTCCAATCCAATTTTTACATTAACATCCACATTTACATGCTATAAAATAAAAATAACACGAAGTCAATTGTATAATATTCTTTCCACAGTTAATATAAAATCCTGGGGTAACGGGGTTCTTGTACTTTTAAATTTATATAACATAGAAAATATTTTTGATGTTAAAAAATTAATTTCGTATTGATAGGGTCCGATGTAAATAAAAGTAAAATGATTTCTTCTTAAAACGACTTCATATTTTTGATAAACAAATTCAGTTAAAATATCTCGATATCTTTTTGTTACTTGGCAATCTGTTGTAAAATGTTCTATAGTTTCCTTAAATTATTTGCAGAAAAAACAATTTCTCTCTTCAGATGTTCTTCCATGTGTGTTGCCAACAGTAAGAGTACCTGTGACAACTTTGTACCTGAACCAATATGTTGAGAAGTCTAACGAACTACTTGCAATGGCCTTAAAGATCTTTTCACTCGAAGCCGTTTCTCTGAATTGATCTCTTTTTCTATTTATCTGTCTTAAATATTGATTTTTTATGTTGTCATTTGCTTGAATCAGTCTAATTGATTTGTTCGAGATTGCTTTCATAAAATTATAAAAAGTATCCCTCGGGCCGATTTGCCTCTTCCGTATTACTACATTTCTCAAAACTCTTTTCGACTCCAGTTTCTCAGTAAAAGACCATTCTTGGTCACTATTGAAAATTTCTCCAATAAAATCCAGCTTTTTCTTGATAGTTGTTCCTTTTAAGAAGATAAAACGTTGACTGCCTGAAACGGGTTCTTGCCAATTCATTAAGGGGAGAATTTTTAGACAGATATCTTCGTTTACCCTGAAACTTTTAACCAAAAACTGTTTAAGGTCCTTAAAACTTTTACTATTGGTTTAGGGCCTATACCTAGAAATTTTTCTAAGTCTACGCCACCTTTTGTTCTACAGTTATTTCTTAAAATTTCCGACTAAGCCGGATCTTTGTCTAATAATCGTCTGAACCACAAGAACATAAGGGATTTCCAAAACACCTTAATTGAAAGAAGTCCCAAGCCTCCATATTCTTTTGGGCAGTTTATTCTCTTCCAGGTAATTGTTTTTTGGTCTGACCATTTCAGGAAGGTTACACACAATTCTTCTATTTTATTTGCACATTTTTCACTGTTGGGGGTCAATCGCAGGATATAAATTACTTTGGGAAGAATCAAGGAACTCCAAATATAAATTCTCCCAGGTAGATTTCTGCCAATAAGATAAGTGTATCTAGCACAATGTTTCCTAATTATTTCTTCAATTCTTATGAAGTTGTCTGATATGGTATCCTTTGTTATGGAAATATTTATTCCAAGAATTTTTATTCCAAAGAAGTAATTGAGCTTCTAAAATTCTCTCCAAGATACGTTGACTGTTGATTTTGACTCCAGTGGTGATGTTCAAATGGCTATGATTGTTGCCCAGATCATCACAGAAGAGATTGAATTTTGTCGAACATTCACTCTTCTCTCCTTCAAAAATTCATTCTTACCCCATACTTGGTCATTTAGATATTTAAAGATTGCTTGATGTCAAATTTCTTATATGTAGTAAATGAAAACCAATTTGGGAAGCAAGCCGTTTTTCAAGATATTCAGGATATGGTGGCATCTATCAAGTCTCATGCATTCATGAAGATCTGAAAGCTGATGTCTCTTTATCATTTATAAGGGAAGATAATAAGAGAGTCCTTAAGTAATCGGTGCATAGAAGTTATGCTGATTCCTAATTCAGCAGCCAATTTTCCTGCAGACCGACGGGGATTCCTTCTCAACTTTCACCTAATTTTTTAAAAAAATATGTCGTTCTCCAAACCATTTGGGGGGGGGGGGGGGAGATGTATTACAAGTAAAGACAAGATAATATTCTACATTTGGAATAACATTAGTGAAGGATAATAATGATATAATTTGGAGAAGTGAAAAAAAAAGCAATTCCTAGTGAGTTGTAGACTAAGTCTGAGATAAAGTCATGAACATATGGTAACACTGATGAACACGATTTCAACTGATATACTCTCAAGTCTTAATTAAAGTAGGTAATGATGGTGTTAGATGGGGAGTGGAACGTTGTAGGAGTGAAGCGAAGCGAAAGTAGATATTTATTGCAAGTTCGGTCCATGGCCCTGTTTAAGACAGACCAGCATAGAGATATATATACAATGTTTACCATACATTTTACTTTGATTAATTTACAATTTATATATACACACAATAGTGGAGCCCTCTATTAAGAGGTTATACATTGAGAAGGTAAAGGTAAACACATGAGATCCGGCTCGCGCGCGCTGGTCAACATAATGTGCCAGCCGGATAGAAGAAAAAAGGCATAGAGGAAACAAATAAAACAAGGCTCATGTAATATTATTTATATTAATCGTAGCTCCAGAGGATCCGCAACAAAGGTGCTATTATTATTTTGCTGTTTTATCTCAAAACAGATTTCAGACAATACATTTGAGAACATCGCAACAAAAGCAAGGAACGAAGATATTTTTTGGCATCTTTTCATTGAAACATGAATGATTTAAGCATAAGAAAGACCAAAAAAAGTAGTAGATGGAGTGTATAAACAATATAAAACTTGATACGAGACTAGTTAATTATTATCAATAAAATATTAGAAAAATAAGATGACAAAAATGATAGAGGAGATAAGTAAACATAATAACAGACGCACTTCTTTATTGAAATTCATATTCTAAGAACTGTAATTAGTGTTATATTAATTGCAAACATGTTTTTCAAACGTACAAATCTCTTGAATGAAACAATTGGGAATACAACCCGAAGTATCCTTATTATGAAAAATATAAATGGAGTATCTGTAGTGTAGATAGAATGAATCAATTGTCAGATTTTGAAATTTAACCATACATTGTAAATTCCCTTCAAAAGAACTTGAAATTTGATTGTGGAAAAAGATATGATATACAATAAATCAGGTAAAACAAGAAAAAGTGTTTTCTTAAAAAAAAAATGAAAATATAATAGAAAATATCTATATCCTAACAAGTTTATGAACTCAAAAATGACGTCTGAAGAATCATATTAATAACTGGGTATTTATGAATATGTCCTTTGTTAGATGAAATCTCTTCCCCAAAAAATACTTATCGACCCATCATAACGTACTAACTAGATTCCTGACTTCAAGAACAAGGACTGCACAGAAGCATTGTATGTTTGGAAGATCCTGTGATATCCCCTTGAATGTTTTTGCCAAGAGAGCTATTTAGATCTTAAGAATCAACATTCGAATGGAGAAAGACACTGAAGAAAAGTACATTTTTAAATCATTCACACAATTGTGTCGAAGGTCAAAAGAATTTGAAAGCATTCCTTCAAATGAAACCAAGTACTTGAAGCCAAAATCGAAAAAATTGTGGAAGAAACCAAAGACTGTGTTAAGAAGATAAATTGCTAGGACTCATCGAATGATAAATTTATTGGTTAGTTTCTGAAAAATTTGTCACATCTTTGAGTTATGACTTTATGCTATGTCGTTGCTATAAAAATAAGAAAAACTGTTCATGTCATGCATTCAAAAACAAATACAAAATCCGAATTTTCTTCCTTTTTTTTTTTTTATCTACAAGGATTGAACGTCTCCTGGATACAAACTCAAGATTGGTTCATCCATTGACAAGAAAACAAGTCAATCACAATAAATAGAAAACTGCCAAATTTGTTACAAAGCAAGAAAGAAATTATTCAGAAAGACTGGTAAAGCTAGAGAAAGAACGTCCAATCACCAAAATGAGATTTTCGATGAATATATAAACAATTTAGAGGATCAAGTCAGTGAAAGAGTGATAGAAAGGAATACTCCTGAGCTCTTTGAATCAAGTAAAATACTGATTAGATATAAACTCTCAATTTGTTAAGCTACAGCATATGGTACTACAGTATTAAGAGATTTGATGGTAGTAAAAATCTTAGGAAAAGTCTACCGGGCTCAGACAAGTATGAAGTTATGAAAGAGCATATTTCGAATGAGCTGAATCATGTATTGAAGATTCCAAAGCATTTCAGCTCACATGATGTTGATGATTGCTGTCATATGTTTTATGACGTCATTTTAGGCGTAGTTTTTAAGCTCAAAAGTAATCTACTTTGAAAGTAGAGATAGAAAACATAAGCGCTAAATAGTGAGAGAAGATGTAACACAAACCACGTGAAAATACAATCTCCAAAGAATAAAAGAAAGAAAAGAAAAAAAAAAGGGTTGAATATTTAAAAATTAAAAATTAAAATCTCCAAATAATTCAAATCTAAAAAAATATATCAAATTTGATATTTTGATACAATTACTTGATTCACTCCATTCTTCAATACACTGAATTTTTGAAATCTTCTAGTTAATTGGATAAAATGACTCCTTTGATGAACAGTACTACGGAGACGAATCTTCAGAAGACTGAAAAATGGAAGAAAGAAGAACAAGAAAAGTATGAAGTATTACAGTATCGATATGATCAATCCCAAAAAGTGATTCAGGAATTAATGGATATAATAAAGGACTATGGAGAAGAGTCCCGAAGAGCCAGGATTGAAAATGAGAAGCTTTTGAAAATTGTCACGGTCTTTGAAATGAAATTTCAAAAACAAAAAGAAGATGTCCTGAGAAGAGAGAGTGTAAGAAAGGAAGTAATTAAAGAATTGAAGCTGCAGACTGCTAATGCCAACACAGAAAAAGAGAGGGTCTCAAAAGAATTAGACTCTTACGAGTCAATTCTTGAGACATTTAAAGAAGAGTGTGAGGAAACAGACAGAAGCTGGAAATCTCAAAATGCAAATTTAGAGAGAGAAAGAGATGAAGCCCGACATGAAGCAAGGAACAATGCTAAGACTCAAAATGAAATGCTGACTCTTAGATCAAGACTCACCATTGCTCAAGCCAAAATTATGGAAAAAGAATTCCAAATTAAGCATTTAGTTCGTGATAAACAATCCCAGTCTATAAAGTCCATTCTAAAGAAAAAATCCAGCTATTCTAGGAAACGTTGTGTCCGGTTCATGGACACACACCCTCAACCTTCCCTGTGTCCAAAGTCTTCTACACCTAGAAGAACAAATGGTAATAGATATTCGAAGTCTACCAGATTCCAAGATTCTTCACATAGTTTTGGATCCGACCAATGTTATATGGATTCTTTCAGTGCTTGCAATCATGCACGAACAAGCAACAAAACTTTAAAATGTCAAAATGATCATTATTCATGGAAGAGATTTGAATGTATGTGTAGTTCTATTTATTTATTGATTGATTTTACCCTCAGAAAAAGTATGTTCCCTACCTATTCTACTATAAATCCTGTTTTAATCCATAAATAGCTCTTATAATTTTATTATCTTTCAGCTGTCTAAATTTCAGCATGTATCAATTTATGAAATAGGAAATATGGTTCTCTTTTCCATTTTTAGAAGAGTCAACAAAATTTAATTTTTTCTTATGTCTTTTTTGAGTACTATATCTAATTCTAATAGATATAAACTCTCAATGAAATAAATATTAAAAACAATCAGAAGTTGTATATTTTTAGTTAATACAAAACTTAGCAATAAGTTTAAAATCATGTTATTGGGAATACAACCTCTTTTAGTTTCCAGTAGGTAGTAGTATCCTTATTATGAGAAATATAAATGGAGTATCTGTAGTGTAGATAGAATGAATCAATTGTCAGATTTTGAAATTTAACCATACATTGTAAATTCCCTTCAAAAGAACTTGAAATTTGATTGTGGAAAAAGATATGATATACAATAAATCAGGTAAAACAAGAAAAAGTGTTTTCTTAAAAAAAAAATGAAAATATAATAGAAAATATCTATATCCTAACAAGTTTATGAACTCAAAAATGACGTCTGAAGAATCATATTAATAACTGGGTATTTATGAATATGTCCTTTGTTAGATGAAATCTCTTCCCCAAAAAATACTTATCGACCCATCATAACGTACTAACTAGATTCCTGACTTCAAGAACAAGGACTGCACAGAAGCATTGTATGTTTGGAAGATCCTGTGATATCCCCTTGAATGTTTTTGCCAAGAGAGCTATTTAGATCTTAAGAATCAACATTCGAATGGAGAAAGACACTGAAGAAAAGTACATTTTTAAATCATTCACACAATTGTGTCGAAGGTCAAAAGAATTTGAAAGCATTCCTTCAAATGAAACCAAGTACTTGAAGCCAAAATCGAAAAAATTGTGGAAGAAACCAAAGACTGTGTTAAGAAGATAAATTGCTAGGACTCATCGAATGATAAATTTATTGGTTAGTTTCTGAAAAATTTGTCACATCTTTGAGTTATGACTTTATGCTATGTCGTTGCTATAAAAATAAGAAAAACTGTTCATGTCATGCATTCAAAAACAAATACAAAATCCGAATTTTCTTCCTTTTTTTTTTTTTATCTACAAGGATTGAACGTCTCCTGGATACAAACTCAAGATTGGTTCATCCATTGACAAGAAAACAAGTCAATCACAATAAATAGAAAACTGCCAAATTTGTTACAAAGCAAGAAAGAAATTATTCAGAAAGACTGGTAAAGCTAGAGAAAGAACGTCCAATCACCAAAATGAGATTTTCGATGAATATATAAACAATTTAGAGGATCAAGTCAGTGAAAGAGTGATAGAAAGGAATACTCCTGAGCTCTTTGAATCAAGTAAAATACTGATTAGATATAAACTCTCAATTTGTTAAGCTACAGCATATGGTACTACAGTATTAAGAGATTTGATGGTAGTAAAAATCTTAGGAAAAGTCTACCGGGCTCAGACAAGTATGAAGTTATGAAAGAGCATATTTCGAATGAGCTGAATCATGTATTGAAGATTCCAAAGCATTTCAGCTCACATGATGTTGATGATTGCTGTCATATGTTTTATGACGTCATTTTAGGCGTAGTTTTTAAGCTCAAAAGTAATCTACTTTGAAAGTAGAGATAGAAAACATAAGCGCTAAATAGTGAGAGAAGATGTAACACAAACCACGTGAAAATACAATCTCCAAAGAATAAAAGAAAGAAAAGAAAAAAAAAAAAAGGGTTGAATATTTAAAAATTAAAAATTAAAATCTCCAAATAATTCAAATCTAAAAAAATATATCAAATTTGATATTTTGATACAACTACTTGGTTCACTCCATTCTTCAATACACTGAATTTTTGAAATCTTCTAGTTAATTGGAAAAAATGACTCCTTTGATGAACAATACTACGGAGACGAATCTTCAGAAGACTGAAAAATGGAAGAAAGAAGAACAAGAAAAGTATGAAGTATTACAGTATCGATATGATCAATCCCAAAAAGTGATTCAGGAATTAATGGATATAATAAAGGACTATGGAGAAGAGTCCCGAAGAGCCAGGATTGAAAATGAGAAGCTTTTGAAAATTGTCACGGTCTTTGAAATGAAATTTCAAAAACAAAAAGAAGATGTCCTGAGAAGAGAGAGTGTAAGAAAGGAAGTAATTAAAGAATTGAAGCTGCAGACTGCTAATGCCAACACAGAAAAAGAGAGGGTCTCAAAAGAATTAGACTCTTACGAGTCAATTCTTGAGACATTTAAAGAAGAGTGTGAGGAAACAGACAGAAGCTGGAAATCTCAAAATGCAAATTTAGAGAGAGAAAGAGATGAAGCCCGACATGAAGCAAGGAACAATGCTAAGACTCAAAATGAAATGCTGACTCTTAGATCAAGACTCACCATTGCTCAAGCCAAAATTATGGAAAAAGAATTCCAAATTAAGCATTTAGTTCGTGATAAACAATCCCAGTCTATAAAGTCCATTCTAAAGAAAAAATCCAGCTATTCTAGGAAACGTTGTGTCCGGTTCATGGACACACACCCTCAACCTTCCCTGTGTCCAAAGTCTTCTACACCTAGAAGAACAAATGGTAATAGATATTCGAAGTCTACCAGATTCCAAGATTCTTCACATAGTTTTGGATCCGACCAATGTTATATGGATTCTTTCAGTGCTTGCAATCATGCACGAACAAGCAACAAAACTTTAAAATGTCAAAATGATCATTATTCATGGAAGAAATTTGAATGTATCTGTAGTTCTATTTATTTATTGATTGATTTTACCCTCAGAAAAAGTATGTTCCCTACCTATTCTACTATAAATCCTGTTTTAATCCATAAATAGCTCTTATAATTTTATTATCTTTCAGCTGTCTAAATTTCAGCATGTATCATCAATGGATTTTAGAATGCCTAAAGGGTCACGGGCTTGGAGAAAATTTTATTAGAATGGTAGGGGTAGGTCTGTGTGGTCTTTCAACGTATTATGAGCGTTCTAATAATGTATTTCAAGTAAATCGGGGATGTCGGCAAGGTGATCCCATCTCTCCCCTTCTATTTGTGATAGCAGTTAATTCAATGATTCAAGAAATCATTGACTGTAAATATATACAAGGTATTAGAGTAGGGAAAAATACAACAAAAGTGCTTGCTTTTGCAGATGACATGACAATTGTTTTTTCGGGCAGTGAGGAGGAGATTTTTACTTCCTTTAAGAATACATTGAGTATTTTAGAACAAAATCAAAGACGATCAGGCCTAGAGATTAATATGACAAAGTCTCAAATAATGGCCAATTTTGACATTCCCTTTGATCTAGGAGGTATTCAAACGACACAAGTCATGAAAATACTGGGGAGTTTCATTTCGTTAGATGATCAAGACTTCTCGAAAAACTGTGTTCTCATTCAGGATAAAATATCAAGAGCTACATCAATGTATGCAATGGTTTTAAGGAAAAACGTGGTGGCTAGGATTTTTATATGGAATGTTTTAATTCTACCCAAAGTAATTCATATTTTGAGATTAACACCGTATTCAGGGAGTTTAAGAGCAATCATAGACGAAATTTGTGAAGTTTTTCTTTTTCCATCAGGTCGCCCGAGGAATATATCTTGGCAACGTATTAAAACTCCTTTAAAATTTGGCGGATTAGGTCTGTTGAGTTTTGGAGACTTTTGGAAAGTAATTCTGTGCAAATGGGTCAAAAGACTTTTGGAAGTGAAGTCAATATGGGCTGAAGTGTTAGAAATTTTATATGAAAAGGAAATGAATGAATCTTTGGAAATGGTAAAAGGCAAGGGTCCCCATAGGTGCTTAGAAATAGCAAAGAAAATAAGCCCCTTTTGGAATAGGAATGGGGAGATCTATTGTGAGGTAGTAGATGTGGTGCTAGAGAGGATGGAATGGCAAGAACCTGTTAGTGCTAACAAAAGATTAGTTGTTTTGCAAAATACATCAATAAAAAAAAAAATATTGTTCTTGGGTGAAGTGTTCAATAAAGAAAATAATTTTACTTTAAACGAGCTGTTAGAAAAAGAGAGGATTTTAAAATTTGTCAATTTTAAGAAGCGGGAATTTGGTCCGAGAAATTGTTTTTTCAGTTTTATAAAATTAATGACCAATAAAAGCCTTCGTAATATTTTAGTGGAGAAAAGGTTTAGAAATCATTTTATTAATCAAATAGAGAGAAGAAGGAATAGTTTTGGATTGGAAATTCCTGTTAGTGCTATTATAAAAGGTCTGCAGTCGGAAAAAATGAGTCATTCTCTTTTTTGGTTCAAGTATAGAGTGATATCTGGTACCCTTTCACTAGGAAGTATCTATGGGAAGACGGGAGCTGAAAGGCTTTGTTTTTTCTGCGGAACCTCGTTGGAGACATTAAAGCATTTTATTCTGGAGTGTCCACATATGGGTGAAATCTTGGACTATCTTAAATCAGTTTTCAATGAGACTCTTATATACAATTGCGAAGGATTGACTTTGTTTATTTTTATAGTGGCCCTTACCAGGATATTGTTAATTTTTTTACTGCAAAAGCGCAATATTTCATGTACAAATTACGAACAGAAAGAGTACCCCTACCCGAATGTCCCTCAAAAATTGTTGATGGTATTGTAAAAAGTTGGTCATTCTGATGACAAAAATGTTTTTGTTTTCTGTGCTGTATTTTGGTTGAGGATGTGATTTGAGTTATTAGTTTATGGATCTTATAAAGTTGATTGTAACATTATTTTAGTTTTGTAAAGAAAGGAGGAGGAAAGAAAAAAAAAAAAAAAAAAAGAATGGCATCGAATTTCGTACAAAAAAAAAATAAAAAATAAGCGTACAATAGCAAAATCCATACAGATTGAATTCGGACTAAACATGAAAAGCTAACTTTTCTTAGTTTTGTGATGAGTAAAAAGATTTATTTAACATTGCTCCACACCTTCAAGATCAGGAAATTGACGACTATTTTGAAAATTTAATAATATTCTTTCATTATCATTTAAATATATTGACATAAGATGTTTATTGTGTTATAACTTTGTTTAGTTGAATAAATATTCTTTAGAATTTAATTCTAAAAAAAAAAAAAAAAAAAAAAAAAATATAAAACTTAGCAATAAGTTTAAAATCATGTTATTGGGAATACAACCTCTTTTAGTTTCCAGTAGGTAGTAGTATCCTTATTATGAGAAATATAAATGGAGTATCTGTAGTGTAGATAGAATGAATCAATTGTCAGATTTTGAAATTTAACCATACATTGTAAATTCCCTTCAAAAGAACTTGAAATTTGATTGTGGAAAAAGATATGATATACAATAAATCAGGTAAAACAAGAAAAAGTGTTTTCTTAAAAAAAAAATGAAAATATAATAGAAAATATCTATATCCTAACAAGTTTATCAACTCAAAAATGACGTCTGAAGAATCATATTAATAACTGGGTATTTATGAATATGTCCTTTGTTAGATGAAATCTCTTCCCCAAAAAATACTTATCGACCCATCATAACGTACTAACTAGATTCCTGACTTCAAGAACAAGGACTGCACAGAAGCATTGTATGTTTGGAAGATCCTGTGATATCCCCTTGAATGTTTTTGCCAAGAGAGCTATTTAGATCTTAAGAATCAACATTCGAATGGAGAAAGACACTGAAGAAAAGTACATTTTTAAATCATTCACACAATTGTGTCGAAGGTCAAAAGAATTTGAAAGCATTCCTTCAAATGAAACCAAGTACTTGAAGCCAAAATCGAAAAAATCGTGGAAGAAACCAAAGACTGTGTTAAGAAGATAAATTGCTAGGACTCATCGAATGATAAATTTATTGGTTAGTTTCTGAAAAATTTGTCACATCTTTGAGTTATGACTTTATGCTATGTCGTTGCTATAAAAATAAGAAAAACTGTTCATGTCATGCATTCAAAAACAAATACAAAATCCGAATTTTCTTCCTTTTTTTTTTTTTTATCTACAAGGATTGAACGTCTCCTGGATACAAACTCAAGATTGGTTCATCCATTGACAAGAAAACAAGTCAATCACAATAAAGAGAAAACTGCCAAATTTGTTACAAAGCAAGAAATAAATTATTCAGAAAGACTGGTAAAGCTAGAGAAAGAACGTCCAATCACCAAAATGAGATTTTCGATGAATATATAAACAATTTAGAGGATCAAGTCAGTGAAAGAGTGATAGAAAGGAATACTCCTGAGCTCTTTGAATCAAGTAAAATACTGATTAGATATAAACTCTCAATTTGTTAAGCTACAGCATATGGTACTACAGTATTAAGAGATTTGATGGTAGTAAAAATCTTAGGAAAAGTCTACCGGGCTCAGACAAGTATGAAGTTATGAAAGAGCATATTTCGAATGAGCTGAATCATGTATTGAAGATTCCAAAGCATTTCAGCTCACATGATGTTGATGATTGCTGTCATATGTTTTATGACGTCATTTTAGGCGTAGTTTTTAAGCTCAAAAGTAATCTACTTTGAAAGTAGAGATAGAAAATATAAGCGCTAAATAGTGAGGGAAGATGTAACACAAACCACGTGAAAATACAATCTCCAAAGAATAAAAGAAAGAAAAGAAAAAAAAAAAAAGGGTTGAATATTTAAAAATTAAAATCTCCAAATAATTCAAATCTAAAAAAATATATCAAATTTGATATTTTGATACAACTACTTGGTTCACTCCATTCTTCAATACACTGAATTTTTGAAATCTTCTAGTTAATTGGAAAAAATGACTCCTTTGATGAACAATACTACGGAGACGAATCTTCAGAAGACTGAAAAATGGAAGAAAGAAGAACAAGAAAAGTATGAAGTATTACAGTATCGATATGATCAATCCCAAAAAGTGATTCAGGAATTAATGGATATAATAAAGGACTATGGAGAAGAGTCCCGAAGAGCCAGGATTGAAAATGAGAAGCTTTTGAAAATTGTCACGGTCTTTGAAATGAAATTTCAAAAACAAAAAGAAGATGTCCTGAGAAGAGAGAGTGTAAGAAAGGAAGAAATTAAAGAATTGAAGCTGCAGACTGCTAATGCCAACACAGAAAAAGAGAGGGTCTAAAAAGAATTAGACTCTTACAAGTCAATTCTTGAGACATTTAAAGAAGAGTGTGAGGAAACAGACAGAAGCTGGAAATCTCAAAATGCAAATTTAGAGAGAGAAAGAGATGAAGCCCGACATGAAGCAAGGAACAATGCTAAGACTCAAAATGAAATGCTGACTCTTAGATCAAGACTCACCATTGCTCAAGCCAAAATTATGGAAAAAGAATTCCAAATTAAGCATTTAGTTCGTGATAAACAATCCCAGTCTATAAAGTCCATTCTAAAGAAAAAATCCAGCTATTCTAGGAAACGTTGTGTCCGGTTCATGGACACACACCCTCAACCTTCCCTGTGTCCAAAGTCTTCTACACCTAGAAGAACAAATGGTAATAGATATTCGAAGTCTACCAGATTCCAAGATTCTTCACATAGTTTTGGATCCGACCAATGTTATATGGATTCTTTCAGTGCTTGCAATCATGCACGAACAAGCAACAAAACTTTAAAATGTCAAAATGATCATTATTCATGGAAGAGATTTGAATGTATGTGTAGTTCTATTTATTTATTGATTGATTTTACCCTCAGAAAAAGTATGTTCCCTACCTATTCTACTATAAATCCTGTTTTAATCCATAAATAGCTCATATAAGTCTAAACTTTAATTTTATTATCTTTCAGCTGTCTAAATTTCAGCATGTATCAATTTATGAAATAGGAAATATGGTTCTCTTTTCCATTTTTAGAAGAGTCAACAAAATTTAATTTTTTCTTATGTCTTTTTTGAGTACTATATCTAATTCTAATAGATATAAACTCTCAATGAAATAAATATTAAAAACAATCAGAAGTTGTATATTTTTAGTTAATATAAAACTTAGCAATAAGTTTAAAATCATGTTATTGGGAATACAACCTCTTTTAGTTTCCAGTAGGTAGTAGTATCCTTATTATGAGAAATATAAATGGAGTATCTGTAGTGTAGATAGAATGAATCAATTGTCAGATTTTGAAATTTAACCATACATTGTAAATTCCCTTCAAAAGAACTTGAAATTTGATTGTGGAAAAAGATATGATATACAATAAATCAGGTAAAACAAGAAAAAGTGTTTTCTTAAAAAAAAAATGAAAATATAATAGAAAATATCTATATCCTAACAAGTTTATCAACTCAAAAATGACGTCTGAAGAATCATATTAATAACTGGGTATTTATGAATATGTCCTTTGTTAGATGAAATCTCTTCCCCAAAAAATACTTATCGACCCATCATAACGTACTAACTAGATTCCTGACTTCAAGAACAAGGACTGCACAGAAGCATTGTATGTTTGGAAGATCCTGTGATATCCCCTTGAATGTTTTTGCCAAGAGAGCTATTTAGATCTTAAGAATCAACATTCGAATGGAGAAAGACACTGAAGAAAAGTACATTTTTAAATCATTCACACAATTGTGTCGAAGGTCAAAAGAATTTGAAAGCATTCCTTCAAATGAAACCAAGTACTTGAAGCCAAAATCGAAAAAATCGTGGAAGAAACCAAAGACTGTGTTAAGAAGATAAATTGCTAGGACTCATCGAATGATAAATTTATTGGTTAGTTTCTGAAAAATTTGTCACATCTTTGAGTTATGACTTTATGCTATGTCGTTGCTATAAAAATAAGAAAAACTGTTCATGTCATGCATTCAAAAACAAATACAAAATCCGAATTTTCTTCCTTTTTTTTTTTTTTATCTACAAGGATTGAACGTCTCCTGGATACAAACTCAAGATTGGTTCATCCATTGACAAGAAAACAAGTCAATCACAATAAAGAGAAAACTGCCAAATTTGTTACAAAGCAAGAAATAAATTATTCAGAAAGACTGGTAAAGCTAGAGAAAGAACGTCCAATCACCAAAATGAGATTTTCGATGAATATATAAACAATTTAGAGGATCAAGTCAGTGAAAGAGTGATAGAAAGGAATACTCCTGAGCTCTTTGAATCAAGTAAAATACTGATTAGATATAAACTCTCAATTTGTTAAGCTACAGCATATGGTACTACAGTATTAAGAGATTTGATGGTAGTAAAAATCTTAGGAAAAGTCTACCGGGCTCAGACAAGTATGAAGTTATGAAAGAGCATATTTCGAATGAGCTGAATCATGTATTGAAGATTCCAAAGCATTTCAGCTCACATGATGTTGATGATTGCTGTCATATGTTTTATGACGTCATTTTAGGCGTAGTTTTTAAGCTCAAAAGTAATCTACTTTGAAAGTAGAGATAGAAAATATAAGCGCTAAATAGTGAGGGAAGATGTAACACAAACCACGTGAAAATACAATCTCCAAAGAATAAAAGAAAGAAAAGAAAAAAAAAAAAAGGGTTGAATATTTAAAAATTAAAATCTCCAAATAATTCAAATCTAAAAAAATATATCAAATTTGATATTTTGATACAACTACTTGGTTCACTCCATTCTTCAATACACTGAATTTTTGAAATCTTCTAGTTAATTGGAAAAAATGACTCCTTTGATGAACAATACTACGGAGACGAATCTTCAGAAGACTGAAAAATGGAAGAAAGAAGAACAAGAAAAGTATGAAGTATTACAGTATCGATATGATCAATCCCAAAAAGTGATTCAGGAATTAATGGATATAATAAAGGACTATGGAGAAGAGTCCCGAAGAGCCAGGATTGAAAATGAGAAGCTTTTGAAAATTGTCACGGTCTTTGAAATGAAATTTCAAAAACAAAAAGAAGATGTCCTGAGAAGAGAGAGTGTAAGAAAGGAAGAAATTAAAGAATTGAAGCTGCAGACTGCTAATGCCAACACAGAAAAAGAGAGGGTCTAAAAAGAATTAGACTCTTACAAGTCAATTCTTGAGACATTTAAAGAAGAGTGTGAGGAAACAGACAGAAGCTGGAAATCTCAAAATGCAAATTTAGAGAGAGAAAGAGATGAAGCCCGACATGAAGCAAGGAACAATGCTAAGACTCAAAATGAAATGCTGACTCTTAGATCAAGACTCACCATTGCTCAAGCCAAAATTATGGAAAAAGAATTCCAAATTAAGCATTTAGTTCGTGATAAACAATCCCAGTCTATAAAGTCCATTCTAAAGAAAAAATCCAGCTATTCTAGGAAACGTTGTGTCCGGTTCATGGACACACACCCTCAACCTTCCCTGTGTCCAAAGTCTTCTACACCTAGAAGAACAAATGGTAATAGATATTCGAAGTCTACCAGATTCCAAGATTCTTCACATAGTTTTGGATCCGACCAATGTTATATGGATTCTTTCAGTGCTTGCAATCATGCACGAACAAGCAACAAAACTTTAAAATGTCAAAATGATCATTATTCATGGAAGAGATTTGAATGTATGTGTAGTTCTATTTATTTATTGATTGATTTTACCCTCAGAAAAAGTATGTTCCCTACCTATTCTACTATAAATCCTGTTTTAATCCATAAATAGCTCATATAAGTCTAAACTTTAATTTTATTATCTTTCAGCTGTCTAAATTTCAGCATGTATCAATTTATGAAATAGGAAATATGGTTCTCTTTTCCATTTTTAGAAGAGTCAACAAAATTTAATTTTTTCTTATGTCTTTTTTGAGTACTATATCTAATTCTAATAGATATAAACTCTCAATGAAATAAATATTAAAAACAATCAGAAGTTGTATATTTTTAGTTAATATAAAACTTAGCAATAAGTTTAAAATCATGTTATTGGGAATACAACCTCTTTTAGTTTCCAGTAGGTAGTAGTATCCTTATTATGAGAAATATAAATGGAGTATCTGTAGTGTAGATAGAATGAATCAATTGTCAGATTTTGAAATTTAACCATACATTGTAAATTCCCTTCAAAAGAACTTGAAATTTGATTGTGGAAAAAGATATGATATACAATAAATCAGGTAAAACAAGAAAAAGTGTTTTCTTAAAAAAAAAATGAAAATATAATAGAAAATATCTATATCCTAACAAGTTTATCAACTCAAAAATGACGTCTGAAGAATCATATTAATAACTGGGTATTTATGAATATGTCCTTTGTTAGATGAAATCTCTTCCCCAAAAAATACTTATCGACCCATCATAACGTACTAACTAGATTCCTGACTTCAAGAACAAGGACTGCACAGAAGCATTGTATGTTTGGAAGATCTTGTGATATCCCCTTGAATGTTTTTGCCAAGAGAGCTATTTAGATCTTAAGAATCAACATTCGAATGGAGAAAGACACTGAAGAAAAGTACATTTTTAAATCATTCACACAATTGTGTCGAAGGTCAAAAGAATTTGAAAGCATTCCTTCAAATGAAACCAAGTACTTGAAGCCAAAATCGAAAAAATCGTGGAAGAAACCAAAGACTGTGTTAAGAAGATAAATTGCTAGGACTCATCGAATGATAAATTTATTGGTTAGTTTCTGAAAAATTTGTCACATCTTTGAGTTATGACTTTATGCTATGTCGTTGCTATAAAAATAAGAAAAACTGTTCATGTCATGCATTCAAAAACAAATACAAAATCCGAATTTTCTTCCTTTTTTTTTTTTTTATCTACAAGGATTGAACGTCTCCTGGATACAAACTCAAGATTGGTTCATCCATTGACAAGAAAACAAGTCAATCACAATAAAGAGAAAACTGCCAAATTTGTTACAAAGCAAGAAATAAATTATTCAGAAAGACTGGTAAAGCTAGAGAAAGAACGTCCAATCACCAAAATGAGATTTTCGATGAATATATAAACAATTTAGAGGATCAAGTCAGTGAAAGAGTGATAGAAAGGAATACTCCTGAGCTCTTTGAATCAAGTAAAATACTGATTAGATATAAACTCTCAATTTGTTAAGCTACAGCATATGGTACTACAGTATTAAGAGATTTGATGGTAGTAAAAATCTTAGGAAAAGTCTACCGGGCTCAGACAAGTATGAAGTTATGAAAGAGCATATTTCGAATGAGCTGAATCATGTATTGAAGATTCCAAAGCATTTCAGCTCACATGATGTTGATGATTGCTGTCATATGTTTTATGACGTCATTTTAGGCGTAGTTTTTAAGCTCAAAAGTAATCTACTTTGAAAGTAGAGATAGAAAATATAAGCGCTAAATAGTGAGGGAAGATGTAACACAAACCACGTGAAAATACAATCTCCAAAGAATAAAAGAAAGAAAAGAAAAAAAAAAAAAGGGTTGAATATTTAAAAATTAAAATCTCCAAATAATTCAAATCTAAAAAAATATATCAAATTTGATATTTTGATACAACTACTTGGTTCACTCCATTCTTCAATACACTGAATTTTTGAAATCTTCTAGTTAATTGGAAAAAATGACTCCTTTGATGAACAATACTACGGAGACGAATCTTCAGAAGACTGAAAAATGGAAAAAAGAAGAACAAGAAAAGTATGAAGTATTACAGTATCGATATGATCAATCCCAAAAAGTGATTCAGGAATTAATGGATATAATAAAGGACTATGGAGAAGAGTCCCGAAGAGCCAGGATTGAAAATGAGAAGCTTTTGAAAATTGTCACGGTCTTTGAAATGAAATTTCAAAAACAAAAAGAAGATGTCCTGAGAAGAGAGAGTGTAAGAAAGGAAGTAATTAAAGAATTGAAGCTGCAGACTGCTAATGCCAACACAGAAAAAGAGAGGGTCTCAAAAGAATTAGACTCTTACGAGTCAATTCTTGAGACATTTAAAGAAGAGTGTGAGGAAACAGACAGAAGCTGGAAATCTCAAAATGCAAATTTAGAGAGAGAAAGAGATGAAGCCCGACATGAAGCAAGGAACAATGCTAAGACTCAAAATGAAATGCTGACTCTTAGATCAAGACTCACCATTGCTCAAGCCAAAATTATGGAAAAAGAATTCCAAATTAAGCATTTAGTTCGTGATAAACAATCCCAGTCTATAAAGTCCATTCTAAAGAAAAAATCCAGCTATTCTAGGAAACGTTGTGTCCGGTTCATGGACACACACCCTCAACCTTCCCTGTGTCCAAAGTCTTCTACACCTAGAAGAACAAATGGTAATAGATATTCGAAGTCTACCAGATTCCAAGATTCTTCACATAGTTTTGGATCCGACCAATGTTATATGGATTCTTTCAGTGCTTGCAATCATGCACGAACAAGCAACAAAACTTTAAAATGTCAAAATGATCATTATTCATGGAAGAGATTTGAATGTATGTGTAGTTCTATTTATTTATTGATTGATTTTACCCTCAGAAAAAGTATGTTCCCTACCTATTCTACTATAAATCCTGTTTTAATCCATAAATAGCTCATATAAGTCTAAACTTTAATTTTATTATCTTTCAGCTGTCTAAATTTCAGCATGTATCAATTTATGAAATAGGAAATATGGTTCTCTTTTCCATTTTTAGAAGAGTCAACAAAATTTAATTTTTTCTTATGTCCTTTTTGAGTACTATATCTAATTCTAATAGATATAAACTCTCAATGAAATAAATATTAAAAACAATCAGAAGTTGTATATTTTTAGTTAATATAAAACTTAGCAATAAGTTTAAAATCATGTTATTGGGAATACAACCTCTTTTAGTTTCCAGTAGGTAGTAGTATCCTTATTATGAGAAATATAAATGGAGTATCTGTAGTGTAGATAGAATGAATCAATTGTCAGATTTTGAAATTTAACCATACATTGTAAATTCCCTTCAAAAGAACTTGAAATTTGATTGTGGAAAAAGATATGATATACAATAAATCAGGTAAAACAAGAAAAAGTGTTTTCTTAAAAAAAAAATGAAAATATAATAGAAAATATCTATATCCTAACAAGTTTATCAACTCAAAAATGACGTCTGAAGAATCATATTAATAACTGGGTATTTATGAATATGTCCTTTGTTAGATGAAATCTCTTCCCCAAAAAATACTTATCGACCCATCATAACGTACTAACTAGATTCCTGACTTCAAGAACAAGGACTGCACAGAAGCATTGTATGTTTGGAAGATCTTGTGATATCCCCTTGAATGTTTTTGCCAAGAGAGCTATTTAGATCTTAAGAATCAACATTCGAATGGAGAAAGACACTGAAGAAAAGTACATTTTTAAATCATTCACACAATTGTGTCGAAGGTCAAAAGAATTTGAAAGCATTCCTTCAAATGAAACCAAGTACTTGAAGCCAAAATCGAAAAAATCGTGGAAGAAACCAAAGACTGTGTTAAGAAGATAAATTGCTAGGACTCATCGAATGATAAATTTATTGGTTAGTTTCTGAAAAATTTGTCACATCTTTGAGTTATGACTTTATGCTATGTCGTTGCTATAAAAATAAGAAAAACTGTTCATGTCATGCATTCAAAAACAAATACAAAATCCGAATTTTCTTCCTTTTTTTTTTTTTTTTATCTACAAGGATTGAACGTCTCCTGGATACAAACTCAAGATTGGTTCATCCATTGACAAGAAAACAAGTCAATCACAATAAAGAGAAAACTGCCAAATTTGTTCAAAAGCAAGAAAGAAATTATTTAGAAAGTCTGGTAAACCTAGAGAAAGAACGTCCAATCACCAAAATGAGATTTTCGGTGAATATATATACAATTTAGAGGATCAAGTCAGTAATAGAGTGATAGAAATATAAGTATTATATAGAGTAAATTATATATATGAGTAAATATTGATTTTACAATCTTGAAGCCTTCACTTATAAGAATACATAAATATGTATGGACTAGTGACGTAAACAAGCCAAATTTTATCAAGTTCAAGCCTCGATTTTTTTTTGATAATCCAAGCTCAAGCCTATGTTGTCTTGAACCCAAGAATTAATATCAAAACCCATATAATTCTGGGTCATGGAAGAGGTTGAAAGTTTCTCCAGAAATTATGGTTTCCTTATTAATTTATGTATTCAAAACTTTGAAAACATGGGTATGTATCTACATATATTCGAATTAAATCTTCTAAAAACATTGGCCAAACGCTCTTGTTTTCTTGATTATTCCCATTTCTTTGGCTAACTTTTTATTTTTCTTTACTTGCAGTTTTTCCATTAGATGTCACATATAAAAAATTTCCAAAACCGACATATATCGTTGCAAATATTTCAAATCATAAGCTTTCAAAATCAAACCATGAGTTTTTATCAAGTTTTTCAACAGAATGAACAAAGAAATCCCAAGCTTCTACAGGCTGATAACAAGTTTTATAAGCCAAAACTATCTTGTTTACATGACTTTTATAGACCTATATAAGTAAAGTCATTTAATATGTTAGTATTTGTGGCATTATATCTACATACGAGGGCCGTGAAACATGGAAGGCTAGGCGGTCTCACATTTTTTAGAATTATGAAGAAATTTAAAATCAGTTAATGACGAAAAAGTTGCTTTTTAAAATCTCTATGACCATTCAAGAAGTTCTTTTCAAGTTATTGGCCCTTCCACTCAAAAAAAAAACCAATCGCTTATTATTTTAGCTTGAATTGATATGATAGGGCCTCAAATGTGAAATAGACATATGGATCGACATATACTTACAAAGTGCGTCGTAAAATAGTTATAGATATTGTTTGTCGACACTGAAATATCGCACAATTACATATATTGCCTAGAGTTACAATTATTTAATTATTATTTTATGTATTTTCGCTGTGTATATCTAAAGCAAATGTACACTCCATACAAAAGTAAGAATTTCCATTTTGTGATAAAAAACTTTAATTGATAATGGTAAAAAATTATACGAGGAAGGACATTTTGAGAAACAGATCAGTGAGTGCCAGTTGTATAAATATTTTCATGATATTTTATTTTCATAAAAATTGATTTGCTGTCTTTACAAATTACAAAATCTCGTATTTTAATGATAACAACTCAGAGAGTTCTTAGTGAGTATCCCTCCCAGGATTGATAAAATAACATTCAAATCCAATGTTTCATTGATATTTTCAGTAATAAAACTTTAAAATGTACAAACAATTCATTCAATCGATGACGTAGCAGATCAATATGTCATTGCTCAAAAAGAGAAATTACACAATTACTCGTAATTATTTCAGTGTGTGAATTAAGTAATAATTATATAATTGATTGGAGAGTGTGGATGGATGTGATTCGACACATATGTATGTAGTTTAATTCCATTTCATTTGTCAGTTACAATGGACTGGCTACTCAAAAAAATTGATTCTCTTTTAACAGACGTGTGGGAATCAGTTGATCAATTTCTGGAGGCAGCTCTTAAGAAATGGGAATAGTCTTTGATCAAAACGTAAGTTTGAATAGTTACAGATCAAGTCAAGTATTAATTTAACTTTTGATTTTTTATTAATACATATATCTTGTCTTTGATAACTACATATTTTCATTACAGAATTGACATATTCTTTCGGAATCGTCTGTTCAAAGATTTACATAATCTTAAAAGGAATATTATCCCTACGAAAAGAGAAAACTTTATATAAATTATCATCATATTTCTTTAGGACCAAGAAAATCATGTATTTATTTTTTCTATACTTGATGATTGTTTTCATAGTCTCTGCGTGCCTTTGTATACCTTTTACAACTATCATTTTCCCTTAAAATGGAAATACAATAATAGATACCGTTTACCAAGAAATTAATTTCAATTTTTTTGTTAAACAAGTTGAAATTGTACCATCTTTAAACGTCTCCACACGTAACAGTTTTTCTCTCTAGTGAGAATGTTCATGAGTTAGGCTACAAATGTAAATGCATCAATAAGCACGAGCTTTTTTCTTCACTTGCATGTAGTTGCTCAGGGGTAGTAGTAGTATTTATGATTTTGGTATATACATATAACATACATTGATAAATTCTACCAATAAACAAATCAATCGTTAATACTTGTATAACGTTCAAAGATTCAAAAAAAGCGCGTACAATCCTTGCTTTAATGATGTATGTTATATATACCTAGGAATGTAAATAATATGCAAAATGCCGCGTGCCAGACTTTGTGGAGTTGGCTCTTCGAACAGTACATTTTGTTTTTCAAAGCTGTTATCATTTTTCCTTTATTAATGGGGGGAGAACATTTATCTGATAGTAAAGATCTCGCATGAAGGAGTACATGCATTAAGGTTAGGTAATAAAGCAAATAAAATGTAAACAAAAAAGGGCTCAAGTCTTCGTATAAGTATTATTAGTTAAAAGTACATAATTTACTGACATTAATTTCAGTTAATTTTCTGCCTCTCATCTATGGTAAACATAATATTATTTATTATTGATGTCTCCATTTGTATGTATATATAATGGAGAATAGCAACTTGTAGCTCAGTAAAACGTCATGACAGCTCAAGCTGCTTCCCTCTCAACATTCATCATATTGTCAGAGTTACCAGGTTGATTTTCTCTTTCTTTTTATTTTACATACCCCATTTGTATATTATTTACATTCCTATAAATACAAAAATCATAAATAATACTACTACCCTTTTTGAGTTCATAACAAGTAGAGTCAGCTGCATTAAATCAAAAGAGTCAACTGATTAAAAACAGCTGAAGGGAGATTGCATAGTGTTTTTGTTTATTCCAAAAAGCTTATCGTTTTCTTTTGACCGAGCATATCCTCTTCTTTTACTTTGCGTTCGGATGAATTTTTATCAATTCATGAAATGTCCTGGCTTTTCAATACCTAGTGTCCTCTTTTTTGGAAATTTAAATATTGAATGAATATATATCAAGGGTGGTATGATATCATATTTTCAACATACAACACCAAATTTAATTAATATTTTTTACTATTTTTTTAATATTTTGTTTTGATTTAAAGGTACAAATGTTGAACAGAAATATTTTTGCCATTGTTATCCATTTAATTGCATTTTATGTTTTATGAGCATCAATCAATATGAATGAATTTGACGGTCCACAAATTAAATTTTAGAAAATCTATCAATCAATTCTATTGAATCTCTTTGAAATATATAAAATAATTTCAGTAAGAAGTTTATTCATTCATAATTATTTTGGAGGTTGCATCTTTTCATGTACTGCACTAAATTACCATTGGATTCTTATTCATTTCACTATATGCATATTTAATGTTCAGCAAAGTTTATACATTTCAAGTCCTGCAGATCAATGATCAAGACACTTATCAACACGTTATCTTTATTGTATTTTTCGACTTTTTCTTTAAAAAGAAATGGAAAAAAAGGCACAAAAAAAGTTGGTTTTTAGTCAACTGCGGAATTATTTTTATTTGAGTAATACATAGAGTTGTTCAGAAATTAACAGTTGCTAATTCGTGTTCAACCATTCAACTTTTATAACATTGATGAAGGATCAATTATATAATTTTAAACGAGGAGAGGTGGATAAAGAAGGAACATTTAAGTGTCCAGGGATTAAGAATACGACAGCAGTGCAGGGTCAATAAACAAAGATCAATATAAAAAGAAAAATGAAGAACAAATGGAAAGAGAATGTCTAGCGTACTTAAACACGTACTCATAAGTAGGAATGTAAATCATATGCAATTCGGGCGTGTTATAAAAAAAGAAAGAGAAAATCAACCTGGCAACCCTGATAATTTAATGAATGTCGAGGGGGGAAGCAGCTTGAGCTGTCATGACGTTTTACTGAGCTACAAGCTGCTATTCTCCATTATATATACAACAATAAATAATAACATAGATGAGAGGAAGAAAATTAACTGAAATTAATGTCAGGAAATTATATATTTTTAACTAATAATAATTATACGAGGACCTGAGCCCTTTTTGTTTACATTTTATTTGCTTTATTAAACTTAATGCATGTATTCCTTCATGCGACATCTTTACTATCAGGTAGATGTTCTCCTCTCAGTAATATTGGAAAAATGATAACAGCTTTGGAAAACAAAAAGACCTGTTTGAAGAGCCAACTCCACTTTTTTATCACACGCCCGAATTGCATATGATTTTCATTCCTACTCATAAGGGTGGGCTCACTCAAATGCTTACGTACGATTCTCTTTCTTATTTTTCCTCCCTTTTTGTTCTTATTATTACTATGACAATATAAAAGGTAATTACTCCTATTATTTGTCGAAGACCTTTTAACAAAACCTTCCTTTTTTGTCACGAATTTCAATCATTTTGTTTTGGTTTCTCATTCTTTAAGCAACGAGAAAAAACAAATTATGGAAATTAGTAATCCTGTTCGAATCAGTGTGACTTACTCATAAGTTCGAACCATAGACCATTTAAGTTACAACGTAATCAATAAACAATTGTAGCATCAATACTTGAAGTTAGACACTTTCTCATCAAAATCCTTTATGGGATTTTTCATTTCTAGAATGCCCCCCCCCCTTCCCCGCCCAGGTTGAAAAATCCTATTAGGGAAATTACTGGATCGACGCATGAAGGAGATTTCGATTGATTTTTATCAAAGACTATGGACTATAGTTAATAGAAATAAATTAAATATATAAAAAATCAAGATCTCGGTAATTAATATGATTTATCAATTATTATTTTTAATAAGTTGGATAATTACATAACTTTAATTAATTCAAACTTGAAATGTTTTTGTTTACGTTGTAATTCAAATGATCTATGACTCAAACTTGCGAGCAAAGTCACGCAAAAAGAAAGAGAAACCACAACAAAATGCAAGAATTTAGTGAAAAAGGAAAGTTTTTGTTAAAAGGGTCACGACAAAAGGTAGGAGGAATTGCCTTTTGGATTGCCCTAGAAATAATAAGAGAAATTTTGAGGAAAAGTGCGAAGGAGAATCGTGCGTAAGCACTTCAGTAAGCCCACCTATGACTAGTAATGATTGGTTTTGAGATGTCCTTGTGGTTTAAGGTTTTCTTCTTATGTTCATCTCTCTGTTATCACGACGTTGTCGAAGAGCTCGACACAATTATATTAAAGTTTGATACACCGAAGTTTTCTAACATTCCTACATAAATAAATATATATACAGTATATATATATATATATTTACGTAAATTAAGAATTTTTATGAGAGACAATTTTTCGGATATCAGAAATTGGGGGAAAAGGTTGGTGTTTTCCCGGGAAATCCTTGAATTACCTACTACCAATTTTTTGTTCCCCCAAATAGAAAACTAAAAACACTTTATACCAACGTAGGACATAATCTTTAGATTATCTTGTAATATCTGGGAAACAGCAAACTACTCAAAAAAATAAACGTTTTTGTGTTAAAAGGAAAATATATTCCATTTTTATAGATCTACATATTATAATAAATTCATGGATCTCACCATCAAGAACTTGTTTCCCTTACATAAAGAGACTCCACTCTTAATTGAGCTTAATTAGAGTCATTTCTTTTCGATATAAATAATTATAATTATTTTGTTTCTATTTGAGTGGCTCTTTTGTACATAGTAGGAAGCATTTCAAAAGTGATTTACTTTAAAAATAAGGATTCAATTGATAAAATAGGAATATTAAATAAGTGCTCAATCGAATATACTCATTTTCGAATGAGTAATATGTGTAGCAATCATTGAAACAATATTCATTTCATTACGTTCGCACCAAGTTGGCTAAATTATGTAAGAGACTATACTAACAAGTGTTCGAATTACGCAGAATCTATTCATCGTTCCTCATGTTACGAGGTTTTGTTGGCATGAATTACATATTATACAACTTATGTTCCGAGTAATAAATAATACTCCTATAAGATATTATTTTAATATACTTTACGCTACTACATGTTTGAAGCTAGTTGGCACGACACAGTCATAAAGTTTCTTTTTAAAATAAAGCTTTGAAATATTATCTATTTCGTCCATAATGAGGACGCTATAAATTGAGGTTGAGACATGGAGGGAGACACATGCTTTGGTTATTATTACTACAAGGCCTGTAATGAATGGAATCTAAGGAAGGGTGAAAATACGACGTCTGATTTTATAAAGTTCATTCTTAAGTATGTAAATACTTCTAAGGGGGAGAGAAATCAACTTTTTTCAGACAAGAGTTGTAATTTATAGACGATATCTTCTTGCTGTGAAAGTGGCTATAATATATATATATATATATATATATATATCTTAACTGAAAGATCGGTTTATTCAGAGTTTTGAAAACACAAATGATTTTCTATGAATCTACTTCATTAATTATTTATGGGATGATGTTACAGGGGATCGAATTATAATACAATAAAAGTATCAACTTTTATTGTCCTGTAATACAACAAAATTCATCTCGTGATTTCCATTGCGTCACTTTGACAAATTCCAAGCCCTCTCAATACCTCTATTACGTGTCCAAACGAATACGAATCCAAAATATTATAGAAAAGTACTTGCGGTTTCACTGAGTACAAGGACAAACAGTGTCTACAAGTAGGCTACAACAACCTGTACAGTACACCACCTATGTTCTCCCTCTTTAGCTATGGAATGTCCCATCATATACTAGTCACACTCATATCTTTTCGAATCCTAAGTATCAGCATCTGTTGTCGTGTTCAATGATAAGAAAATACAATAAAACGAGGCGCAGGTAGCTGTAGCTTGCTGGCAGTCCAGCGCTCCTTCTCCAGCCATGATACAAAGTTGCTAGACTGGTTTTTATTATTGTTGTTGTTATTATTATTATTATTATTGGAGGTTATTAAGTTTAAAAGTTATAAAAAACAGAAAAAAACACAAAATAGTTTTTGTAATTTTATTTATCTGTGAGACAACAGAGCTCTTCTCTTGTTTGTGACAGAAGTGAGTCCTTTTTGACGTAAGTTTTAAAAATTCATAATCATCCTTACATACCTAAATAGAGGCAACAATAGTCAGTGTCACTTCTCAAACTTTACTACTATAACATCACCAAAATGAGATTTAAATTAATATAAAAAAACCTGTTTCTAACGTCACATGACTTTTTAAAAGAAATCTCTTTTACGTATTTTTACCTACTTTTTACACCATATTATCTATTTACTTAATTAGGTATTTAATACGGATTGATCGTGTTGAAACTATGAATTATTAGAAGTTATATTGAGTGTGATCTTTTTTCTTCAAAATCAACTAGTATTGCTCCAAAAATCCCATTTTGACGGAGTCACATGATGACCGCTTGTAGTTTCCCCCAATCTTTTCTCCTGACTCCATTATTTATGAAAGAAAACAGGTCGAACAACTTACCTACCTATAGTATATACATACAAACTAGAGTAAAATCACATGATTCAATCTAATGTATCTCTTCTCTCTGTAATAATTATAATTAATACTCTACCTACCTTTTTCTTGTGGATTCCCAAAGATTATTTTTAATTATACATACATGCATACGTTTATGCCTCCTTATTGTGATATATAGAAGAAAGTCATAGGTAGTCTATTATTATATAAAATATTATGATTCCTAATTGGGTCTTTCATATTCTATGGTCTAAGCTTTTCATGTAATTAGCAAACTTTGAGGTTTGAAAATCAAGTTCTTATTATATATATATATATATATTTTTTACTAAAGTGGACTCTGAAGCATTTTTGAATGTTTTAAAAAGTAATATCGTATTGTAGTATTTTATTTTATAAAAAGCTTGGAGGCCATTCAATACATTTGATTTAATTAAATTTCATTTGATTTTTCTTCGATATTGTTATTTCATCATATTCATCATTATGCTATACTTATGATTTTTATCGATAGAAAAAAGTTAATAGATACATCAATAAATCCTCAATAAATAATATTTATGTACGTATGTATTTATCTACTGACATATTATAATCTATGTAATATATGATGACATCATATATCACATAATAATGTTAATTTTATCTCTCAACCTTTCATTTAATATATATATATATATATATATATATAAAGAGATATAGGGCCCCAAATTAACGGGTCAACTATTGGATAATTCTTTATTTTGTAAAGTAGAGGTGTTCGAAATAATATGTACATATTTTAACAATAAATAATTAAAATTCAGGAAAACAACGATGAGAGATCGTGTAATAACCTGGAACGAGAAAACTGAGAAGTGACAGTTGACAGAAATAAGTGCTGGGAAGATTAATAATAATTCATTGCATTTTATGATTCATGCAATAAACTTATATTCCTAAAAGATTGAATAGTATTTTATTATATATTTGTATTTTTAACCCTGCCTCATACATAAAAGGATGAGGCATGTACTACTGACATAACTGCTAGAGATGCTTCCTTCTAACATATGTACATATGTTTAAGTAAATAAACAGCGTACCTTATCATTATAATATGTACAGCTTAGCGCATCTTGCCAAGCAGAAAATAATAAATAAATACTTCTAAGTAAAACTTGAGTCGTTTAGTTATTGAACTTTTTTCGTAAGGGGAAGAGATATTTGTTCTTTTACTCACTGATAACACTGATTCGTGTTACAAAATGCCTCCTCCAACGGTAAACCATTTTTTAAATCAACTTAAATTATAAAAATTAAATTTCATTTATGTTTCATGTACATTTAACAAATAACGTAATGAGCCTATAGGTATATTTATGCAACATTTCTGTGTAGAGTATACCTACAAGGAAATGCAATGCATTGCGTAATTTGTTCAAATTTTCAATAGTCTTTATATACAAAGTCATGTAACTATATATTCCCTTACAAAATAATAATGATGATTATTTATGAATATCTAGATTGTAATGACAGATACACAGGGCTTGGATACCAACTGTATGACACTCACTCGTTTCTTCCTGAGTGAGCAACGTAAATTTAAAGGATCAACTGGAGATCTAACCCAATTATTGACAAGTATTCAATCTGCTGTAAAAGCCATCTCTGCGGCTGTACGCCGTGCGGGTATTGCCAATCTTTTTGGAGCTGCTGGAAATACAAATGTTCAAGGTAATACATTTGTATTGCTATTAATCCAAGTATTACTTATGCCTCTATTTGTCCCTTAGGTGAAGCAGTTAAAAAGTTGGACGTTCTCTCTAACGAACTCTTCATCAACATGCTCAAATCTTCCTATACCTGCACTCTCCTAGTATCAGAGGAGAATGAGCATGTCATTGAAATTGAGGATGAGCGTGAGGGAAAGTACATTGTTACCTTTGATCCTTTGGACGGAAGCTCTAATATTGATTGCTTAGTCTCAATTGGATCCATATTTGGGATCTTTGTTAAGCCTCCAGATTGCAAAGACAGCACAAAAGCCAGTTTACAAAAGGGTAGAAATCTTATAGCTGCAGGTTATGCTCTCTATGGCTCTGCCACAATGATGGTTGTCTCTATTAATGAGGAAGTCAACGGATTCATGTTGGATCCTGCAATTGGTGAATTCGTTCTCACGGATCGTGATATGAAAATTGCTCCTCGTGGCAAAATTTACTCCATCAACGAAGGCTACCAAACCAAGTGGACAGAACCGGGTGTGAAAGTATATGTCGATTCCAAAAAGGCTGCAAAGAAGCCCTATGGAGGAAGGTAATTAATTCAGTTCATAGAGAAATATATGTAAAGTAAAGTTAACTAATTGAAAATTTACTTATGTAGGTACATTGGATCTATGGTTGCAGATGTTCATCGTACAATCAAGTACGGGGGTATCTTCATTTATCCTGCCACAACAGATAGTCCAAGTGGAAAGTTAAGAGTTCTTTATGAGTGCTTCCCTATGGCTCATATTGTTCAGAACGCCGGAGGTATTGCCACGGATGGACATCAAAATATTCTGGATATTGTTCCAACTGGCCTTCATGTCCGATCTCCTATTTTTATGGGATCCAAAGAAGATGTCGAAGAAGCCATGGATTGTATCAAAAATAATCCTAAAAAGGCATAAGGAAATATCTGCGGTCCGTTTTATGTAGATTTGTTATTTTATTAATTATAATATTCGTTTGGCATACAGGCCTTACACGTGGACTTATGCTATAACTTGAGGAACACTTCGTTACTAAACATACAAATATGCATACTGTATATATCATGTGATCCTATTTTATTGTGATTAAAAATTTCACTGTTCTTAATCAAAATAGAAGTATTTTTGTGTAGATACTTTGTTTTATTTATTATATGGAGGAAAAATAATTTCATTTATGATTTTCTTCATTATGAGATTCAAAATTTGCCAATTTATTTTAATGACAGAGGGTAAAATCCTTAAATAAATTTCTAATATTGATTCAATAATTGCTATTTCTGGATATATTTTTACAATGATCGTCAACAAAGAAGACATAATTTTATTCCTCTTATATTTTAATTACATAGCTGAGTTTGTATTCTCGTTGAAGTTCCTTTCTACTCTAATTAAATATGGCAATTGATAAGCTCTATTTCAATAACTTTTTAAATTATTTTTAAAAAAAAGAAGCTATTTGCATGTCCATAGTTGAGAACTGCATTATGATGTCGTATTATAATTGAATAATAAAGTGAAGTTTAGTACTTGTCTTTGTTTTAATTTTGGTGCAAAATACTCAGTTCAAGCACGTTGCATAACTATGCTTTTAACTATGTACTATGACATTTTTATACCCTTCTTGTTTTTACCTTTAAATCATTCCAGTCCAACCTCTCAAAACTTGATTGAAACTGGTATAAATGTATATTGTACATACTTACTTGTAAACAGCAAATCTATTATATTTTTTTTTGTCAAATTTACCATTGATTCCTCAGATATATATCGCTTTTGTAATGGAAGGTTTGTGAAATAGTCGTCTAATCTAAACAAGGATTTCTCAAGTTTGTTCCGATGATTGTCTCTTGATTCGGAAAGTGTCTGGGAACTTCTTGATTCTAATATATGTTGTCATATATTTATCTATAGTTATTGATCAGGAAAAGTTTTGGGCGGAATACCCAGAAGGTTTTGTTAAGGAACCTACTTTGAGAACATGGGTTCAAAGTCAATAAAGTTGAAATATCCTTTCAAGACCTAATATTGAATATATATTACTTTTCATCAAAATTTCTTTTTTAGCCAGGTCATTATGTAGCCTTTGACCGTAATTTTGACCGGGACAGAAACATTTTATCTAGTCAAGTATGGACTTTAATTTCTAGCTCAAACTCTCTAAGTCATGGATCTATTTCATTGTTTGGGTGTGGGCAATAAATGCATTTTTTTACTTTTCAAATCAATTACTAGTTCGCCGAATTGTTTTCAGCTTAGCAGAAGCTTATTTAAGTTCAACCAATCAAAATTAAGAACATTAAAAAGGGGCAAGCTGAGCAGTAGACAATCGACAGCTGACAGAAAAATACAATGGAGTTGTTGATATTTTAGGTATATCAATTGGGTATATCAACCTTTTGCCATAAACAAAACTCAATTTCATATAACTCGTAAAGGTTGATATGTGTAATTTTTTTAGTGGTGTGAGGGAAAAGTTCCATTAATTCCATTAATTCAAGAATGTACAATGTAATAGCTATGTCCGGTTGCCACTACTTATACGTATTATGTACATCTGCATGCATCAAGTTATTTTTTAAAACTCTAAACGAATGTCTTTGGAGTTACCTTTGTATTTTTTTTCCCCTCTTTTCTTCAACTTTTTTTTACAGATATTATTTTAGTTACTTTCTCACTTGTTGATTTATCAATTATTTTGTACTTTTTTTTTTTTCAATGCATAAACATAATTGCTATTCAGTGCACTCAAAAATGCATCAAATGAATTATTTATCATACCATAAGTAAAGTCATAATTAGTTGCTTAATATATCAAACTAAGAATAAATATGCAAATACTAATATTTAGGTAATGACATAAAATGTACACAGAGCTAATTTATACATTCATATGATATACCTATAATAATATATGTATAACTATGGGTAAGACCCTTTCTCTATGTATTTTAAAAGTAATTGAAGAGAAACATGGAAAAGATTTTTTCCGAATGGGACACGTTTTCAAATGACTCATCATGTTTCATCTTAAAACTCTAAGACTTTAACCCATCAATTAAGCTTAAACACCTGTATTGTTACAAGCAATAAAGCTATTGTACATTAATAATCATATAAATGTAGTCTTTTATTCCTATAACTTATAATTTTAACCTTCCAAATCTTAAGGGCAGTAAATTCAGTTGCTGTTGATGACTATAAAATGTCAAAGATTTACGACTTGACATAAACTAAATGTGCTTAAAGACTTAAAACTAGAATTATACTCTTATGGAAGATATTAGACTTGAACCAAGCTTTGTTTCTCAAGATTTGAGACTCGAATTGGACTTGAACTCAAAGGCTTGGGACTTTACTTGTACTTGAAAAAAAAGGGGAAAAAAACTTGTGAGCCGCTCTGGCTATCAGAATAAGAGAGTTTACTTATTTTATTGAAAAAAGCTATTTTACAAGAATATATTTCTAAATATACCAATGTATGTTTACTCATCAATTTTCTAAGGCCCCTTTTTTCTTACAAAAGGAGAAAAAATAGTAATACTCTAACAAAAACAAACAAACATAAAAGATGTTTCAAAGGACTTGTTTAGAAAGTCTGACTTGTAAAAAAAAAAAGAAGCCCTATTAACTATTTAAAAAGAAAGAAAAAAGTAAAAGCCCTGTGACTCTGAGTAAAGGCCTGTAACATACTATATGTATAGTAAATAATAAAACATAATTTTGTAGCATCTTTTATTGACCTAATTGATAAGTAAAGCGTTAAAGATGGCATCTATTATATTGAAATATATGTCACATTTAGTATATTTTCTAACTTCTATTAAATGTATAATATGTACATGTAATAATAGATGCTCAGATAGCCTTGAATATCCGATGCGCACATTTCCGTAATCACAAATCTGCAAATTAGTACTCATGCATCATAATTTATCTTCTTTTTTTTTTAGTACAACTACAACAAAGTATTCTTATAAGTGGATTTATGTAGACAATGTATGTATGTATGTATATATATTTGACATTTTACACTTGAATTTTTTGGAATATCAAAAATGCCTTCCAGCTTAGTATGAGCAGCAAAATATAGCACAAACTACATATTTACCAATTACTAAAATGCATGAAGAAGTATAATTTATGCCTTAAAGACTGTGGTTTAGTGGTGGTTGTATACTTACCTATGTACATAGAGTTAGGAAATCGATATTTACAATGACGTCATTGTTGAAGTTATCCACTTGATATATGAATAAATTTAAACAAACGATCGAACAAGTAGATTATAGTAGATTTTCAATTATTATTATTATTTAAACATGTTTTTAGTGGTGAGAAACATGTAAATACTGTTATGTAGAGGACAAGACATTTTCTAAAATTGGCAGTTCACTGATTCACCTTTTCCCTTTAAAGCATAAAAGGCATAAAATTAGTGTGACATTGAAATTATTCACTAGCTGTAATACTTACTATTTAAACTCAAGCTCGACCGACTTAGATTTCTTGGATAACCGATTAACTAGCCGATTAAAAAAAAAAAAAATATCTTTACGAGCTTTTATAACTTTTGTTTTTTATTAAAAAAGCAATTCATTCAATACTCACTTTTCATATTTCAAATACCTATTATTGCTTATTCTTAATGAACCAATAATAATAATCAGCTTAATCGACAAATTCATCAAGTTTCAATTTAAACATTCATTTTCGTTGTTTTCTATCTTAGCTTATTTAGTTCAGAGACAGTAATAAATATATATAAATGACACATCTGTGTTTGTAAAATTTCCATGTAGAATGTTGAGTAGCCCTAGTATAGATATACCGTAAATCTTCGAGTATAGTCCGCCCCTATGTATAGTCCGCAGGACAAGTATAGGAGTTTTTTTTGGGGAAAAACCTAAACCTCATGTATAGTACATGTATAGTACGCACCAGGGATTTTGACCTTAAAATATCCGGAAAAAAATGCGGACTATACTCGAAGATTTACGGTATATGTATAATTTCTCCTTCATATGAGGGAATAATAAAGAAGACATAATTTTATTTCTCTTATATTTTAATTGTATAGCTGAATTTACATATAAATCATTTATGTATTATATTTAGATCTAAATCAGGGAGTAAATTTTTTTTAAATGGGTTCCAAAAGCTATTGACCTCGTATTGTTGGGTCCTGATGAGGTCCAACGCTTACTCAGTATAGGTGTATACTTTATTGAATATTCAGTCAACGTGAATTAAAAACAAAAATCACCGTTTTCATCATTACAATCTTTTAAAAATCCTTTAAATTTGTTTAAAATGATAGAGGGCAGTAAGGTTGTGCTTTTGAACGTTATGTAGCTTCTTTTTGTCCAAGGGCAGCAGGTGTGATGACGTTCCTAATTGCTATGAAGTAAGAAATCAATATCCATTTTTCTCGAATTTTTATATTTAAAAA
This sequence comes from Lepeophtheirus nordmannii, assembly GCA_963680855.1. Lineage (NCBI taxonomy): Eukaryota > Metazoa > Arthropoda > Copepoda > Siphonostomatoida > Caligidae > Lepeophtheirus > Lepeophtheirus nordmannii. The sequence goes on from OY804520.1 coordinate 33,111,923, forward strand.
GAAATAATATTTATGTGCATTAAAGGACAACAAAATGTGCAGAATCAAGATACTGGATAAAAGTTAAGGAAATTATAGGAGTAGGGAATGGTAGGGAGAGCGGCTCTTCTTTTTATATCGAGAAAGATTGTTAGCCGAGAAAACTCCTTTTTAAAATTGAAGAGGGACAAATACAAAGAAATACATAAGTGTATTTTTAGAAAATAAATAATTGATAAAACTCGAAACAAACCTGTTTCGAACAAAAGTTTTTTTAGAAAAGAGATTAGAGCTGTTGTCTTCTCCACTTCTTTGTAGAGTTGAACCTTTGTTCTTCTGTAATGGGAATATGTAATGGCCTATTACAGTACTATATCCTTTTTTAAATTGCTACTGTCATCCACAGACGTAGTACGTGTTTGTGTAGATATTATAAGTACATGTAATAATGGTATGTCTCAGTAGTTTATCTTCATTTGAGAAAAGGCTATGAAACAAACAAACAAACAAACAAAAAACGGCTATGAGGAAAAGGAGGCGTTTCAAGCTCCTTGAGAAATTATTATTCCTTATAATTGAATGATTAAGATAAAAAATGATATTAATATCCCATTTTCTTGCTTTATTTTTCATTTGAAAATATAAATATAATTAACCAGGTGGGCTTTAAGGATATCATTTGCGTTTTATTTTTTCCTTCAATTCATGCAATAGCATCATTTGCATAATCTTTATATTATTTACTTTTTATGAGTCCGATAGATCCTTTATTCATATTAAAATCCCAAAAGGCATCTTATAATATTTAAAATACAATGGTTGTAAATGGATTAAATCAAATATAGTAGTGTTGTGTGGACTATATTCGAGTCAAATCGTTAAATACGATCCGAGTCAATGAACTGGAAAAGAAAAAGACAAAACGGCCCACCTCCAAATTCTATGTATATGTAGTTTGAAAATAATACAATATTTACATAAATGCTACAAGGAAAATTGTTCAAAGGAGAAACTTTGTTAATTTCAGATAATTTCAAGAGATTCATAGGTTTAGTTACTAAGTGACGAATGAGTAACTTACTGTGTTCAATGCTGACTAAAAATTAATTAATTTTTCTTATACATTGAAAATAATTACACATGTAAATCTTAGTATTAAATGACATTTACAGGATTTGAGGATTTAAACTTATCCTGAGTCATTATAATCAATAATCCAGGTAGAGAGTGACTAAAAAAACATAAAAAAAAACAGTTTAGATATTTGTTACACACACAAAAATATTATTTAATTTAATTTTCCATATTTCTTACTCAAACTTGCTTTTTTAACTATTGCAAAAATATTACATACATGAACAGTTGCAACATTTGACGGATTGCATTCAAATGCAATTTGAGAAGAAGAAAAAACATTTCATTTGCATAATCTATAAATAAATTCAACTGATGATAAGAAATATTTATAGGAAACAATAAATAAATTTATAATTGTGAGGGAAACCACAACTAAATCCCTTCATTAGTTTTTAAATAGTGCTCACTTGTAATGTGATATCTGATTGTGGAGGATGTTATCTCCAGTTTTCTTTGTAAGAAAATATCGTATCATAATCCACTTTCTTGCACTTGTCATTTTCAATGATATATGAGTATCGTTCATTCTATGTATATGAACAGGAACTTAATAATGTTGATGGAACAAGGGTAAATAATACTTAGCGGTATGCACAATGATATTCTCACATCATCAACAATTCCTACAAATTTATTTGTCAACCGTTATTTGTCACTCTCCTCCATACTATCATCAGGAATGATAGCATGGATAAATAAATATACATATAGAAGAAAGCATTTGAGCTTTGAACTGTCTATTTCTCTCCTTCTTTTTGCCTTATTAGTGCTCTGAATGTTGATTATTGGTTGAACTTAAAATAGCTCTTGTAGACTTTTGAACTATTATTTGCAAATAAATTAAGAATAACTCCACGGTTGGGAAGAATTGACCAACATCCAACTTCTTTTGGGTCTTTTTTTTTTCTGTTTCTTTTTGGATGAAAGGTTGGAAGGTACAATAAGATAGAATAACAACGTAAGAGAACGAAAGAGCTACTTAAAGATGAGAAGAATACTTTTGAAAAGAACACTCAATTTGAATAAATAAACAGAGTTGGGATGGGGATGCCTTTTTTATCATTTGCCCAATTATCAACTGGTTGTGTACTGAGACCCAAATTTCCCCATGAAGATTTTGCTACGACCCATTTGTATTGTTCTTCAAGCAGGGCAAAAGTAAAGTCTTGAATTTAGAGATCGGCCTACTTTCGGTCGGCCTTGACATTTGAAATTTCTACGTTTACTGGTAATTTACAATAACAAAATTTATTTAGTGTGATTTTAAATAGTAAATGTCTTTCTCTTTAGTGTTTCTTTTGTATTCCTTTTCTTACATAGAGATTGAGAAAGTTCTTTATTTTAGTACAAAATATGAAAATCAGTGGTTATTTTCATTTTTGAACAGCTCTCGACGATCCACCAGGTGGGAAGCTAATCAAATGATTACCCAAAACTAAAGCTATAAAACAAAGTGGTGAAATGAATACCATGTGATCCATTTTTTTTTTTACAAATTCACTTGGTAAATAGTTGCCTTTTTTTTTTGTTCGCTGGGAGTACTTAGGGTATCATACATTACTCCATGCCTAACTACCCAACCACTATGAATTTACCTAGTTACTTTTATTAAAACAAGGTGAACTCTGCAAAGGGAACACGAATATAAATTTATATGTGTCAAGTCAACCAAAAAGCAAGTTTTTTGTCTTCAAATATTGAAAAGGAGAAAATCCACTTTACAGTTTTTTTACTTCATAAATATAACGGTCAAATATTTCGGAGTCTTTTTAAGCCCTATTGCGCACTGTTTTTTTGCTAAAATATCCCTTTTAATCAAGAAAGCAAGAACTGTTGTCTACTCAATATAGCCATCGGATAAATGTTACGACTGCACAAGGAGCCGATATGGCCCCTGAAAGAACGTTCATCTTTTTCTTAGCCCCAGAGATTTATTTAATTGTAGTTTACTAAAACCAGTTCATATGTTTAAGAATTATTAAGATCAACTTAATCCTCTATCCTCCTCACCATGAATCAAAGTAATAGTAACGGCATAGTCATATACACGAGGTGTTTTTTATACTTGATTGAGGCCGGTATTTTTTTCCTATAATTAAGTTGCAATTATTGGAGTCATTATTTAATTAATTGAAATATATTATTAATACAAACGAAAGAGAATGTCTTCATGAATATGAGGGCAGTTCACTCTCATTTTCGAAATATTTCAGAGTAACTTGGTTCCTTGTTGACTTGGCACATATCTATGTACTTCAAAAGCAACATACTATATTAATAATCAAGTGTTTTATTTATTAGTACAAAATTCGAATGGCTACTCAAAAAAACAAACATCATTACTTTAATCCCGTTTGTTCAATCAAGAACTTTATTTTAGCCGTTATATATGTCTAACCCTTCTTTATGGTTCTAAGTAAGTATTAGTTTACTCAACTAAATTTTATTAAGCTATGAATATCAAATAAATAGAAATAGTTCAACAATTGGAGATAGTGATATAATTGGCAATGTACTGGCTAATAATTAATTAATTATTATTTGCCCTTTTCTTTTTCTCACTCATGAAGAGAGGTTGGGAGATGTAACATTTTTCATCATCAAAGTATGTATACTATGTATAATTGCAATTTCTTTATACATAGATTTACTTGGGGGGAATGAATGTATATAAATCGGATTTGATTTATTTGAGAGTGTGACCTGAGGGATATGTATTCATGTTCACAATGTATTTACATAACGTGTAAATAGGTATTAAATATACCTAACGATACCTTGTGTTGTATAATCATCAACTTTATTCTAGTAAATGTAATTATCTGAGAATAATGTATGTATATATAATATAATATTCGATCCCTTGAAAATATTTAATTACAGTCCCCTATCACTCTACATGTATAAAAAGTGTACATTTTTCATCGAATCACTTGAACCAATATTTTACCAATCAGGAAACTTTTTCACAGTATAAAAAGATTATTAAGCTCTTCTTAGAACAGCCTTAACCATAAGTTAGAATAAATAATTTATTGTACCCAGAAACTATTTTTAACAATCATATTTACTTATATATGTATACTATAAAAACAATTAAGTCTTCGGGACTGTCTACAGGAAACCAATCCCAGATATCCTAAATTTAAATCTTTTTTTAAATGTACACTATATGTAGTTTTATTTTAAATTAAGGTTTTTGACAGGGTTGAGACCACGCATTCAGATTTAAAAAAAACTTCTGAGTGATTTCATAGAGTTGAAACACAAATGTATTATATAACATAATTAAGATTTTTTGGTAAAAAGCATATCTTGATCACTCAAAGCTTGACGGATAAATTCGATTTTTAAGACGGAACTTGTAGACAAACTATTGACGAATACAAGTCTAGCAATCATTTCTTATCTAATCTTTTTTTTTTCATGTACACAATTGTAAAGTATATGTAGACTGAGAATAAACGCCTATAAAACGCATTGAAGAGCTTACGAATGGAGTATCACTCACATAATTTCCGGCTTGAAAGTCTTGTTGCTCAAAAATTGAATTCTGATCATATTCCTAGTAATCATTTTTGTGATGTGCTGATAACTTTCCCTTATGATGTTAAATTGTGTGATGACGAGTTCCTGGTTTGAAATGGTCGATATCTTAGGGAGAAATAAGATATACGTTTCTTTCAGTGTATGTCCCTTTTTAAATAAACTTTCAAGTCCGACTTGTGTATTAAAGTTCCCAAAAGAAAATGTTTTCAATTATTAAATTGTTATCAAGCTCTTCAACAGATTGGACTAACCAAACTCAAACTTTTGCAGATTTTTAATTAACCCTTTATACACAAAGCCTAGCGCAAGTCGTAGCTTAAACTTGTTTACAGAACTACATACTAAGCAATTTTAGAAAACTAGATGATTGAATTCTTCAACTGGGTTTAAAGTGTCTGTTGTAACATATTCTTAGCTAGGGGTACTTAAAAAAATCTGTTGGTCTATCAAAAGTCAATGTGACTAAACCAGCTATCATTTTATATAAAAATATAACTATGTATATTATAGAAAATTATAGAAAGTGATTATTTGCTCTAAGCTCTATGTATTTCTATGATTCATCAAAGTATTAATGAAATACTTTTAAACACATATTGTTTATATCTAGTAAACTAAATATAGTTTTTGGCATTAGCTTAAATCCAATTTTGCACATAATTGTAATTAACAATTAGTTACATAAATATCAAAAGGTTATTCATTCATTTGTGCCACTATAATTTTTTTTTGTTATGTAGTAGCAGTAGTAGTAGTTATAAAGAAATGACCAGAATAAATGTGTTTTTTTTATTATTCTAACATATTATTATGTTGCAATCAATTGTGCATTTTTTATATGCACTCTGCACATATTTGTTGATAAAGTTAATCATGGCTGAAAACATTGTGTGTACATTGTATATGTGTGTAATATTTATTTGCATTCATTTTATAGATTTAATGAACATAACGGGGGAAAAAAATAAATCATGAGAGTAAAATATGCATTTAACTTTTCATTTCCTGAAATGTTCCATTTTCAAGAAATGATCAAGACATTATTCATCTTTCTTTTCTTTTTTTTTTTGTCGTTCCATATTTCATCCAAAATGACAAAAAGATCACATTTTCAAACCAGGGATAAACATAATTTAGAGACCTTTTCATCATTCCTACTACTAAGTGATTACTAGATTACATACTTGAATGTCATAAATTTATGGATCTAAACTCTGTTACAGGAACAATTTATAAATGCTATATTTCTATCTTGACATTTTGCTTCTAATTATATCTATTATGTACTAAATGCCTCTTTGTAAATATAATGGACGATATGTACCAAAATCTTCTACGCTGTTAGTCTACTACAATATATAAATAATGCATTTAAAAATGTAGTAATGAATTATAAATTTGTCATTGCAAATATTTCTAAAACTGCGAATAATTATCTGTGAATGTAAATATTCGATATTTCCATACATCATTGGTGAGTTAGTTGCAGTGAGATCAAAATCCATCCTCTCTATCTACCAAAGTCCCTTTGGACCTTGACAACTTCAACAAACTCACCAAGAGAATAAAATCAGAAGAAAAAAGTTATTATGGCTAAGATCATGACCAGTGAAGGTACTTTTAAAGTCAGAAGAATATTTAATGCAGCTTTTCATTTTTACCGACTAATGAGGTTCCGTTAGAAAAAATATAAAAAATTTTTGACGTCAATAGTTTGGTGACTAGATGAAGAATAAATAAATCGGAAGTGTTTAAGTTAATATACGAAAAAAGTAGATAAAAAGGAAAAAAAATAAGTTCAAAATAAATAAATTTGTAAAAAATGGAATTCGTATATATTATTATATAAGCCTCGTGTAATTATTGCTTCATAAAGAAAGGAAAAAGAAGAATTATATATTAGTTATACAGATAATTTGTAGGGACGAGAATTCTGTGCATCACTATTCTCATATTCTCCCACGGTACAGAGATGAGCTCAATGCAGAAATAGATGGTAAAAAATAAATATTTATGCACTTTCAATTTGCAAATGACGATAAAAATATAGATCACCCTTTGATAATCCATAGCAAGGTTACGACTCCATTGGTGCTTCAAATTTGGACCTTCTGAGTCCTGGAGTTGAACTCCATAGAGGAAAGAAAAAATAAATAAAATGACAGTAGATTTATAAGGTCTGTACAATTGAGCCTATATCAAATACATATTTGTAAACGTAATTTCAGAATCTTTAAAAAATGACAAGAACAATGAAAATAAAAATTATTTTCATAATTTTCTGTTAATAAAAATTTCCGAACAAATATTGGAACTTGTTGTCTAACTGAGCCTTCGTTCTTCATGGTTGATTAACCCTGCTCTACCATTAGCTTTGGTATAATCTTTTCGTAGTACGTAAAAAAAAGGTAAAATCTTAAAGTTTCAAAAACCCGCTCATTTTTCTATGTATTTCTAAATATAACTTCACTTACATGCAATGTATTATATAAGCATAGTTAGATAAATATACATATAAAGGTATATATCTAAGAAAATAAGCAAAAAATTAAGTCTAATGTACGTTTCTATGACGACATAGGTTCAAAATGTATGATTAATTTGCTACATATACTAATTGGCCAATAAAGAATAATGTAATACAAGCCTCATTCTACTTGATTAGACCTTTTTTCTGTTTTCAATCTATTCATTCACCTTTGCATAAGGTAAATGAATCAACTTCCATCTTGAGAATTACATAGACGTTATTAATTTTAAAAGTACTGAGAGTGGCTAAAAATTACAATAAGATTCCTGAAAAAAGTGTTGATAATTTAAAATCTATACAAATACTAGCACGTTGATCGCAGATGACGAGTATACTTCTATTCACAAATGTTCGAGAAATACCATGCGCGAGTATTCTCGTTTTATTTCAAATAAATTTTTCTTTTAAATATATAAAAATTATCCGTTCATTATTTTTTTTCCAAAGAAGAAATATAGTCTCTATTATGATTTTGATTGGTGACCAAATGGTTAATTTGATCAAATATAGATTAAAAATATTATTTTTAAAAACAACAAGTACTTAGTAAGAGTTGTACAATAGTATTTTAAAAGAAGTCAACAAAAAACAATTCCGTTGCTAACATGGATTGAGATAAACGAATTTAAGTTATGAACTATCCACTTCGTTCAATCATCTCATTTTCTTCTAACTATATAGCTATGTATACTTAAGTATATAGCGTACTTTTTCAGACTCATAGTCCAGGGGGAGAGATTATACAAACAATATACATTTGATGTTCTTGGATTATGTATGATCAATCAATTAATATTAATCTAACAGTGGTTTTAGCTATTTACATGAATATAGTAAAAATTCTTAAAATATTTAGAAATACAATGTCAGAGGTAGTAGGGCTTGACTGAAACATCAGCCAGCTTCAAACAATTTAAGACTCATCGGCCATTGAACAAAGTTGCCGATTATCACCCCTACATTCTAGTTCTTTACGTAACAAGATCCAGTTTGTATAAAAATAAAACACGAAAAAATGAAGTTAAAAGCTTTTAATTATATAGGCATTGAAAACCAAGTCGTTTCTGAAGGTTGTGTGTCTACCTTAATTAACATTTCTGAACACAACCAATGCACAAATCAAGGTATGTGCATTACTTTAAATTGTCATTCACAATAAACTAAAAACAAGCATGTTTGGTCATCAATAAAATAAAAATAAATCCAAGATTTAAAAATTCAACGATATAATTTCTCAAAATCTTGGGAAATGATCCATCTGCTTCACTTTTGTGATGAAGGAAATTATACTGTGGCTAAAGTGGCCTTTTTTTGGAGTATCAAAGGGTAATTTAAAAAATTAACCGGCCCTTTTATATGGGTTATCGGTTTTTAACCTCCAAACAATCGGTATCAGCCCTACAAAATCCAAATTATATAGCCCTGTATATCTTAAGTATACAAAATGACTATAAGGGAATCATAACTTTTAGAAGTCCCACAGATGGCATGTCGGTTTCTTTATTAAAGATTGAAAAGACAGATGCAATGAACATTATAGCAACCTAAATATTAATTTGCTAATTCCATGAGAAAGACATTTTTTGGAATTTAATTAAGAGTGTCATTAATTAATTATAGTTATACATATATGTTATGATTTTCATAATGCATTAAATCATTTTCAAATAAAATCAAATCTACATTTTGCAACTTTAAATGGCATTGACTGAACAAACATTTCCATACTCATACTTATTAATGCAAAATGGGTCATACATATATTTTGTATTCCTTCTTTTTCATCAGCTTAATATTTGTATGTATGCATATTATCAACATGACTTCTTTGAGGGATGGGAGTAACAAAAAAAAAATTGTAAATAAATATTGACTATTTCAAAAAAAAAATTATTACGTGGGTTGACTACAAAACAAATTTTACATGTGTCGAACAAAACTTTGAGGCTCCACAATTGAATTGAGTTTGTATTAGTGTTATTAAGGGGTTTTTTTTAATGAAAATGTTCATAACAAATATGTTTTATATACATATATCCACGGCTACTTTGGTAATTTATGTTACTACCTAATAATACAGCCTCAAACCACATACCAAATAAAATATTTATTTTCCGTTCCTTCATAATTATGTATGTATCCCATATATGTATTTCCCCCACAAAAATCAAGACCAAACACAATAAAACCATGCCTTTCAAATGTGCATATAAAATATACATTCAAAAACTGTAGTTCATATAATATGTAATTTGAAATAAAAAAGTATATACTAAATTACCATTAATTAATGCTAGTTCTTTTATACATTGATACGTGTAGGCTTTGAATTTGTAAAGTAGTAAAAATAAATCATTTACTTACGAGAAACTCAATTGCTTTGTAAAATAACCTTCAAATCTTTTTTTTTTTTATAGAACTGAAACTTTAGAAAGGTACTTTTTAAGCCTAAAAAGTACTTTTGGTTAGTAGACAACCACAAAATTACAAAAATAAATCAAAATCAAGCCACTTTAAGTTATATTTTTACAATTTATGTATACATACACAGTGTAAATCTCGAAGAAGCTTTTACCTAAAGATACATTAAATCCTTATAAATTTCCATTTAAATCGTTACATATATTCATGTATATCCAAGAATAATTACATATTTATGATATACATACATTATTTTCAATGTGCCTATTTAAATGCAGTAGCGTTGGGATGATGGAACTTGGTTTAATTAAACTTATTTTATTTAAAAAAGAGATTTTTAGAAAAGATGAACTTTTTTTCTTTACAAAGATGTCCGCACAACTTTATATGGAATAATCAGTAGTTGTATTAACATCCTGTCAGTTACATCTCCTCTTAACTTTACCATATAAGCAAATCACCAGCAACGCAGTAAGATTTTCATACATGGGAAATAATTATATACATATTAAAATACTATAAAAGCAGTTTTTTATGTTTTTAAGAGGCTTTGAGTTTTGCTTCAAACTCACAAATTTGTTCAAGGCAATAACACATAAATTAGAACTAAAAAAAAAACAAAAAGAAACAGCGAATTTTAAGACTAGATTTTTTTTTGGGGGTGTAGCTTGACAGGTATATAAAAAATAATCAAAGCCTATAACTCTACTTTTGGTATTTTGTTAAAAATAACTCAATCCTTTATAGGATGTTGTGAAAAATTAACTAAATTCCCTTGGACTTGGAGCTCTCCCAACAAAAGAGTTTTGCTGAAAAATGTATTTGAATTTAATGAAGGAAAATATATGACTCTACGTTATGAAATTTGATTGAATTAAGAACCATACGTTATTTAGTATTGATGAAACCATGGTAGTAATATGGTTGTATTTAATAAATAAAAATCAACTTATGTTATTCTTCTTAACTCATAAGCATATATATACAGGGTGAGTGCGATCTTTGACAAACCAAATTTACTTTTTTTTAAACTTAAATATCTCAGAAACTAAAGAACCGATTTTAATAAAATTAACACCATTTAAAAGCTGAACTAATACACTTTATTATTTGTTCAATAAAGTTGCCTCTAACGGCAATGACATTCTCGATACTGGTCTGGAATCTCGTGCATGTCTTGGTGACGACGTCCTTCTTGAAGGCCTTCAACTCCATCTTGATCCTTTTGATCAGCTCCTCCTTTTTTAACAGGGAGACTTGTTAGTGTGTCACTCAACTGCGCCCTGCACCAAAAAGTCCATGGGGTTCAAGTTTGGGGAGTTAGTGGGTCAGATGTTTAGTGACACAAAATTATAAAAATTATCACTAAGCCACTTTTGGGTAATTCTGGAAGTGTGACATGGAGCAGATTCCTGCTGCCACACATATGGACGCCGGGAAGCCACCTTATTGATCCAGGGTAACACGTGGCTCCTCAGAACCTACACATACTCCTCTGTGTAGTAAATCAGATGGTAAATCAGAGCTAGAGACTCATGTGTACTCATGACTTGGACGGACACTAAGGTATAATGGAGCTTGTAACATGAAATTTGACCCAAATAGAAAGGTCTTGTGACTCGAATCAAACTTGAGCTCAAATGCTTGACTTGGACTTGTCAAAAATGACGTATTTTTTTCCCTAGAGGTAATCGACAGTCTGTATGTGGGCTCTGACTAATTGAAATTTGAAAATTTCGAGTTAAAAGTTCAAAATGTATTTTTCCAATACTTTATTGCAAAATGATTATCAATTTTATTTGGCTTTTTTATTATAGCCATTAATTGCTACTAGAAATAGGTGGGGGGGGGGGGATAATCTATTAGTGATATAGCGATAATTAAATTTCACTTCTACTCTCTAAGAATATTGTTTCGAGAAAGTTAATCGAATTAATAAAGAAAAGGATATATAGAGGGCAATGGAAAGTATAAAGTAGTTATTTCCTTTAAGATCACACTTTAAAATATAAAAAAATCATGGCTTGTATTAAATACTTACATATACTTGTTTGTAAGACATTTTTATAGTTTGTGTTGGGATAATTTAAAAAAAAAAAAAAAAACTTCCCTTCCAACTTTAAATATTTTAATAACATGCCAAAGGAACATAAAACGTTTTATTGTACAGTTAAATTCTATATAATATTCAAGGATCTTAACTCTGCAACTCGTTTCTTTTTTCTCGTTTTTATAACAATACGTTACAAAGATCCTATGAGAACATATTTACTATTATTCTCTATACATTTTTATGCATATACAGATTCTATAAATATGTGCTTTTTAGTTGCTTCATACTCCAAAACCATAAAGCATCCATTCAGATTCCTGTATATTAATACCTTTAACTCAACTATATAAAGTTAAACTAGATACATGTAGATGTACTCCACATTCAATTAAAAAATGGAGATGATCTGAATTATCATAAGAATACACATCCAATTCTGCAATTTTAATAGAATACATTTTCCATTACGTGTCCCTAAATATCCATGTACTTGAGTTAGGAGTGGCATAAATATCATTATTGTTTTTATACCTACTTAGTGCGTAATGTTGTATGTATAGGTGGACCTATCAGTCAATGGCCCAAATTATTACCAACATTTCAGTTCCCTACAAAAACGGAGCAAATTTTGTAAAAAAAAACACGAAAAAATGAGACGAGTTTTTTATTTCTCTTTTTAAAACTCTGAGATGAAAAGTTTTAAAATGTATTTTTTCAAGGTTTATTTATTTAATTTCCTTAGATGATGAATAAAACTATGGAGTGGCTGATGTTTCCATATTTCAGTTTTTGCTTCTTCATCTTTACAAAGATGTCAACGTTTAATTTAAAAAAACAAAGTCGACCTGTTAATCCGTATCAGTCTATTAACTCACAAAACATCCTTGTATGTATTTATTCTGGACATGGGCTAAATATATCAAAATATTTTCTCATCCAATGTTCGACCCAATATCATGAAAAAAAATCCGATCCAATATTTTACAATTAATAAAATGAACTGTTCTCCTTATATGTATTCTTTTCTTTTTTTATAATCCGACAAGTGGTGAATCCAATTTTTTATCAAAGCCTGATACATGTAATAATACATTTAAAAAATCCTCAAAATGTAAATATTCATTTGTAAGAATTTGAGTGGAAATTACATATTGCTCTGGAAAAAATGTAAATATATACTTAGCCATGCAGTACATAATCAATTAATTAAGCTACACATTATTTTGAAGCTTGTTTCAAAAATTTGTGGTTGATTTTAGCTATTTTTCTACAGACTTGAATGTGACAATTTTAACATAAACTTTTGATTCATTCCTCCTCCATTTTTAATATATTTTTATTCAAAATGGAATTGTACGACACATAAGATTAAATAATATTCCTTGTTGACTGACGAAGGAGAAGAATTTAAATATAATAATTGTAGGTTATTAATTTTTTTTATTTCTCCACCATGACCATGGGTCCAAAGAAGTATCTGGTTGAGTTCCCCCCCCCCCCCAAAAAAAAATAATAATAATAATAATAATATTTCCAATGCTATTTTTTGTCGAGTTTCTATCAGAATTGAAGTTCTTACATCTTTTTGCTGCGATTTTAGTATATAAATTATTTGCCAGTTCAAGTGACTCAGTCTATAACTTGATTAATTATAACTAATTTTTTAACTTCGATTGATACCTTTTCATAACTATCCGGAATAATAAATTGTATAAAACATTGCCACATAGATATTTAATTTTTTTGGTAATAGTTCCTTCATTATTCTAAACAATCCTTGCCCTTCAACTATACTGTAGGAGAGTGCAGTAAACTATCATCATATCTATTAGGAAATGAACTTTTTTTGCCCTCTCGTCATTGATGTTCCAAAGTTTAGCACTCCTTAAATATTCTTGTATAGTAATCTGGCGTTTTGTACATACTATATTAATATATGAAAGTTCATCATCCTTTCTCTTTCATGACTTCTGCTCTTTTTTTTTTTTTTTTCATTCCCCAGTTTTTTATTGAGCTCCTCTTTATATTACATATTTAGGGTGATAAAGTTGTGCATACCTCTATAGATTTGCGGTGTTAGCAGTTGCAACTTCTTTACCTCGTTGAACTAGTCTTTTATTTTCATCACTTCATGCACAATTTGGCAAAATGTTTGTTGAATGTTTTTTGAATTATTTTAACCAAATGCAGCTTGCAATTCTACTTACAGTTCTAATTTATATGAATAAAATGCCAGTCAGACTTTTAGTAAAAAGAGAAGAATTTGAAGGCAGATACATTAAATAAATAAATACAAATGTTCAAATAAGTACAGTGAGATTTTTTTTCTTTGCCACCCATTACACACAAACAAGAGGAAAAACATCATGGGAATTAATGATTCGAATTCTCACATGAAATAGAGTAATATTAAATAACGGAATTAATATCGAAATTTGAAGAAGAAAATTCACAAATAAATAACGAACGTATGCAGGTATTCGAAGTTTTGGCCAATATATCGAAATTCGGATTTCGATCTGATATATCCGCTAATGTCCACTATTTATATAGTATGTACACTACTTAAATCTGATAGTACTTCCTATCATAATATTTAGTAAAGATGATTTATATATTTTTCATCATTGAAAGATTTGCCCCATTTTCTCAGAAGTTAATGTAAATATTATTTATAAACGTATTTATATGTTACCAAAAAAAGTTTACACATACTTCCAAGTACCATACACTAACCTATTTTAAAATCGACATTTACTTTAACCTTCATTTCTTTTTTATTTTTCTCTTACTTACTTAGAACATAACGTAGGTCTAATGTCAATTATCGGAATCTATGTAATGTGAAAATTAAACCGTTTCGTTTTTCAGGCAATTACTTAAAATTTATCTATGATTTATTCTGCTTGAAGGCATCTTTGGTATAATACTGTCACTGTCAAAAAAATTGACAATTTTCTGACATTTTGTACCATCCCAAGTTCAAAGCTATGGGCTTAAGCTATTTAGTCCCTTGATTACAAAAATCCAAGTTGTTTGAATAGGGTTCAATACAAAATGGAGAAAACAACTGACAAAATAAATCATATTTAACGTTATTAGAAGCAACATACTACTATGAGCAAAAATTCCCAGGAAATTTGAATTTAATTTTTTTGGGGGGAGTGGGATAAATGCTTTTGTTTTTTCCTGTGACTGACATCTGTGCCAAATTACTTGTCAAAATATTCATGTATCTTTGAGATACGCGCCTTTTTGGTAACAGCGCAAATCGAATTTGTTGTTTTTTAAAATGTCTGAAAGATAACAACTAAAACGAAATATAGAGAAATGCCGTTGCAACCAAAAAAGTTACAATGAGTATTTCAAACTGTAGTCTTTTACAAATCTTGAGAACCCATGGTTTATTTCTCGAGGTATATGTATAACATTTGATCATACGTAATAGATATTTGGACTACAGCTTTTACAAAACCTTTACAAATGTTTCATTTTACACAAAAAGGTCCCTTTTTTTATCTTTAAAGTGTTAGTACCATGCCACAAATGACATGGCATTTCATGCGATGCTTGGCAATGAATGATTCCAACTTAGTTCTGTTCACGTCAGAGAGATAATAAGTTCAGACACGTGAATACATACATGTATGTATGTATGTATGTATTTAATTTTTCAAGCATATATGTACATAAACACTGTTGTTTAAGTCAATTATAAATATATGTACATATATGTATGTCACGTGTAGTACATAGATTACATGTATGTAATTTAGATTATTGATAAACTCAACTACTCAGCAATTAATTCTGATTGTATCAATTATTACTCAAAGAATAGTATCAGATTTATGTATGTATGTATGTACACTCAATCACATTAAATTATCCAGGCCCTTGTTTATGTTGCTTTCTACCTTGATATTGATATCACTGTGATCGTTTCTACACACGTTGCTCCTTCCTTTCTTTCATTTCAAATTAATTCCTGTAATGTACATACAATAAACACGGATTTAACTTCTATGATAGACAATCAGAGATAGAACATATGTAATAACTGTAACTATGTTTTTTTAAGTAAACTGTCTTTTTTCTTCCTTCTTTTAAATAACAGCCTTATTACGACGATAGGGAAAGTAATTAAATATTAATAATCTGTTATTGACTGAAGTCACGACGCCAAACTCGGGGTGTGTTGCTATTTATAGATTTTATGTACATACACATAGATATTGTATATACGTTCATACATATACCTACGTATAAAATGATTTTGTCTGATCAATGTGAACAAAGATCCTTAAAGATGTCTTTACATAATCCAAATTGATTAGTCCCATTTCCTTTTTAATAGCAATCAATTTGATCTCTTTATAAGACGTATCCATTCTGTTTCATATTGAGAATGCATAAATTTTATGTTCATCACTATGTTTTGATGATATTTTTTTATTTATGAGAACTTATTTTTTTTAAATGTACGTAATGGAGCCAGAGGCAATGATGACACACATCAAGAAATGTATTGTACCTACTACTATTGTCCCAATAGCAATATTTTAGTACTGGTCCCAGGACAGAACATGACGTAATGGCAACACAAGTACCAACTTGATATAGTATCGATTTAATTATGTCAATAGTACTCCGGTACCACTTCATATAGGTTCGGTATACTGAAATTCACTAATATTTACATAGATGGAACAAGGAAACTCAAAGTGCTCTAAGCCGAGCTTCAGGAGTCTACTAGGTAAGCCCAGGGACTTCACGATCCATTTATTAAACATTGGACTGGCCAATTTTGTAACAATCAGAGGTATAAAATGTGATTTAATATTTAAAATATTATTACAAAATGGCTGATAAAGGAAGTATTTGTAAACCTATTCTGAGGAACGGTAAATATTTTTCTTTAAAGAAATTCTGTGGAACACCGTAATTTTTTTTTTTTTTTTTGACATATGTTTTTGTGTTTTGATTTTCCATTTTTGCTCATTAAATTTTCCCATTTTTTTGACAGTACCTCAGACAGTTTTTATACATCATGACATAGAATTCAGTGTTGAAAAACACAATATTAAACTATTAGTATTACCAACAAGAATATTTTTTTATATGAACATGATGTTTATTCATTTCATTAAATACAATTTTAAAATAAGGCCTCTATGAATGATATATGAAGGGATTTAGAGTATTCAGAAAAAAGATAAACCCATTCATCCAATATACATATTATATGACAGGGGAATCAACTTGTTATCTAAGCTCATTTTTCAGAGAGAGTGAATTGACCTATAGATTTCGTAAGATCTTTTGGTAACCTTTTAGCCAAATCATATTCTTATGTAAAAGAAAAGATGGAAGGGAAAATAAATTGGAAATTGATTTATACTAAGAAAGAATTCATTAAGTAGATTCTTAATTACGGGTAAATATGCATTTTTATAGAGTGAGCTACGAGTATCAATTTTATCTATCAAAGCCAAATTTATTAATGAATGTCTTTTGCTCGTAAAATAAAATTGACTATGAATGAAAAAGACATTTTTTTTTATCATATTATCAAACGAAAAGAATGAATTTCGCCAGAAAAGGGAATAATAGTAAAATGAATGCCATCTACTACTAAAAAAAACTTTACAGTTTCATTTCTGATTGCCCTGTATGTCATTTACTTAATACTATGCTTTTTTCTGTGAATAATAAAACTTTTACTTCAGAATATATTTAATTACAAAGGTCTAGATTCAAATTTATTTTTCTGTTTTTTTATTAAGTAAAAAATAAAATTACAATTATTAAGGTTACTGGGACGTTACTTTTAGAATATTTTTATTGAGCTACGTACCCAATACTGATTTGTACATCAGTTTCATAAAATTTAAACTATTTTGAATTGATTAATGTAAGGGCACAACCTACAAATCCATGATATATAGATATACATATAATATGTACCTCAATATATTAATAAAGTATATGTCGTTCAAATTATTCATGAATCAAAGATCACTTATTGTGATGTTAGGGGCATTAGCAATTGTTAATCGGGGAGAGGGCAGTTTTATACAAATAACGTCACAATTTGGTGACAAAATAACAGAACTGTTCATGCAAGTCATTTTTTATAAGTCTGTGAGTAGTTTTGAATCTTTGAGCTCGAGTTCAATTCGAGTTATGAGTCTTTTCATGGGTTTGAGTTAAGTCTGAAACTGCAGTTTGATTAATCTTAAGTGCTTCATGAGTCCTTTTTTTATGAGTCCAAGTCAAGTTTAGTGTCTTTGAGCTTGATTTTAAATCGAGTCTATACATTTTTAATTTTTAATTCGAGTCGAGTCTGAAGTCGTAGTTCCATGAAAATTAAGTGCAATTTGAGTTCAATCTTCTCCTTCCCTATTCCGACATCTATGACTGAGGTATTGCTAGAGTTGGAAATCATATGCACTGCAGCTATGTGAAAAAAAAACCAACTCAGTAAGCTTGACAATTTGATGAATGTTTGAGAGGGGAGCAGCTTTATCTGTGATAACGTTTTACTAAGCTACAAGCTGCTATTCACTTTTATATTTAGAGATAAAGACATGCATATAATGTATTATATATATCATAGACGAGAGAGGAAAATAAACTAAAATTCATATGTCAGAAAATTAACATTTTTAGCTAATAAGTCTTAAACTAATTATATTATTACGGGAAAATTGGATTTGAACCCTTTTTTATTAACATTGTATTTGTTTTATTAACCTAAAGGCTATAATTACTTTCGACTGCAATAAAAATATGAACGAAGTGCAATCCAAATAACTACTGGAGTCCTCCTTCTCTGGTAAAGTTAATAAATTTGACTCTAAAATTACCCCAGTGTGCATTAAATTAATATATATATCTTTTTTTTCAACACAAGATTGAAACAATATAATTGAATGTACTATGGGTACTATGTAACTATGTAAAGAAGGAAGACGTGTCATTATTGTGGTGTGTTTTTATCTTGGTTAAATTAGTTATAGTGCATTCATCATACTATTTTTTTCGTTTAATACATTTACAAGAGATAGTGCTTTAAATTAAACGGCTAAATAGCCCTTATCTATACTGTAAGTGCTAATTTTTGTCTGTTTAATTAATAAGTTCAGTAACACGTCATCCCTCTTTTGGGAAGACGTCATCGCCCTGGAAAGGGTGACCACATCCACTAGGACCTGGAACTACATTTCCTTCTTAGCCGAAGAAAATGATTAGTGCCAGACTACCTTCTGGCGAGTCGCTCGGTAAAGGGAAGAATAAAATGTCGGAAGAGCGCACTCTTACGCTTTACGCAGAAGAGCAAGGTCAAGTAGGTCAAGGAACCACCGCACGAGGAACGCCGGGGGAAATAGGAAAAGGGACAGAAAGAGAAAATGTCATATCTTATTCTCACATAACCAGAGGAAATGAGGGAATGACGAAAGGAAGTGAAAATGAAACGGGAAAAAATGTAAACAAGAAATTTAATACAAACCCTTTCTGGTCGAAGTTTATCTTAGACTGGAAAGACAAAGAGGGAGTTAAACTAAGAGGATTTACTCCCAGCATTAATCAATATGAGAAGATAATGGAGAGTTTAAATGTACAGGTTGATGAAATATTAAGAATAAATGATTGTAAAAGTGGTGCAGGATTTATTGTTATCACAACAAAAAGCCCAATTAATATGCTGTTAAAATTTGAACACATTACGGGGCGCACAGAAGTTGAAGATGATATTGGTTATACCATCAGGGGATTAAATGGACTTAGATATGTCCAAAAGCCTGTTGAAGTTATTGTCAAAAATGGATCAGAGTTGCAGGAGGAAAAACTGAGGGAGGTAATAAGTAATTTTGGAGATGTTGTGGGTAATATCGAAAATGTACCTCACGAAGTAAAAGTTGAGGAGGGAACTAAGGCGGAATACGCATCCAAATTTAGCAGGATACTTTCTGGAAAATTGAAGCTGCAGATTAAATTGAAGCGTATGCTTCCTGCAATCATCCCTATTGGAGGAAGAAAAGTAGAACTTATTTCTAAGGCACAACAAATTCAGTGCTTCAGATGTCTTGACTACGGCCATATCAAAGCTAAATGCACTGCAAATAAGAACACACCATATAGGGAATTCGAAAGGAAATTTAGAAAAGAATTGAACCTTCCAACTAGAATCGGTGGAATAGCAGAAACTAGGGAAACAAACGAAATTATTCGGACAGAAGAAGAGGAAGATATGGAGACAGAAAAAAAAGACGATAACAAAATAGACGGAGGAAATAAAGACAATGAAAATACCTGCAAAGACTCAAATACTAAAGGTGAAAAATTAAACTCCGAAGTATGTATAGTTAAAGTGCAACCTGAGAGCAAATCATGTGAGGAAGAGAGACTAGAGGACCAGGAAAAAGTGGTTTCAAAATACCAGGAAGTTCATCCTCAGCAAGAGGAAGATTCCGAAATTCCACCTTCTCCTGCAGGAAGCTTGAGAGAAGACTGGATATCCGTATTCAGAGATAGAAATAAATCAAAAAAGGGCGATATTGCAAAGAAGATCCAAAAAAAAAATTCAAAAAGAGGTTTAGAATGTTCAATGGAGGATCCTAAAAAGAGAACCAAAGCTCTAAGCTCTCCTGAGCTAAAGGAAAACCATCGTGAAGAGACATAGTGTTTTTTTTTTTTTTTTTGGCCTATATCAAATATGTTCATTATTCAACAAATTGTCTAAACAATTTTATTGGTTTTATTTTACCGGTCATATTTTAGCTCTATATTAACGATTTTATGAACTTAAAAGTTATTTCCGCAAACGTCAATTCAATTTCTGAGGCCAGTAAACGTAGAAAAGTTATCGATTATTTCAGTTCATTTAGTCCCAGTATCTTGTCTCTCTGCGACACTAGATTAAACAAAACAAAACTCCAGGGTGAGTTTTCATCTGATTATGAAATTTTCCAATCTGCAGCAACTTATAAAAAGTCAAACTACCCGTCGAGAGGTGTGATATTGGCGATTAAAAAACATTTAAACCCTGAGCTTGTCGAGCTTGATAAAGAGGGAAATTATGTCTTAGTAACATTTATATGGAATGAGAGACGAATCAAGATCTTGGCCATTTATGGCCCAAATAAAGATACACCATCATTTTACGATTTCATCGACTCTAACCTGTTTGGAGGAGAGGATGTCCTAGAGGAGATAATCATGGTTGGGGATTTCAATATGGCAATGGAACAGGAGAGGGATACCTTCAACTACTGCAAAGAAAACAATATGGGAGCGAAAAGGAGAATGAAAGAACTAGTTCTCAAATATGACTTGGAAGACCTAGCACTAAAGTTCAATAGCAGTCCTGGACACACGTTCGCAATCAAGAGAGCCGAAAGTGTGATCAAAAGTTCAAGGCTGGATTATGCTTTTATAACGCCTGGTCTAAGTGCACTTGCTAAAGATTATAAAAAGCTTCAAACATCTAGTTCAGACCACTATCCAATCATGTTCTCATTAAGAAATCCTTATAAGAAAGTCACGAAGCATTGGAAACTAAATAACATGCTCTTAGAGGTAGGAGAGACAGATGCCACCATCAGAAGAAAGATTGAGGACATTATTGACAAAGTGAAAAAAGGAAACATAAAAACATACTCACATGCCTTGAAACTAATCCTGGATTCAGCAAGACGAGAATACATCAAATTAGGGGTGGCACTAAGTGCAGAAAAAAAACGAAGGGAGTACGAATTGAGAAGGGATGGGGAAAATCGATCCCTAAGTCTCGATGAAGAGGAAGAATTGAAAGGATTGGATCTATTGAAAACCCAGGGTGGCTTGATTAGAAGTGGATATAGAGGTCTACCGGGTAGTGGTATGATTGTGGAGGGGGTAAAACGAATGGAGAAAAATCGAATGGAGAAAAGAGAGATTGCAACCATTTTTGATTCTAAAGGAGAGCTCAAGGATGATCGAAAGGAAATCAGTGAAATAGTGATGAATCATTTCAGAAGTATGCATCGATGTTGGGAATGTGGAAATAATGGCGGGGTAAAATGCGAGAGATGTTTTCTTCCTTTCATAGATGGGGAGGCGATGGTTGAACGAAAGAATTCGCCCAAGACTCCGAAGCTACCAGCCTGTCTACGGAAAGAGTTGAATCGAGATATTTCGGAGGAAGAAATACGAAATTACATAATATCATACAACAAAAAAAATAAGGCTCCTGGTCCGGATGGTTTCTCAATAGAATTTTATTAAAAGTTTTGCTCCATACTAACACCGTTACTAAAAAGGGTTTTCGAAGAGGGAGTATCGAAAGGCAAGTTGGAAAATCATGTCACTGATGGAAAACTGACTCTAGTACCAAAACCAGGGAAAGACCCTCGATGGATCGAAAACTTGAGGCCACTTACCATGCTAAATACCACTTATAAAATCTATAGTGGGATTTTAGCGAGAAGGATGCAGAATGTACTTCCATATATATTACACCCAGCACAAAAAGGTTTTGTCAAGAACAGATATATGGAAGACGTGGTCAGAGGAATTAAAGATTTGGCCTCTGTGACAATGAAAAGTGGAAGAGATGCGGCGATAATGGCAGTAGATTTTGAAAAAGCTTTTGATAGTGTCTCACACGAATGGATTATAAGATGCCTAAAAGGATATGGTTTAGGGGACAAGTTCACGAAAATGGTTACTGTCTGCCTGCGAAATATTTTTACTCACTACGAGAGTATTAAGAATCGATTCCATGTGAGTAGGGGATGCCGCCAAGGAGACCCCCTCTCCCCAAATTTGTTTATACTGGCATTAAACCCCTTGATTGAAAAAATACATGCTGACGAGGGGATAAAAGGTATGAAAAGTGGTACCACAGAATGCAAGTTAGAAACATATGCGGACGACGTGTCAGTTCTCTATTCTGGCCTACCAATGGAGATTCAAACATCTATAAAAAATACTATATCGGCAATTGAGACATTCACCGTCAAATCGGGTCTCAAAATCAACTATCGGAAAACCAAAATAATCTCAACATGTAACGAAAGCTTGGCAATTGGACAAATAAAAATTGTCCCGTTTCACAAAATATTAGGAACCTATATATCACTTGATGATAAAGACATACAAGTAAATCAAAATTCAATTGAAACAAAAATAAAGCAGGAAACTTCGAAATTTTCCAAATTAATGGCAAGAAACCCCCCTGCAAGAATCATATTGTGGAACACTTACATACTTCCAAAAGTGACACACATTCTTAGAGCATCTCCTTTCTGTCAGAAATTTGCTGAGAAAGTTGAAAATGCATGTCTGGAGTTCGTTTTCCCAAAAGGGCGAATTAGAAATATTGCATGGAAAAGAATGATATGCCCGAGGAAGCATGGGGGACTGGGAATGGTATCTTTTTCCCACTTCTGGAAAGTCATGGTCTTTCACTGGTTTCGAAGATCTATTGATGACAAATCTGTGTGGGGAAGAATTTTTAAAGAAATCTTAAAATCTCGAGAAGGGCCAACAGTAGAAGAAATAAAAGGTGAAGGACCAGATCGAATGATAAATCTTTTAAAGGAAATTGGCCCCTTCTGGCATAGAAACTTTGAAATCATCAAAGAGTGGGCAGGTATAACTCTATCTAGAATGAATTGGCAGGAACCAACCCTAGAAAATAGAAGATTACTATGCCTCGTTGACACATCCATAAGGAGGAAGATTTCTTATATTGGGGAGATTTTCAACAAAATAAACAAATTCACTACTAGTGAAAAACTAGAGAGAGAAAAAATTCTGACAGAAACAAAGGTCAAGTGTAGAGATATTGGTCCGAGGGATTGCTTTTTAAATTTTATACAAGGTTTTAATAATCAGCAATTGAGACTGATGCTCCAGAAAGACAAGACGGTATACCTGAAGCAAATAGAAAGAAAAATGGAAAGATTAAATATTAGTATATCCACAGGAGAGTTGCTAAGTAGTTTAAAAAACAAAAGCTTCGATTGTCATATGTATTGGTTTAAATACAGGCTAATAACCAGTACTCTTCCCCTCGGAAGCACACATGGTAGAACGCCTGAGGAGAGAAGATGTTTATTCTGTCTCAGTTCACTGGAAACTCCAAGTCATTTTTTATATGAATGTGAAGAGACAAGAGAAGTGTGGGATCATTTGACTTTTAAAGTTTTTATTAAATTCAAAACATTTTTTAGGATAAAGGATAGTTTTTATATTTTCACTGGCCCTAAACAGGAACTCATTAATTTTATCATAACTAAAATCCAAAATTATTTTTATAAATTTCGAAGCACAAAAACCCCTTTGAATGGAAATATTATTACATGGTTTAAAAGAATCATAGATACCCTCATAGAAAAAGAAGGTCCATGTCCCTAGTTAGATTATTGTTGTCGTTTAATATGTCTGATGATTTGTAATTTCTAATGAAAAATATACATTGTTGTACATTCGTACAAAAAAAAAAAAAAAAACATTGTATTTGTTTTATTAACCTAAAGGCTATAATTACTTTCGACTGCAATAAAAATATGAACGAAGTGCAATCCAAATAACTACTGGAGTCCTCCTTCTCTGGTAAAGTTAATAAATTTGACTCTAAAATTACCCCAGTGTGCATTAAATTAATATATATATCTTTTTTTTCAACACAAGATTGAAACAATATAATTGAATGTGGTTAAGAAACATGTTTTTCCTTTTAGAATTTTAATGAATTTGAAACTAAACATATACGTAAATTATATATAAACTCAAATTAGCACAAATTAATTTCAACTCAAAGTAAAGTTAAGCCTCAAATGTAGATTTTGTGAGGGATGTCAAAACATGTATGTGATATTAATTTTTTTATCAGTGATAACTTTAAATTTAAAGAATGAAAGGAAAAATATTTAGAAAATATTCATATAATAAAAATTACAAAATCAATAAGCGATGAACAATTTAATAAATTCATCCATGGAGGAATAGTCAATAAAATATCTAACCAAGTTAGCATAAAATCATTGATCGCTGATAATGGAGATGAAAAAATTTAAAGTTATAACTTTGATTCCAGGTTAGTGAGATGTCTTTCAAATGAATTTGGGACAGAAGCCTTGAGAAAGTTAAACAATATACAACACGTTCAAACACATTTTTTTTTTTTTGCATATCATTTAATAATGGAAAAAGACACCCAAAAAAATTATGTTACTTATTGATGTCTTTCCTAGAAGAGACTCATAAGAAAGACATTATCAGAAAGTCTTTTCATCATTAAGAGAAACTGAATATCTGGGATTATATATCAGAGAAAAAAACCTCTTACTTTCACATTTATCTATTATTTACATAATGTTAAGAATAATACTTAAAACTACGCAGCATCTGAAATACAATAGCCTTTTGGATGGTTAAACAGAGCATTCTGTCCAAAAAGAGTTAAAAGGAAAACGTTAGTTTGCTTTTTGAATTCATGACTCACTTCACTTTAATCATTCAAAAACTTATTTCCTTTGTTTGTCGTTTTTTTTTTGTTTTTTTTTGAAAAAAAAACGTATCAAGAGTTAAATAAATTATTTAGGATATTTTCTAGGTGGGTATACAGGATCTAGAAGGGGCATATAAAATAAGCTCAGTTTAAAATATGAAATGAATGTAAAATACATCTATAATTTTAATTTAAAAACGTTAAAAAAGTATAACTCCATCTAATAAAATTTTAACTTCTGCTACAATCTCAACTTTTTTTTTCTGCACGAATCATCTTTTTTTTCAATATAATATGCAGTGTACATGTTGCAACTTCTAAGTTCCATAACGTCTAATTTAGTTCTACTATCAGCCATTTTAGTAGTGGACTATTAATCACTTAATATTTTACTCATTGATGGAACTGTTTTATAAAAAATTCATAAACTATAACTTTAGTCTTTTGGGCATCCCAAAGAATTTCAGTCATTACATCCTTACTGAATACATACATATTATTACTTGTACTGTTAGTTATTCATTTGTAAAATGTTTCATATCCTTTTTCGATTGCAACTAGACCAATTGCTATTACAAGTTACAATTTGTACACAACATATTATAAAAGAAGAAAACACACAGCGCCCCTGTCAAGTAGAAAGATGGACTCAAAAGCGTAGATAGGAACAGAACACTCTACCAGGTCACGCTCTAAGACCAAGGTTGGGAATTACACACTAAAGTAAAAAATGAATAAACTTTGAATTACGAAGAAAATCTGTGTTGTAGAAGTGTTTGACGACCAAATGATTTACTCCACGACCTTAAACTCTTCCATTTTAATGAAATTTGCTATACTAGTAGATGAAATCTACGTTAAGAACTCAGAAAAGTAAAAACGAGCTTGAATTTTTACACTTCCGAGGGGTTAGAGTTTCTTCCTACAAATAAATTTACTATCATTCAAAGGTAATAATATTAACTTGTTCTGTCAGAAAAAGGTGAATGATTCTCCAATTGCTCTTATCAGAGATTTTTGAGAGTGATTACCAATCCAAAATATCATTAGTCATTCAAATTAAAAATGAACCCTACTAATTTGGTGTATTTTTGACTATTGTAGCGATGGTTGATATCATAGCCTCAATGAATCTGATAGATGTATGTATAGTACATTCTATATATACCTAATTAGGAGGAAAGTTTCTCTTTGTTTTATTTGTACATATGTTTAAATGTACAAATGGAGGTACCTATAATTTGAGATACTAACGAAGGTAATTTGATCACTGTTTGTATATACTCGTTAATTGAAAAAATACTTTTGTATTTAATTAAGACAAAATCAATAGGGATGTCATAAAAAGTTGAAGAATAGATAACTATGTGTGTACATAATTTAATTCAATGTGTAATCCCTAATAATACTTAATGACAGAGAAAGAAATGAAAGAATGCATAAAAATTATACATAATTTTATTTCAATGCATACATAATATATATATATATATATTAAAAAGTTATCCGAGCTCCTTTCCAATTGTTTAAGTAAGATACACGATTCTATGTACTAATCTACTTTTTCCTTAGGTTTAATTTCAATGTTATGATGTTGTTAACGTGATGAACTAACTATGTGTTTCAAAATAATTTTGTTTATTTAGTAAGTTCTTCTATAAGTTGATAACCTTTTGAGGTGGTGTATGAATTTATATGCACATTATATAATAGTATGGAGAGGTAAAATATTCAACTTGGGCTTCAATTACTGCCATATGAGTAAATCATTCATTAGAAGAGGGCTCTTCAATCCTTTTTACCCCAAGATCAATATAATTTATTTTCCATTTTTCATGACTGATTTATAAGTATTTTTTTAATTACTGTTTTTTTGTTTTTACAAATTTGATAGGCATATGAGCCCTGACAAGAATTGGATGACCACACATAGTGTCTTGGTGCAGAAGCAGGAGGAAAAAGTCCCACAAATTTGAGTCCAACGTCTTTGCCAAGAAGTATCGAATAAAGTCTCAAGTTCAAGTGAGCAAAATTATTTGGTGCTGAGGTTCAGCTTGAGTTCTCAAATTACTCTTTCGAGCTCCTTTTAAGATGGATGAATGAAAAAGCATCCAATTTGAACTTTATAAAATTGCACTACCCTAGAGTTAAGCATGTATTAATTAATTATTATCTGCCCTCTTAGACTTGATGAAATAAAAAAAAGTCTGACTCGAACTCATGTTTGAGGTACATATGTTATATATAAAAATTATTGTCACAGAATTGGTTCAAAAATGATTTAAAGTACCCTAAAACCTTGCGTCTTAGTTTTAAAGTTCAAGTCAACTTTTTAATCTTTGATTTGAAGGTTAGATCAAATCTCAAGTCTTCAAAATTCGAATTCGAGTCAAAGTCTCTACCTCCATCTCTGCGGATTTACAACTGAATACCCCCTGTTTTTAAATGTAGAAATTCGTATGATACTTATTGAGGTGGAGATGTTGCACTGAAAATGCAACACCAAGGTAAATCTCTTGCAAAAGTATTAAGTCTTTTTTCAATAAAATTCACAGAAATCCGGCCTTGAAGAAAGGGAATGAACATTATATATATATATATGTATATATATATTTCGAACAAATAATTTCAAATGTTGTAATAGAATGGGATTTTCCTTTTACCTTATTTTGGGTTATTTTGCAGCCATTTCTTCATCACACCTCCCATTAGAACTTTTAGTATAAATAAGTGTGAAAAGATAATTATTGTAAAGTTATTTCCTCACATTAGAAATGAGTGTTTGTATGGATATGGAATCATACAGAGCTGGATGTAGAACTTCCCATATAAGACTTTGAAAAGTGTCTATAAAAATGATACAAGGAAAAACTAAGTAGAGGTCATCCTCCTCATAGAACACAAAATAATAGGTTTTAATTGAATTGAGTCAATTAAACAAAACAACAAAAGAAAAAAAGAACAAAACCTTTCCTTATTTAAACAAATATTTACAAAAGCTAAAGAATCTTTAGCTTTTGAGTCTTTGTTGAATGCTCTTCATGCAACGAATGTTTTAAGAAAAATAAATTATGCTCCTTCATGGTTGTTGTTGTTTTTTTTAAAAGAAAGAACATTCAATCAATGTATTCGGAATGTTAAAGTTTTTAAAGTAATATTTTGATACTTGTACAGAAAAATAAAAAAAATTAAGAAAAGTAAAAAGGAAGTGCGCACAAACGGCAAAAGGGAAGAAGAAGGCTCTTTTAGAAAGTCATTGATCAACGTCGATTCATTTTTATTTATTCATTGTAATCGATCATATCATATATGTACATTGCATGTATATTCATCTAAAGCTTTTGTGTATGAGTATGTTTTTGAAATAAAATAAGGATACAAAATGTATATATATATATATATATATTAACATCCTTGGGTCGACGTTAAAAGAATGCGAAAAGCAATTAGCTAAATGAAAGCTCCATAATTAATTTCACCATGGGGGAGAGAGAAAGTTCGTTCAACTCTTTTCTTAGTTCTTTCATACTGATAATAATAACAATAATGGGAATTTAAACATCTTTTATTATATTGTTTTTTTTTGGTTGTTTTTCTTTTTAGATAGCTAGCAACCTTGAGAGTGAGTGAGTAAGCAAGGGAACGAGTAAAAAATTGGCTATACATATATATATATATATGTGTATGTAACATATCTTCATATCAAAGGCTGTCCTTGGAAAACTATCATTCCTTTGTATGTATGTACTTATTATTCCATATTAGTTCTATGGGCTATTCATTATTTCTTGTATGGACTTTGTTTTGTTCTTCAAGGACAAGGAATGAATTATTATGAGTATTTTATTGTTGTTGTTGTTGTTGTTTTGACAATTTTTGTACAGAATTATTAATATTATTATCTGACGCATGAAAATGATTTTCCATTCCAGAGGGATTGACATTTCCAACCATTAACTTTCAGTTAAAAATGACAACCAAACAGTCTTAACAAAAATGTGAAGTAGTAACAATGAGTCATTTGCAAGGCTCTAAACTTTAGGTATACATATATGACAACAATTTAGAATCTTTGTGATATTTTATTGCCTCTACAACTAAAGAAACAAGAATCAGATCAAATTTCATCTCAGTTTCTGTATTTTACTGTGCTTTTTTTTAAATAAGTCGATTAGATGTGTCTATTAAATATGTAATAGTAAACATATATTTAATTTCATTCATTTTGTTTGTATATGACAAAAGAAAATATGAATTTTTGAACTACGGGCTAGTTTTTTAATTATTCTTCATGTTTTAAACTGAATGGGTACAAAACATCAAACCCTTGAAAAGATAACGACTCTCAGTAAAAGTAAATTATATAAATGAACATCCATCAAGAGCTCATTCCTCATGAGCAGCTGATATGTACGAGCTAAAGATGGAGACAAAATATATTTTTTTATTTAGATGTGATGGTTGGATGAGATTCGTTTTTTTTTTATTACTGTTTGATGTGCAATGGCCCAACATGATAATTTGTCAACTTTTACATTCTTTATACAAATATCATGAGTATTTTTGTTCTTCAAATAAATGGGCTTTTGAGAGCATTCAACCCATTCATTACTTATCCCTTTATTCAACAACATACATATTATTGTTTAACAGACATATATCCCATTTATGTACAATGACCATTCTATGTACATAACACAATTGATGCACATATTATTTATTTTTTTTTAAATGAATGTATCTTAAACACTCACTTGTCAAATTTGTAAGAATGTATTCCACACAGCTCCAAAAATAATTTTCTCCTTCATGAGAAATAAATGACTCAAAAAGTATATATGTAGATATATCCTGTGATTAAAAGGACAAACCAATTTTGATTAAATGTACATACATAAATACCTAGGTATTAGATTGTTCTACTTGATATACTGATTACGAATTTATAATTAGTTGTTGTTGTTTTTTTCATATCAAAGTATGAAATCTTTTATTTTTTTATTTAGCATTTGTACACTTTATGGATTTTTTTTAATTGACGGTATTTGATTTGAGACAATTATTGAAGAAGAAGGTTATCAAGATTCTATAGGAATAAAATACTTCAAATATATTACAAGGTTTTTATTTGTTTGTTGTTAAATCATTTTCACTTTTAACCTTTTTATGGATTTAGAGCAATTTTTGAGTGAGGCTAAATAAGAAATCTTTGCACATACATGAAAATTGACTCAATTCTAAACAAACTTAATATTAGATATTAAAATTGTGTTGATGCATATTATTTATCAGAGGATCCAATCCATAGAAGAAGCAATGTCAACTATTTTTGGTGGAAGGTTTTTGAAAAAAATTAATAAATAATAAAACTACTATTGCTATTTCCAAATTAAATGTACATACGAGCATTAATTCAATTTTATTTTATTCATTAGGCTAAGAAATGTTATTTAAAAATGATTTGAGGTGTTTTTTTATGCAGAAATTATATTCTATGTCATGAGTCCTATTTATTATGTAATACTATGAAACAGCCAGTAATTTGGACAAGGTTTGGTTCAAGATCCACTTTTGATCCACTAAGGCAAGAGTAAGGTTCGATTAGTGGTACAATAAGATATATCACTGAAGGAGAAAGAGTTAAGGCCCAAAAAATCTTATCTTTTAAGGATAATTTTCAAATGGTTTTTATTGGTTTATGTGCAAAATAAAATAATTTAAAGCGTGAATAGAGGTATATTTCATTTTTAAATATGGGAGCATTTTTCAAATTAAATAATAATAATGAGTGTATTAAATATAAAAACAAATATACTATGAAATTTTTAAATTTTATTATTAATACAACTTTGAGTAATTTTGGCTTCAAGAAACCACTGGATCATTTTACTTACCTTTACATATTTACACTTCTATCAAAATTAACATAAAATTGTAAAAGAAATAAATTTATTTTTCTCAAAGTCTGTTCCATGATGGGAAAAAAAGCTGCCCTTTGATATTTTCTATTCCTTATTCCTAAGTTCTTTGCTATCATCAATTATCTAACTTTTTCTAATCAAAATGCTCAAAAAATAAAATCTAAAAATCTAGAATAATTATTTGACACAGAATAACACATCACAGATTCGTGATCAGTGGATCGTATAAACTTTTTTTATCTAGCCTTTTATATAATTCATCACAATATGTAAGCTTAATATTGAATGCTTCCTTTCCGTTAAAACGTGATCTAAGGTTAATTAATATGTGATTAATTAACACGTGACTTTATGTCACGTATGAGAGACGCAGAGGCTTAATGAAAAGTTTAAATTACAATCATTAAACTTGAACAAACTTTTTCCAATAACTTTCTTCATTTTTTAGTCTCTATGTACTAACAGCGTACAATTGAAGCTCTATTTAGGGAAATTGCGAACCGACTTGGTTCACTAAGTGAATCAATATGGAATAATTTATATCTATATATAAATATATGCTAATAGAGATGAGGTTTTATTGAAGACTTCATTGAAGTTTAAGAAAATAAAAACTACTTCAGGAGTTATTGAATTTATTTATTCTTATTTTCTATTTTCAATATCAGAAATAAGATGAAAATGTGGAGAAAGAAATAATAAAAAGGAAAAAGATGAATTAGAAAAACAAGGGAATTTATTTCTAAGAAAAGTCCTCAAGACTCAAAAATAACAACAACAATAGAAAAATGACAGAAACGTCTTTTTAAATGGATTAAATGTCTTTGGATGCCATTTTTTTTTATGTTACGTATTATA
Source organism: Lepeophtheirus nordmannii (assembly GCA_963680855.1). Taxonomy (NCBI): domain Eukaryota; kingdom Metazoa; phylum Arthropoda; class Copepoda; order Siphonostomatoida; family Caligidae; genus Lepeophtheirus; species Lepeophtheirus nordmannii. The sequence continues at coordinate 33,143,872 of OY804520.1, forward strand.
AAGTGTATGTATACATATATGTCTATGAATTGACAGACACATTGTAAATAACTTAATGTATGTAAATATATACAGACCTCTAATTGGAACATGATTTTTTTTTTTTTTTTTGCAAAATCTAATCCAATATCTGAATTTTAACGTCGTTTCACGAAACGAAAAAAAGAATAATAATATATTGTATGTGGCGACCTACAAAAAGAACTGAAAATTATATTATGGTTACTTAATTACTCCTTTCCTGTTTATTGTTGTCTAATGTTTCTAATTTTCTCAAAAAAAATTATTTTCAAATTTGCACAGTCAAGGATTTTATCTCAAAATACCACTCTTTAACAAAGAATGCAGCTATAATTATTTAAAATAGAAAACATGAAATGTTGTATAATTGTAATTAAAATTTTTAAAAACCCAAATTGTAGAGTGTCTTTATATTCATAATTTCATATCCGAAATGATTTTTTTTTCTTTTCAAAAACCGACCTTAATCTCGTTGAACGATGAAATACCAAATATACATACATACTATTACAATGCCAAACATGAGAATGTGACCCGTGATGAATGTATTATGCATAAGTATGCCTTTTGTATCAGAAAAAAATTGTTGTCCACGGTAATTTAAGGAGTATATGAAGTATAATGAAGGCTAGGAACTCTAGGCCGTTAAATTATTTTCTATAAAGTTACGTGCCACGACTTGAACTATAAGCTACTGCGTTATAATGAATATAACTAGAATATTACTCTAAAAAAGAATACTCATTAATCTAAAATGACAAGAAAAATATTATATTGCTCTTTAAATGTATAAATTATAAAGACTACAAATACAATGACATTTTAAATTGCATAAAAATATGCATAAAACTATAAATAGTATTTTTCGATGAATTGTCTTTCGGCAAAATGTCCTTCATGATAAAAAGGTTTTCGTCAAATTATTCTCTCACGACTCTTTCTAACTGTTGTACTGTTATTTATTGACTAATATGGAGTTGTTTACTGCTTAATAATACATATTTAACTTTCATGACACTAAAAAAGGAGTAAGTGTCGACAAAAAAGTGCATCATAGTCATTCTTAATGGAGATATCATTGTGATATACATGCTAATAAAGAAACACTTATATTTTGTATTCTAAGTAATGATCTTTTGAGGTCTGTCAATTCATGTCAATAGTACCTAGGTAACTGCTTTCACCAAAATATTTTTAAACTAAAGAACAATTATAATCAGAGATGGGAAATAAGATGTTAAAAGTAATTTGATTACAATCCCTTCGGATATAACGCCGTTACACAATAAATGAACGTTACTCCATGACTAAAAAAACTCATATCTGATTGTCCTGTAATCATACTTTGCATTATAAAAGCTTAAATTTAGCATATTTATAATATGTTAGATAAGAAAGGTCCTGGTTCTAATTCTGTTTTAACTTTTACAATATTAAGCAAAAATAAAATAACATTTATTAAAGTAAGGGGTCTGTTAATTTTACGAGTAAGTAATTACATTTTTAACTTTTTCTATGCAATGTGCCCAATACAAATGATTACAATGACTTTTATTCAACAAATTGTATTTATGAACTTACTGGACATAACTTCATCTTTGTGATTTGAGTACGTCATCCTTGATCTCTTAGACTTCAGGAGGAATATTATTATTTGAATAAGAGGGCAGCATCTTGGCAGCACTTACTCGATATATTTTACTTGGTCTGATTATTCCGAATTTTGGGGGTAAATCTTGGACATTTGTAAATAAATAAATTTGTAAAAAAAGTAAATAAATATAAAATGGACTCATTTAAAAATATAACAACTTATTTTCCGTTTTTCTCTCTTGGTAAAGGTTGAAGATCACTTCTCTCGAGTATTATTAACTCTTTTTTGATGGAAGAAGCAACCTCGGAGGCCACCAGGTTTATGTTCTATTCTATATCAAGTTACCTTTTGTACACTCTGCTCCTAGCTCCAAGTCCTCCTAGCTGACTGTGATCCTCAGTCAAACAAATAAACGGATAAAAGGAATTTGCAATATATGATGAGATTCGAATGATATTGAGTCACGATAGTAATTAAATATTTCCTTCCAATTTAAAGAAATAAAGGTTTTTTATTTTAACTTTGTTTGCTTATTTCACTACGATGCCCAACTTTCACAATGATGACGTCACATGAAAACACTCTATACAAAACTGTATACAGTGTGACCTTGGAACAATCTCTGAGTTATAATGACACCTTAAAATAACATAAAATAAATATTTTGAGTCATTAACACCCATTTAATTCCTATATTTACTTTCACCAATCTCAAATGATTTCTAAAGAAAAGCTATGGACTCATGATTTCCCGACTATATTATTCTATCAGGAACTTTTTGTATATTTATGGCGAAAAAGTTCTCTTATAAAGTTTAAAGATGCATTGTCGAACTTATATTCATACATGAATTAGCTTAATTCGAGGAGGTTAAAGAAAATAAGAACTTTGTTTATAGTTTTTAAGTCAAAAAGATTAGAAACACATGTAATCAGGTTTTGATAAATCAAAACCCCAGATTCCACAACTTTTGCATTAGAATCTGAGTCTAAGGGGATGTATTAAAAGGATGTTAGTATCTGAAACACAAAATAAATGAAGTCATGATATAAAAATATGTAAGAACGAAATAAATCGAGAAGTTTTCATTAAATTAAATTAGTTGTGTCCAAAAATAAATATAAATGATATCCCGGAATAATAATAATAATAAGACATTTAGATGCAGATTCTAACCAAATGATCTTTCGTCACTAGTTTTAAAATTTGGGAGAATGTCGTCAATTTCATTAGCTGGTTTCAAAGAGTCGAATGAGACCGAGTTTGTGTTATGCCCTAGATCCAACTTGAAAATCTGATTGTGCCTTGACAAAATTTTAAGAGGATCTAGGTAGGTAGACGCTAGGTTAGGTTTAATTTCTCATAAAGACATATGATGCTCGTCTCAAGAATTATATTGCAGACCATGTTCTTCTCGGCGGACCAGGTGGGTGTGTGTGTATGGGGGGGGGGGTCCTTTACATCTTGAAGTTTTTCAAAAAGATCCCTGTTGTTAGGACTGCAGGGAGATTCTGCCAACAAAAAGGAAAGTATTGATTCCAATGCCAGCACATGATGCACGGGAGAGAAACACGTCCCCGGAATTGAATACATATATCGATGATCGAAGACCCAGAAGTACAAAAGGTAATCTTTCCATGACTCTTCCTCTTTATTCATCCTGATGGCAATAGATGCCTTGAGAGTTCAGTAGAAACGTACACAGATTCCTTTTGGTTAAGGTTGGTACAAAGGTATTAATAAATTGTTCACACCAAGAAGCTATTTTTAACGTCTTCACAACGCTCCAGTAAATTGAGCTCCTTAGTTCAAATGGGCTGAATGTGGTATCCTAAACCTGAATGTGGACACATAGCCAGCAAAGAAGATGTTCGTGCCCATCTCAGAGGAGATTTCGATCCCTGGGAGCGCCTCAGTCCAACTAGTTGCTCCGTCCAGAATGATATGGAGAAATATCAAATCTATAGTAGGGGAGTCCAGAAGCCTGTTCAATGTTGTTAAAACTTTCATTCTTGAAGTAGACTCAACTTTCATGAGCTCAAGCGCTCTCATTACTCTTTCCTGTGGCGAAATATCACAAAGTTTCAACAAAATTTTCTTTAGCTTTTCATACGAGATGGATTAGTTCTCGTGGGGCATGCCGTGTGCTGGAAGTGTGTCTACTACAATGTTGAGTTTATCAGAACTGGACTAGATTATTTTGTAGTCCCGAAAAAAGAACTCTGCTAAAAAGAACCATGCTTCCAAATCCTCCTCTTCGAGCTTGGGGAGCCCCCAGATATACATAGTGCCTAGGATTCCAGTTTGAGAGTTTCTTCTTGAAACATACCCTTGTCATACATAATATGGCAAAATAAATTTCAATCCGAAGCATGCTCAAAATACATCAATTTTTATTAAATAAATAGCCTCAGATTACTATAATACGTTATTGAAATATTTCTGTTTAAGAACTTCCCTCCATGTACTATGTACTTTGACTTTTTGTCCATTAGTCGTTTGGTTCGTTCGACGTTTCGTACTATAACCATGTACATATACAAATGTAGAATGTTAATGTAATAAAAGAAACGTTTATTTGAATGAGGATTTGAAGCATTCAGGGTTGATCCTGCTCTACATATATTTCATTATTGTATATACTGTACAAGAACGTACATTCATCTTTACATCGTAAAAGTGACCCTATCATTACCTTTCAAAATAACAAATTGCTTTCACCTTTAATAAATGGCCTTCAAAGGGCAATAATAGCAAATTCATTAGAAATCAATTGGTTGATTTTTGTAACAATACCAGGAAACGATTAATCTACGGAAATTAGGATGTTACATGCAAGTAAAACCACACAAAGAAACAAAAAAAAAAGAGTTAATGTTGCAATGAAGGTTACATACACACATAGAGTCTTAATGGACCAATGTACATATATTTGTACTTACGTAAAGAAGACTTGATTGAAAAGAGAAAGCAAGAAATGATTATTGCTCAAGAAGAACCATAAATCTAACTTTCATTTCTATAGCATGAATGATACTAACCTGAAATGTTTTGGTTAATCGGTGCCTAGTTATCATTAGATACATAAGAAAAAGGGAGGGAGAGTTGATTCACTTTTTTATTTTTCTTGCATAATTATAGCCTTTTACAATGCATATAATAATAATAATATTTTACTTTTCGACATAGAAAGGGCCTTTTTTTGTTTTTTTGGATTTTACTTCTGCTTCTTTTGTCTCTGCTCCTTTTATGGACCAAGTTCACTGTGTTTGTAATCTACACACACACAAAAATGTTTCAACTATTTGAATCATCTTTAAAAATTATTTTTATTGCATAAAATTCTTATCTCCTTTTTGATTTTTCACTTTTAAAATTCAAAATCAGATTTTTAAACAGAAAATTTGACTTTTTTCTAATTTATCCTTCTCAATGTGATACACCATGGAGAAGTGCATCCATCTACTCATGAAAATATTCATGAATAAGAACTTGAGAGGAGGTGAATCACATCTCTCTTTATTTCCCTATGTATAAATTACGTATGGGGGCAACACCATTTTAAAGTCCAAATTATATTTCCTCTAGTTGTAGAAATCCAATTATAGCTTTCACAAACTGTAAAACTAATTCTTTTTTTTTTTTTTTAATAATTTTTACTCAAGACTAAACATTCATTACAAGATGAATCATAATGCTATGAAGGGTTTTGATAGTCTTTATAAACCCTTTCAGATACTTGAGTTCTCTATTGAAGAGAAATAAATTTGACTTTGATCTTGTCAATTAAAGTGAATGAGACTATAATAACTTTGACCTTCATCAGTATGTTAAATAACTTCAATTAGTTTGTTGAATGAACCTCATATATTTTAAATACACTATATGTATATATATTTTTACCTTCCATATATATATGTATCATAAGTATATATACTCCAACAAGCATCTTCAACTAAAACTCTGAGAGATTCAACCAGAGAAAATTTTCTCAAGAGGGAGAATACAGAGCCGGATGGAAAGAAATTATTTATATCTCAAACTTTATTTTTATTAGAAGAAAGTAGGTCAAATCTGTTTTATGTATATATATATATATATATACCGTGCGATTCATAAGTCTCCGTCTCTAACATTACGATAAAATAACAGTAAGTACAAACTCAATGCTATTAATTATTATTAACTGATTAATCTTCTCCCAATGCTTGATTAAAATGATATTTGAAAGGTTTTATTTTTTCTTTCTTGAGGTATATTGTGAACAGAACTTTGTGAAGTCATACACACTCGTGCAGTTTCTCGTTGATTTGTGCCATCATTCTCTTTTACAAAATTTATCACCTTTTCTTTCATGATTTCATCAGACGGTTTTCCTGATCGCGGCTTAAATCTACAAATCAGGAACTTCGTTGTGATTTCAAAAAATAATTTTGATTTGATATTTAATTTAGCGTTACCTTAACACTACTCTATGTATATTCATTTATGCCTCAATGTGTTTTTTATTAAATCAATTAAATTTGAAATATCGAAGCAATAACAATATATTTCTTCATTATAAGCAATAAAATTATTTTGGTCTTATTGAAAAACTAATCAAGATGGTGTGACTTTTGTAATGACTCCACTAGAAAGTTAGGGTCAATTTAATTTTTCTTTCTTGTGATTGTTCTCAAATCATTGACAAACATTTTAATTTTGTTGTTGAATAGCCCAAAACATGTTTTGATATTCAACAATTGTTGATAACTGATACTAGATTTAAGATTAAGTAGCATTGGGGCTCCACCTGTTGAAAGTCTTTGTGTATCCTTGGAATTATATGCATCTATATTAATTATCTTAATATATTCGTGAAAAGATTTAGTATAAATAAATACATTATAATGATAAATGGATGATGATTTTCTCACTTGATGCTAATTTGCCTCTTTTTTAGGATTCAATGTCATGCCTATTTTTAATACATTGTCTTCCAAGGTTTTCTACCAATATTATTGCTTCTTTCCCTTAAGTACTTGAGCCAGATATTTTCTACACCAATATTCTTGTACCATACCACAATTAACATCCTCTTTGAATTTTGTGTTTATCTAAGTCTGTTGTGCAATTTTACAAACATAACACACACAATCAGAGGAAGATCTATTATTAATTTTTTTAATAACTAAGGATGAATAATCAAAGGTTGAAGTTAACTTTTGGTTAAATAATCCCTTAGAATATATATGTAATACTTTTTCCTGCAGTAATCACAAATTGAAGAAGAAAGAAATTCATTATAAATAGTATAATCACCCTATACAAACTTCTTAATCAAAAGGTCGTTAAGTACAAGAATATTGGATGTGGTTATAGTTATTAAAATACTATTTTAGTACAATAAATTTTCCATCATGTGAATATACATTTGTTTGAGTTGAGGGAGGGGAAGGCTCTTAAGAGCCTTTACATAGTTACAGCACTGATTTGATAGAAGCCATTAAAGAAGTTTGTATTAATAAAATATTTACACAATTACACAAATGTGCAAAAAAAATCAGGAACCAAAAAATCTTTATTTAATAATGAAAGTTCATTTCATCCCCCCCCCCCTCCAAAAAAAAATGTAGTAGCAGCCCCCCCCCCCCCTCCTCCTCTGATGGAAATCACATGTGTCAACGTTTTCAAAACAATTACAAAATGTTTATTAAGTAAATAATTACAGAACAATAACTTTTAAGTGTTAGACATACATTAAAATTCAAAATTGGATGGTCGGTGTTCTTGAGTGGTAAGTTATGTATCTCAAAAAATAAATCCCACTTTCTCAAAATTTAAAAAAACAAAACAGTCTGGAATATTCATTGAAACTTTTTTGCTTTCCACAACATTTCTCACAATAGAGTCATCATCTTTCATTCATTTTACAAAACGAAAAACTCAATTTGTCCTGTTCACACACTAATGAATACTTTGACGTGTAATTTGGCACAGATGTTAGTGACCAACATAAAAAACAAACAAAATTATCCCTATCAGAATTCCCAAAAAATTAAATTCAAATTTCCCGAGGTTTTTTTATTTACAGTAGTACATCCTGTTTCGGACTAAACCAAAGCAAAAAATGACACTAGCACACTTTCATTGTGAATTTTATTTAATTAAATGAATTATGAAGTTGACACCTTTGGACTCATAATTAAAAAAAAAGATGTACTCAAATTCTGATTATCTATTGCATACCAACTATTTAATTCTCAACCAAATCTTATGAGAGGATCAAGTATTGAAATATTTTTTTCATGAATTCACAACTAATGAATTCACAACTATTGTATGGTTTGAGATCAAGATTTCAAACACAATGATTCCTATAATTAAATAAAGTTATGTTTTAATTTCGAATAACATGTAAATGGAAACTTTACTTTTGTAGTTTAAAGATTGATTTTTGTATTTTCAGTGAATATTTTACAACATGAGAAAAAGTAATAATATAATATATAATAATAACAATTATAAATAAAGGTCTACAGTTTTCAAAGTTTAAAAATCTTGTTTTGAACTTACAAAAATTGCTTAAAAAAGTGTAAAAATGTACAAAAATTAAACTTATATTGGAGTGAATAAATGCCTTATTTTAGGTGATAACTATGTGTATAATTTTGAATTAAAGAAAAAATACGCAACTTTAATTTTACAAAGAGAATATGTTCAGAAACGTTTTACCTTTAAATTTTTTAAATTCTTTCTCGATACATTCGATGTATTTGGGGAATAAACGGAATAAAAATATTAATTATGGTAAATTATTTTTTTTCATTGCATGTCAGCTCTTCCAAAAAATCAAAAGGGAGGTTTTAAACTTATGCTTAAACTATATTCTTTAGACAACATAGCTAAATTTAATTTTTCTTCTTCCATAAAATACGTACAATTTTAGCATGAAAAAAACCCTATATTTTTAATCTTATTAGGCTTTCAAAGATTTTTAATGACTCCTATCTCTCCCAAAAATTGCATGAATTGCTATTAAATTATATTATAAAATAATTTCATTTTGGTGTATGATTTAATTAATAGAGTTGCTAATAAGCATAATTTAAATGTATTATTGTTTCAATGTTCTATACAACCTTAACATTGACATAATTGTGCATAACTTATAAAACTAATTTTATTTCAGTCCGACCAACTATTCAGTAAACGACCATTAACATAATATACTTTTTGACAAGAAAATTAGCACTTAATAATAAATACATATTCAGGGTTCACGTTTTTTGACTTATATTATACGTATCTTAGAAAATATTGTAATGTGATTAATTGTAATACACTTCAGTGGCATCACATTCATTCGATTCTTCATACATATATTAAAAATCTATATTCTAACTCACTTTTGTTACAAACTTTGATAAATCGATGTACTTCACACATTTATCCGAGTCATTCTTAGTTTTCTGTACAAAGCATAGAGAAATCATGATGTGCACAACACTTCAGCTAATAGAATGGAAGGATTCGAGTTTGGGAGTAAAATCAGAGAGTAAAGCTCGAATTATTTGAAAAAGAATATTTTCAATTTACATTTACATACCTAGGTAGGCCCATGTATGTAAGTAGTGTATGCTGTCGATACTATATGATAAAGCCATGTAAGAACTTGTGACATCTCATGTACTGTACATATATAAAATTTAGGTTTATATATATATGTGTGTCAGGGAAATCTAAGAAAATTCATTCTTGGAAAGCTCACTATAAGGAAACAAGGATTTAAAATTAAATACATGTATTTTAAGGAACTCATTATTGATTCTTTCTAAATCATATTACTGTTCCTAGATTTGAATTAACTCTCTATTCTACATCTAAATTGGGGAAACTTGTAAGCAAGAAAAAAAAATTATGTACATTTATCTATCTTAATATATAAGGGAGCAAGTGTGGCTGTGAGAACTTCTCATTTCCTGGGAAATTGTACATGAGCAAGATTCTGGCAAACTAATTTCTAAGTTTTCGGAATCCCAGGAAATTCTAAAATGAGATAGTAAATAATAAATACACTTGAATTTAAGTAACTTATTATATATGTACATATATTTAAAAGAAACCATCAATTTTAAGCTACTAGTCTTAGCTATATAAATTCGTGAAATACTCAAAATGTGCTCTTTTTGGGGGGGAAAGAAAGTTCTACTCACGACTATCATTTGTGCTATTTGTATAAAAAAATTAGTAAATTCCCATTTCCTGATTTTTTTTTTTTTTTTACTTTTAATTCATCTTTTATCAAATTCAGATTGAGAGATATAGAAAGTGTATAAGTTATACTTTCTTGATTTTTGAGCTCATGGTACATTTCTTGTTACAAGAGTTGAAATTTTGTTGACTAGTGTCATGAATATTAATTCAAACTCTTTGTATCTTTGAATAAACAGTTTGCTACGATTATGAATTATTATTTTATTTCCGATTAATAGGAGACCATCCCGAGGAGAGATTCTTCATTCTCCTAGATTTCTGACAAAATCAGTTATTGAGTATGATTGACTATCGTCAATAATAATTTGCTGATAACAAGTAATCATGGGCATGCTGACTCGAAAACAAGAAAATACCTAATTATAAGTATAAGATTAATTATGTAACATTATATTTCATATAAATATACTTGTTCAAATAAGTACCATATATACATACATGTAAAGTATCTAGAAAATACGTAAAAACCACTCTACTTGGGAATATAAACTACTTGTAGCAAAATATGAGACACTTCACATTAATATTGTTACCAGTAAATTATGTCCCAAATACAAGAATGAAAATTGTTTTTTTTTATAATTAAACAAAACAAAAAAGCGTTATTAAGAATTGGAAACATTAATTCTTTGCTTTGTTGGGCATCATTTTTTGAAAATAAAAACTTAATCTATAGTGAATTATCAATATGATTTCAACTTTTCATTTAATGAATTCCATAGAAGAAGCTTATAATATTATGATGAAATAATTAAATGTGATATTTCAGGAATTTTTGCGTAGGTGTTAACTTCTGAGAGAGCAGGAAAGAAAATCTACTCAGTAGGAAGGTATTTTTAAATTACCAAATATCTGCAGCATATACAATAAACTCTTGAGTATATGTATGTATGTAATTCCATGCTATGTCATTACAAACTCATAACTCTCACAGGATGAGAAAATAAGGATATACTTACGGTACATGCCCATTCCATTGTATGTACATACATTCAACATATCTTGCACAAACTCAAGTATTTTTTTCATTATTTTTAGTCTTTGAGTCTCAGAATAAATAAAAAATAAGGAGAAAGATAAATCGAGTCTCTCAATTTACTACTTTTTATGAAAATTATATTCATACCTAAATAATTTACATCATACATATTATAACACTTCTACATACTTGAGTGAAAAAAAATAATTTGATATGCATTTAAGAGTCTTGCTACTATTACAGTAACTCTCATCTTTAATACATATATTAGTGATGCACAGGTTGAGGCTTTTTTAGTTCTATAATCCGCAGCATTTTATCTCATTTCACTGCTTACTTTCGAGCCAGAAAATAAATTGATTGAGACAAGTGTTAAAGTAGGTAGAGTTACAGACTTTTTAACTAGTTACATATAAATCCCATTTATAATTAAGATGAACTTGAGTTATTCTGGTGCAGGGCTGTCTATACGATATTTGATATGAAAAATAAAAAAAAAGGGAAAGAGAAAGAGAGATACAACTTGAGACGTAGTTGAGCCCAACCACCAGATTGGGCTCGAAGGTTTCATGGAATTATGAAATTTTAATCCCCCTAGATTGGCTTTGATGATACTTTCCTCATAAAAGAAGTGGTGTTTCATTTCCTATTAAATTAGTATAATGAAACATTATGTATATTTACATAAAATTAGCTTAAACTTAAAATGCTTTACAAACAGGCCCCCATGGCCCTGTGAAGAATATTATAATAATATCTATATATATATATATGATAATTTTATTATGCATTTGAAAAAAAAATTTCAAAAAAAGCTAGGGCAGAATCTTTGATATCTCTGTTTGAGGTTGATGCTTCCTCCTCAACGGTCTAACAAATAATACACATAACCTCACAAAAAATAAAGTACCTCATTTCTTTTTCTTTTCCAGTTATATATAACTCAAATTTGTCTCTACAAAATCTCCATCCTTTTATTCACAATATTCATTACTAATATATATTCTTCACATACATTAATTACTCACTGCACACTCCAAATTACATAAAATAAAATAACGTTATTTAAAAGACTTTAAATTAAATTTATCAGCATATTATTTAAACAGAGCAAATTATAGGAAACAAACAGGGAAAGAAAAATCAAACTTTTTTACATACTAACAGAATTAGTTTCAAAGTTATTTCATTGCTATCTTTCAAGGTAATTGTAAAAGCCGAGACGACATCCGGTTTTTGTAGGCTAAAAGTCAATTTTCACATCACTAATGGATATTGTATGTCCTATGCAATATCTATCAATTGTATACATTATTTGTATTGACAGTCAATTTTACATATAACATGTAATTGTAGAATCAAATAAAGATGATAATATTAAATATTCTTGACCCATTTTAGCTTCTTCTCCTATTTGTGTGTGTGTCTTGTTTTTCTTCTTGTCTTTTTTTTTGTCTAATTGCATACATGTTTGTATGCTTGATGGATGGAAATGACAAAACTTCAAAAGTTATTTGCTTGTATGCTTAGGTTCTATGTATATTTATGTTTATAACTAAACAATGTCTATGAATGCTGTTCAAGCTTCCTTCTAAGCACTTTATAAATATGTGTATGTCATAGAGAATTATACTACAACATTATGATACCTATATCTATATAGAAGTTATCTATGAGTCAAACAGACAAATAAATAAGGACAGTAATTTCTTGAGTGAACGACGCTCGCCGGGAAATGTTCTTTTTTTTACATTTCTCTTAACTTTAAGAAAGTCAAGGGTATTTAGTAGTTGAGGAAAATGGATATAGCACATACAATACTCTTATGCCTACACAATTGCATTACGATGAATACAATATGATCCACGGAATGTGATTTCTGAGTACTGAAAGGTCCCTGCTGTATGGCATTTTCAGAACTATTTTTATATTTAAAAATATGTTACAAATAATTGAATGGACTTATGTAATTTGGGGGCTGGTAGTACAAAAATTAATGGCAGTTACATAAGCTTAAATAAGGAAAATTGAGTTGATATACTTACTAACTAATTATGTGACGTACTCGGTCACAGAACGAATTAAACTTATATGTCAGACCATTGTAAATAAGATTTATGATTTATAATTGAACATGAGTAAGTTTTTCAGTGGTGTCTTTCATTCAGTTTTCGCATGGCAAGAGAAACTTTTTGAAATATATATAATATACATACACCCAACTAAAAATTTATTCTGTTTATTTTCTTCAGCTACCAATTATGTCGCTATTGATTTGTCAATGAGATCAAAAGTTGAGTGTATTTAGAAACTATGCATCAATTAAAAGTGATGAAATCATTTTTTATTGTTTTTGCTATCGATTCACTTCTGAGAATTGAGTTCTATCTAATTGAGCCCAACACTTACGAAACTCAAACTCAATTTCTCCACTTTGCCTTGCCATTAAGACTTAAAATTAGCTCTGGTAATTATTGGGCGAGATTACTATAGGAAAATTGAACAAAGGACATACCATTGAAAAGCGAATTTTTAAAGAACCTCTATATAGAATTGTTCAAAACGTCTGCTGAGCGGTAAGAACATTGATAGATGACAGAATCCTGGAAATGGATTTCTGCTGTTGTTCTATCAACAACTACGATATGACAAATCGGCTAACTTCAAATATAAGCCCAACATTAAAGACAAGCATCTCCTAACACTCAATGTGACTTCAGTTTGCCAATCTCAAAGAAGCACTATGGTGATAAATCCAAAGATTTTTCTATGGCTGAGAAAAACACGCTCATCAAGTACAAGAAGTATTCAAAATGGTGTACTGGGGAGCTCAGCTTCCCAGTATTTGCACCTTCACAGCTCTCTAATACATACAAGAGATTGTGTTCTAAACGACCCAGTCTAGCAATTAGTGATCCTTTTATGAGCTCGAATGAAATTCTTCTACAGAATGGTAATCCCTCTTTGTAAATAAATATGATTACAGAGAGAGGATGATAAGAAATGTACATATTTACATTTCATATCATTGACCTTTGAGGTCTCATGACGTTTATTATATGGCACTTTTATGATAGAAAATATTGTTAAATGTGTTTGAGAGCCTATCAAAGGTTCATTGTTTCAGTGTCTGAGACCGAATGACTTGTAAAGGATTTTTCAATAAGAGCAACGCATTTTCTTTTTGCTCTTTAATAAATCGATTGTATTGTTTGATGTGTGGTAATTAGCACCGTCTGGGGCCAAAAATAATCCGTTATCATGGCTCGATATCGATTTTCATTCACAGTAATGTAGCAATTATTATCATTAGCAAAAAAAAGTATGACCGAATAACAACACCGGCATGAAATTCACACTAAATAGTAACTTTTTCGGGATGCAATCGTGTCTCAAGAAAGCATATGTGGGTTTTTTTTCTTTACTGTGAGCATTTTTTTGTCTCACTGGCACTGGAAGATTATGTTGTGAATATGTAGATTCAAATTTTTTCACTAGACATTCAACTGTTTGACGGATCGGAAGATTATGTGGACCATAAATTTGCCACAAGCATCTTAAAGTTGCTACAACCGAACGTGAATTTTTGTAATAAATTTGGATAATTTACAAAGGCTGCTCAAGGTCACACTGCTCCATCATGATTAATAAGCTATTTGTTAACAAAAAAAAATAGAAATATGACGTAGTTCGCCGTTCCTTATGAAAAAAAAGTGCGTCATCCCTATTGAAAAATCCTTTAGAAGATTTCAGAATTTTGTTTAACAAAGATATTTTCAATATTTTGTTGATGATAGAGTCAAAGGAATTTAATAAAAAAAGCATTTACCATATCCTTTGTTGAGCTGATATAAAATATCATTTATAAAAGTATTCATAAATTTAAATCTTTTACATATTTATAATAAAAGTTATAACGTATAATAGAACATGATTATGAGATGTCAATTCAAAGATTTGGATAGTAGTAGCACGCAGAAGGATTAAGCAACCGGCTCAAATACTTCTCCACGCTACTACCCTGAGTCATTGATTTCTAACGAATTTTTGCTCGAAATTGAATGAAAATTCACACTCTTAGATGGACGATTTCTTCTTCGTTAAGGATTTTTATGCTTACATCTCGTTTGAAAGCTGTTGGGCTCAGCTCTTGTATGCATTCCTTATTAATCCATTTTATGTAATATTTAAGGAATTATTGAAGCACAAATGATTTGACTAACTTTTGGACCTACTCCCGTCCCCTAAGCCCCCAGGAGTTCCTTTAAGTCAAAACAAAGACTGGAAATGGAATTTGCATTAAATACACTAGCAGATAATTATTTTTTAATACATAAAATAAGTATCCTTCTTGGCTTAAATTGAAGTTGAAGTTGGAAAATGGACCAAAAAAGCTACAAAAATAGGGTCCGATTTCTCAAAAATTTTAGGGCTCTCGAAAGAAAAAATTACAGATTTGAAATCAGCGTGCAAAACTAAATAACTTTTATTATACTTATACCCCTTGGGATTTTTGAAAAATCAAATTTGTTGACCAGTGTTATTTATCATTAAAGTACGAATGATTTCAGTGTTGGAAAGAATTGGATACCAACTGATTTTGAATTATTATAAATGTAGGTATGATTGTAGAATATAATTTTGGGTCATTTTTCCTTTTTTGTCTTTCTTTTGAAGGAAAGGCTAAGAGATACAGTAAAAATATCATTATACGTATTTATAAGCTTTTTCATCCAATAAAACCTATGTACTTAGAGTGTAAATATTGTGAAATAACTGAAATGAATTGTGGTCAAAATTTGACCGTCAACATTATATTTTTTACAGTTATTACAGGAGATTTATTTTACACAACATATTTAATATTTTAATTTGTAATTTTTTTATTCCAAATTACAATATAAAATTTAAAAGGTAAAAAGAGAGGGTGTCAAAGAGATTCAGATATTTTCGGAGTGGTACATTTCCGTATCCTGCCAAACACGTAGAAATAAGTTTACGTACCAACAATAATAAGAAACATTTTTGTATCATAAATATTTAAGAATAAGTATTCATAACTATTCATAACCCTTTTGAGTTGTTGAAGAAAATACTGCATACATAGATAGTGAGAGATGTTGACTAATGGTGGACTCTCTTCGTCATTGTCAAAACTACTCTAAACTGTTCCCTCACAACAATAGCAAAAAAAAAAAATTTTTTTTTTTTAAATCCCTTGACGTCATAATTTCAAGGTTAGAAAAAAGAAAAAGAAAATACTTTTTAAACATGTTTTGCATATAAAATACTGTATCTAATATTTGAAATATGTATGTACTTTGAAACTAATGGATCCTTTTAAAAAAAAATTATCCTAAAGTTGATGGATGATGAATTTATTTATTCAGAAATAAATATAAATGTTTTCATGCTGCGGAAAAATGTTTACGGAGTTTATAGAGGTTCTTACTTAAGGAGAAAGTTGTTACGCATCTGCATAAAACTTTAACTAACAATCCATCACCATAATATGTATGTATGTATAAGTGGAGGTACTGAATCTTCAATTTCTAGGAAACAATATGTAATTTAAAAAATTACATATTGTTAATCTAAAAAGTTGAAGATGCCTCAACTCAAATTCAATCATTTTTAAATTATTATTATTTATAATATTATTTTGTCAATTTGGAAGAAAGATGATTATTATTTACGTATGTACATACATCATAAAAGTGGTGTTATATAAAAATATAGCCCACTCCTTTAAAAGGCCATACATAGGTAAAAGTTATTTAATTCCTTCTTAGAAGTTAATAAGTCAGGTTTTCATTTTTGTTTATTATAGATTTCTGATACAATCATAACAATATTCAAGTCTTTTGTCCCTTTTCAATCCTCAAAGGTCATTTCGATAAGCCCTATTGATTAAAGTATTAAGGATCTCTAGGCAAATTACCATTATCCATGTTGTACTATGTTCATATATTTAAGTATTGATTCATTATTTTCGATACATGAAGTATGTACTTCTATGAATGCACCTGTAGTATGTGAACAACTTGCAATACCAACCAAAGTTTTTAATAACTATCATGTTATTCTTCCTTATATATACCTATAGAAAATGGTTCAGAGCATCAACTCATGTTGAATCAATCAACGTTTAAAGCACGAATAAAAGGGAATGTTAAGTATACAGTCGACGGCAAAGAGCAAATGAATATTTTTATATTGATTCAATTATATTATTAGTCATTTTATTACTAACTAGATATTATCTTTATTCGTATTATCCCTCCATTTTGACATATTTATATTACTTATCTATAGTGTAATACTATGAGTCATTGACCCTTTCAATTTTCAAAATTGATGTATGCATCTAAAATAAATCCGACACAGCAATAATATAATAATGATTAAGTCAAGAAAGTTATAACCCATCATATTTCTTTGCGTTCACGATACTCCTTACATAACTGAGTTTGAAAATTCGTCAATGGGACGTTTTGCTAAAGATAAATACTAAATATTAAGGGTATTTACAATGTACATAATATTTTCGTGTAATTTGAAATGATATTGTGACAATTTATATTCGTAGTCTTTTGATTAGATTCATTTATAAATTGAGGGCCCATACAGGGATATTCTTCTCATATGAGTACGTCAATGTGTGTTCTTTTGTGAATAAATATTTTAATTATATTCAGTAGAACGCAGATTTAGTTCGAATTATGTAGTTACTTAAGTAACTTTGCGGCTAGATTGGAGATTCATTGTATTATTTACTTCTTGAACAAATAATGAATCGCAATTTTGATCCAGTTGTCCTTATTTTTGGATCCAAAATGCATAAGTAAACATTAATACTGTCAGTATTTCTCATTCCCTGGGAAATTGTCCTTTTGCACGATGCAGGGAAACTATTTTGTATATTTTGAGATTATGAGAAATTCAAAAATGAGATAGTAAATAATAAATATTGGGAAATTTAAGCAATTTATTATATATTTTAGAAAGAAAATAGTAATTATAAGCTAGTTTTACTCATATATATATATATATTTGCGAAACATAGAAAAAAAATCAAAGTTATTTGTACTAAAATCATCCATGGTTGCTTACAAATGTTCAAATAACTAGGTATATATGTACTTTTAATCTATAGATAAAAACTCCTTTCATAGATGCTTGAGACATCTCATATTGCTCTAGAAATAAATAATCCATAGAAAATGGGATTTTTTTGAGTAAAACTCTAGTGTGTATCTAATATGCTCATTGTATTGTGATAAATTATATCAAAATATCATGTTAGACATTATAGTAATATAATATAATAAAAGAATAATATTTGCTCATTTATATATGTATAGTATTTTTGAGCAAGGCGTCCTTGGACCACAGTTTAGAAACTGATACTAATTTCATTAGTCTGTAATACTATAAAAGTAATAAATAGTTGTACTTCAATTGGGGTGATGAGGTCAAATTGATGCATTGATGGTTAGATAGCCCACATTTTTTTTAATATATATTTGACTCCTTGTCTCTTTATATTTGTATTATCTCTCTGATTTCCCTTAATTGAAAATGACCTTGTATCCACGATATTCAAAATATCTATTTTTTATGAAAACTGCCAATAATAGTTACTTAAAATGACTAAAATACTTCCTACTCATACTTATAACATAGCTATAATTATTTCCATTGGGGTACTTCAAATTTATCCTTAAGCATTTTTCATCTGATTTTTGTTAGCTCATTACTCATGTGGTACCAGCATTGTGTAGTTATATATCAACTAATGATATTTAAGAAAAAGTGAAGGATAATTACTACTTTAACGATATGTTATAAGCTTTTTGGCAAAGATATGTTTTATTTCCAACTGTTGGAGTACTTATTTTTATACCATATTTTGTAGACAAGATCGGAGACATTTGAAATAATCCTTTTTTTTTACATACTAAAAAGGCTATAACCAAAAAAAATTAACAGTAAAATCATTTGACACTTTTGTCAACTTTTCTTTCAGATACTGGATAAAAACTGATTTTAGGGGAATAAATCAGTAATTTAGAAAAATAATATTTTTTTTTGCCATAATGGAGTCAATTTTTCATTGTTTTTACTGTAATTTATATCCTTTCAAATTATTAATTATTTTGCTATCAGTTAATCAAATTTATCAGAGTTAAAAACTCATTCATGTAGAAGAAATTGGAGATGCATCAAATGTCAACGAAATTTTTATTCTTCTGAATTATTTTATGTCTACACACTCAGTGAAGTAGAGTTAACTTATCTGATCCATGATCAATTATTTATAGGATATCTTAATTACACATTAATTAATTCAACATTTTAGCATTAATAATTATACTCAAAAAAACTAATTTTTAGTCTAATTTTCTCAATTTCTGACTCGAAACTAATTTTTTACCCTTCCTTTTTTTTAAAGAAGGGTTGAGAGTATGAACTTAATATGTATTTTTAGAACCTTATTATTGAGCATTTTTATATCATGTTATCTACAATTACTTGATTTTAATATAATGATACACTAATATTCATTATCTGAGGGAATTACCTATTTCCTATAAGGAGAACACTAGTAAACAAATACTTACACTCTAATTGGTAGATTATACTTTTGAAAAAAATAAGGTTGAATTCAAGCAGTACTCGAACTCAAAAAACAACAATTCTACTTTTTTAAAGTCGAAAACTTTCAAAAAATTGCACAAAATCGCCCCCAAATATTATTTGAAAAATTGATTCAACTCGAATTTGAATGGTTCATATCCGAAATAATCGATTATAGATTATTCTCAGCTCCAGTTGTTTTTGTTCTAGATCAGTGGTTCCTAACCTGGGTTCTATCGAACACCAGGGGTTCGGTGGTTTTGTTCATCCCACTCGTATGATTTGTGACGTCACGCTCTACTTGTCTTTGGGGAAAAAAGCAGATTTTATTTTTCCAACTACGAAGGGTTACCTCCTACAGGGTTAAAAACCATTGTTCTAGACGTAGAAGGACCCTTCAGATTTAGCCCGAAAGTTTCAAAAGAATTATGATTTTGTATCCCGTAAGTTTAGCTAAAATGATACTTTCCTATTAAAAAAAAAGTTGCATTATATTTCTCATTAAAGCAGTAAAGTGAAAACTTCATTTTTTGTACATATAATTAGCTTAAACTAACAAAATGGAGGGTCCATGGCCCCTTTGCCTCCGGTGTCAACAATTCTGAATATCAAAGTATCTACATCCGGATTTTTAGTTAAGGTTTATGGTTTAATATGCAAAATATTATACTTTTAAAAAGGAAGAAATAGAATTGATAGGTATGCTGCAGAGATGTTAATTATGATTAATGTCAATTTAAATTAATTTATACTTTGTTTTGATTATAGATACAGATTTTTTAAATAATTTCCTATCATGCAAATAAATATTTTCTAAATTGACATACAATTTTGATTAATAATTAACTGCTGCCTTAATGAGGTAATCAAATTGACTTAACTGTTTTCAATTATATGTATATAATCAATTCAAAGAAAAAGTTGATTTTCCTTTACTCGATGTCTCTAGTCGAACTCGATATGTTATAAGCCTAATCTAACTCTAGGAAAACTTAACTATATTAAAATAAAAAGTGTCAAAAGGCTAAAGTTTTCCAATTCAAGGAACAGCAATATGATCTCGAAATACTCTATGGTAAGCTTCTTAAAATACATGCATTTATTTTAAAACCCTAGTTGCGAGTTTTCTTAGCACTGTAAATGATGTATTAAATTTGTATTTCCTTTGGTGACTACCTATCTATAGATTTAAGTGGAAATGTGTATCCTTCAGCCTTTATTCATCATATTAATGTAGTTAGATAGAGTTAACTCACTCTTCTATGAGTAGATAGAATTAAAATCCTTTCTATTTAAAAATTGGGAATCAAATTAAGCAAGTAAGGATTTTATGAGACTAATTTTAAAAAAATGTGTAAATATCTTTTAACCACCTTGTCAAATCCTAGACGATCATACATTACTCCAAATGTTCAGTACATAAATATTTTATACATATTTATGCCTATAGCATTCAAAGTATAATAAATATGTTTTCACCCTTCAAATGGAATTGAATGAAATTTATTTTTGTACATAATTTTGTGAGAAAGAGGAAGAAAGTCATTCTAAAAGACTCTGAAAATGACAGCTCCCTTATCTTCACATTTAAAACACGATGAAAGAAAAGATTTTTTTCCATTAAATATTATCATTTGTTTTTTAAGAGACTTCCAAAGGGATTTATGTCAATTTTATCAAATTAATTATTTGTATAAATTGACCCACAAGGTAAAAAAAAAAAAGGCTTCAGGGATTTTTTATTTTTGACTTTAAATACTATTTAAAAAATATGTTTGAAAAGTTTTATACATGAGATATATTAGGCCTTTTAAAAACTTTCATATATGTTGATATAAGTAGTTAAGACATGTTAATGCACTAAAGCTGTTATTGTTGTGTTTTTTTGTTTTTGTTTTTTGAGCAACCTTTCTTCTACTCTCTATTTTTGCAATTTCCCCATCTTCTTTTAACAATTTATGATTCTAAGTAAAAGGTGTGTTTCTATTTCTTTTTTACTTTCTTTCTCACATTTTTCTGAGCTCATAAATATGCTATGTGAAAGAACTTTGTCAAACTTTATTTATTATATTTTTATTTTACTTTCCTCGTAGTTTTGATGAAAAAGTTTGGCTTAAGTATATATAAGTATATTCATATTTATATACATATGTATATACCCATGTGCCTATACCCCTATCTATGTGCATACATATGTATCCACCTATGTATTCATACATACATATACGTCCAATATTCCAAATGAGCTGTTTTTCAATGTATGTATTTCTTTTTTGTTTTTTAAAAAGGATCTCTCATTGATTTACCAAAGAGTAGATAACATCCTGTATCCTTACTCCTAAAAAAAGGAATAAAAGGAAGGACTCAAATCAGTAGGTAGTAGGTAGCTAATTCTTAGTCTCAAAGATAGTAGAGACCGCAGAACAACAGCATAACCAATCAATGCTCAAAACTCTAATAAGGGGTAAAGACGAATAAAATCAACAACAAAGGACAAAATAATAGAGTGTGTGTACATGTATTACTATCAATTTTAGTGGAGTAACAACGGCGTGAGGTAATTAGCTCATATAACTACTCATTACATTTCATTATCAAGTACACAAGTGTTTTGTATCAGTCTATGACCTAAGTGATTCATTAACGTACATTATTTACATTAGTTTCAATTATAATACAGAGTACAATTAAATAAGAGTTTTGATGACATTAAATAAACAATATAAATTATTATATTTTGTGTATTGTCTAATACTTTGATACTACATACATATAGAAACCTTCTATGCACGTGTATAGTATACTGTGTATTTTACTCTGAATGAAACAACGTAAAAGGAGCAAAGTCATTCATATGTGGGTCGAATTTATATCCCATTGACTCAAATTTTGAAATAAAATTAGGCCGTTATTTTGCTATTAACTTTTTAGTAATGGAGTATTTGAGTTCTTAACATTTATAATAGTTTTAAAAATAAGACGGTTGAAGGAGAAAAAATGGATGATAAATATGAGGAGTCATTTTTGCGGTAGTTGAGTACACTTCTAGACTCATACATGCATCAAATCGTCATATACATATGTAAATACAATTTCCTTACAAAAAGGATGTGTGTGTTCCCCTGCCAAAATATTATCCTTTCTTTATTCTTCCTTACGTCACTAAAAATACATTTTAGAGAAGCGTAGTTCAAATTCATTTTAAAGATGGTTTATTCAACTCAAAAAAGTAATGAAATTACAAACATATTATCTCAATGCATTTGGATTATATTGAAGGAAAAGGATGAAAGTTGTCATTTCTCCGAACTTTGAAGGGTGTTGAGTGACCTTTGAAATGTTAAAAAAATTCAAAAAATTAATTGAAACCCTAATATCTATACATATATTGAAAATGTATTCAACTTAAATACAAAATTACTGTGGCATTCACATAATTCTGACTACATCTTAGAATATACATATACTTCCTAACAATTGTTTGGTTTGTTTGTGCCCCCTTTATAGAGTTGAAGTGACCCTCTTTGAATATAAGTCTGGTTTTAGAGCTGAATACCTTTTCACACAATATTTTAAATGTCGATTTAAAGGAAACGCAGGTTTTTATACAAGATAAATATATATGAAAATGGTATTCAAACAGGATTAATGACATATTGTTTTTGTAGTCATCAGTTCCCTTCTCTACATTTGCCCCTAACTGTTGATATATTGCCATCAAATTAGTTATTATTAAGCTTTTAACTTATCCTTACTGCTAACTGAATGATTAATCATAATTCATTCATTAGCTAGTAAGAATGACTTAATTGAACAACCATTAATTCGTTTCAAGGCTTTCCTTATCTTTTTTTGAGGAAAAGTTGAGAGATTGAATGAAGATTACTTTATTTATATAGGAACAAAAGGACGATGTAATTAACAAACCATTTTAATTAATTTCGGATCTCTTATTACAGTTCTTTTTTAACGAAAAGGTTAAGAAATGCAATGAAAATCACATTTTCATCTAAATAAATGGAAAGCCATTCTCTCCTCCTATGGGGCTAATTACAATTATTGAGTGATTGTGTTAACAAAAAACAAAACAAAAAGATCAACAAAGAAAGGACGTCCTTATATTGACCTTACTCTAAAATAATACTAATTCCCGTTTAGTAATTACTTCTTCCACATAGAAGTATCTATTTTTATATTGTCCAAGAATTAGGCCTTGTTTTCCTCATTCAAGGATGTCATCCATGCTACGTATTTATGCATACACAAACAACATAAGCAAGAGTCATGAATATTCCTTCAAAAACCAAATGATGTATAACTATATATAAGATATTTTAACTAGTCTAAATCGCTAAATTCAATATTGTCATTATATTGAATGTCAAAATTTCCTAATTAGTCTGAATAGACGTACATATATTACATTAAAATTGAATAGATTAAATGTAAATAACAAAATTTGATGAATAGTAGTGATTGAATGATTGCATTAAGCTCTTATATGGAACTTATTTAGAAAAGAAAAAAAAAGAAGCTCTAACGTTCGTTTTGTTTCACTCTATGTATAGATTATACATAATTCGATTCATTTTAAGTTTTGTGCTAATAAAACCATAAATAGAGCTACACTCATGCTTACACAAGAGTAGTTAGAACAGAGGTGGGCAACTTACGGTGCATTTGCTTGATTATATGTAGTCACATTACTTTTCTCCTCTACATTACAAATTTTCATTTAGACATATATATATATATACAAATACAAATCAAATCTCACCCTCATGCCCTTAGAGACAAATACTTTCATAAAGTGTATACGATACTCTTTGGTAGGTATAAAGATCGTGCGGTGCATCTGACTCTGTGGCTTATGAATAAGATTGGCCACACCTGTATTAGAGTTTATTGGTTGTTTTTTACTGCACCAACACAGATTCCTACTAGAAGCAATCTTGTTTATTGAGAAAGCTTCAGACTAAACACCATGCAAATACATATATGATGAGGTGACGAGGTTGCTCTTGAAAATAATATTCAATTACTTGTTACTTAGCTACAAAAAAGTAACACTGTCAATCAAGAATGAAAGTAATTAGATACTCGAAAAAGTAACGAGTCTGTTACTTTAATAAATGTTAATTTGTTCTTTACTCAGTCAAAAATAAATTATATGTATTTGAGCTTCGCCCTTTCTAACTTAACATACGATAAATTAAACATAAATTATCTTTAAAGACCAAAGTATGTTAATCAATTTATGACATACACAACAAGCAGAGATGAGGTTCATTCAAATATTAATATAAAAGTTGGTTGGTATATGTCTAATCGTTATTTTTTTTTTGCATAACTGCGCTAAAAAAGAAATTCATCAAATAAGTTACTTTAAAGAATGTTCATATTGCTTCAAATGGTGCTAAATATCATATTTCTAGTTGTTGTTTTTTCCTCTCTAATTTTTTTTTTTTGTGTATATTTTCATCAATTTAGCATTGTATAACTTGAGCCCATAAAAGTGGGAGACTCCCTTACATTGAAAGCATTTTCAACATATTAGACTTTAAAAGGAAATGTGCAGTCTAATATTTTATTGTACATAAATTAGGATTAGAACATTAAAACTACGGCATTAGATTTAAATTTGAAATGATCTTGAATTGCTTACATGTGTCATATAAAAGATGTAATTATTAATATATATACATATATACTAGCTTATACCAACATAATATTGGTATAATATGTCTATGTGCTTCTGTGGCAAAACTATTTAAGTATATGAAGCATATTTTTGTAGCTTAAGTGTTATAGAGAAAGACTTAATTTCGCATGAACAAACATAAAATCCCAGGAATTTTTGTCAAATAAAAAAATAACCCAGAAACCATTCTTATGAGTTTAACAACATAACTTTCATGCCAAAGATATAAGAGGGAAAGTAATAAAATATCTATTCATGCATCTCTTAAAATGGCTTTTGGGAAACGGAAGGTCTATTCCAAAATATTTATATTGTGGGAGTCCCAATTCTGTTCAAAAAAATCTTTCAAAGTCAGTATATGTCTTATGTTTTAGATGCCTGCAATTTCAGAAGCACAACAGCACCTAAGAAAAACTCAATTACTCTATTTTACTCCCCCTTATGGGTATGATGGTGAGTAATCTATGTTTAGGTTTGATTTTGAACCACATCTCACCAGAAATAATCGGCAAAATATTCCGATTTGTCGTCATTCTTTGGTACTATTGAGTATAGGACTTTCACTATATCTCTTGACTAATTCTACATATCGAGACATAATCGCTTTGAGACTCGAATAGTCGGTTTCTGATTCATTCTTTAGGTCACCTCAACTGGGTTCTACACATTTATTAAATTTTCAAGACATCTCCCTTGACATGGTACTTCATCATTTATTTCAAAGCTTCCTTCAACATCCGCAAATTTTAAGACTACATTTATGGGCCTTATCAATGTTAAAACCACATATTCAACACCACATTTTGGAATCCTTTATCCTAAATATTTCGTTTTCTTTTATTGATAATCTTTGAAAAATCTTTCTAAAATGTCTTATTTCTGGGAAGAATCCTTTCAAATTTTGTATACTATTCATTTTCCTGTCAAGATATTTTTTATTCCATATAGGGTCTATTCGTATGTTATCTCTCCTAAGGTAACTCGTTTTAATCTAACTTGAGTAAGAAATAACATTTGGTCTACTCACAACGAGCTTTTTTGTCCACTCGCAACCTCGACTCTCAAAAGGGAAAGGAAGTTTGGTAGCTACTCTTCTGTATTTTCCTTGTTGCCAACTTTTTAATATTGAGCAGAGTTATTATTGTGTATATATACCATACATTCATAAATTATACCTATACACAAATCAATCCTTAATACTTGTATAATATTCAAAGATTCGAAAAAAGGGCGCACAATTCTTTATTTATATTTTAAATAATAATAATAATACACTTTTTGAGTACACAACACGTATGTAGAGTCAGCTGCTTCAAATTAAACGAGTCAACTGATTAAAAACAGCTGAAGGGAGAATACATCGTGCTTTTGGTTATCCCAAAAAGCTCGTCATGATTGATGAATGATGATGTGTGTCTCCCTTCCATTCATATTATTCACGTCCATGCTTTTGTTCATATATTTTTGTCTTTCTTGTTTAACTCTCTGTCGGTCACACCCGGCCAGTCTGGTGGCTTGTCTGGCGGGAGACTTGACATAATATTTTCTTTCTAAGATAGAAAAACTTTCTTGCTTTCAATATGATCTTTTTAGGGAGTTATTACGTCATTATCTTCGTAATTGTTCAAGTCAGGAAAGGATCTTATCTCGTATTTAAAATTCACCGAAAGCCTTAGCCTTTGATAGGCATGATGTTCATTAATTAAATATAGTCAAGCTCAAATATATATTTATGTAATCACTACCATATTTATTTTTTATACCAAATAATGAATAGATACAACTACAAAATTTTAGTAAAATTGATATAGTTTTTGGAATAAAATAATAAAACACGTGATGTATCTATCAAATACTTGGAATATTCAAGTCTCTTTGACATTTTTAAAATATATGTACAATATTCAAATTAATTTTATATGCTCCTAATAGAGGACTTATGTAATTTTTTTACAACGTGATAAAATATGAAAATGGAAAGATAGGGTTTAAAAACAAGTGCAATCTTAGATGAAATAGATTTTTATACAAAACAAGCCTAATTTTATTTGCATTTGTTTGTATCTAAGATGGTAAAAATAAATAAAAAGCATATACACTCGTAATTAATTGCTAACTCTGAAAAAAAAACAACACTCAAAATGTACTCTACAAAACGTAGTTTTGACACTAAATATCCACAATCAACTACAAATAAACATGTTCCTATATTTTTCTGATTTTATAGAAAAAACATACTTCTTATCTTTGTTTAGTTGTATTTACTGAGAAGTCACAAAAGTGTCTGTTAATTTTCTTGTATGTTTGTATAAAAATTTTGAGATATGTAAGTCAAATTGTCTTTATAAAAAAATTTAATGTCACTTTTTGAATCTCGTAAATCATTCTAGAACTTTTTTGGAACGTATGCAAAAAAAAAAAAAAAAGAAAAATAACGGAGCTGGATAAAACTCTTATTTTATCAAAAGCACTAAATACTTTAAAACAAACTCCGACTTAGAAACGTACAATTAAGACAATGGAGAAAATGAAACTGGTTTGAAAGTTTTGGGACTTGATCAAATCAAATTATTTAAGTCCAGGGTTTTACCACCGTGAGTTATGAAATAAGTGTGACAATAACAGTTACCCTAAACTATAAAAAAATATTTAGACACAAACTAGAGTAGAAAAACTAGAAATGAATACGCTTTCTCTTTAACAACTTCCTATTATCAGTTTCATCACCCAAAGTTATCAAACAAAGTGGTGAAACAAACCAATTGAATTGTAGAGACTTTCTTGTTTAGAAGAAAACTTTTTTCCCGTAAGATATCGCTTTTCAAGTATGTTAATATCAGAGACATAATATCATAAAAAGCATAGACACAGGCATGAAATAAGTGAAAAACGGGAGCTGCCCCGTTAGAGTTGCAAGAAGAGAATAAAAATATATATATATAACATATTTAGATACAAAGTGGGGTCGAACAAGTGAAGGAAAATGAAAAAAAAAAAACAAAAAACATGTTATTTATAGATGTGGCAACTCTTTTGAACTATCTACAACCGAAGTCAACCGTTAAATTAGTGCAATATGTCACTGAATGACTGGATAAGTTAATGAGTTTGCAATGAAATATTTAGATAAATATGATGTAAATGGTTATTCCTTGCTATTCAATGAGGTAATGTTGCAATCATATGGATTTGTTAATCCAGACTCCAAACGACTTTTTGATAGACATACATAATGGATTGACAAAAAGATGAACCATTCAATTTGTAATAAAAGAGCACCTCTGAATCTAAAAAGTAGAGGTTAGTCTTTGTATAATTCATTTCTGGATAGAAAACTTTTTCCAATATCAACTCTCTTTTATTAATTATATTACATAGTTTTTTCCATTATAGAACAGCTGACTCAATAACTAAATAATAACGTCTGGGGGCTCTCAGCCCATTATGCCAATATTTTGGGAGAGTCGGATCTATTCATTAATTTACACTTGATATAAATCATTTCACATGATGCTTGAAAATATCCCAATCAGAGCTCGGTAAGAGTATTATCAAACTAAGCTGACAGAATAATGCCAAATTATGGATATACATTTTGGTTACAAAGCTGGTAGACTAAATATGGATACCGTGTGACGTTTTTATAATTATAATTTGTTGAGATTGCACTCGGGTTTGCTTCTTTTTTCTTTGAAGTATACGAATCGACTCACAATTACTGTTGATAATGGTGTCTGGAGTCAATACAGCCCTATGTACATACATAATATAATCATTTTGAGATCCACCACTACTCTCTGTAAACATAGTTTGCTTTATTCCTAGGGGTTCTTTATTTTTGGAATGAGTGTATGAAAAAGTGAGGAGGTAGAAAACGATAAATAATGCTGTTATTGAAGAAGAAAAAAAACAGATTTGGAGTTTCTACATCCATCATTCTCTGCATTCTATATATATATATATATATATTATAATCATATAACCATACAATAAATATTTGTATATATATATATATATAATATTTCTCATACAAAAAAGTTTTTTTTAGAGAAAAAAAAATGTTATATCAGAGGGGAAACAATATATATGTATGTATGTATATTGGAAGAATAAGTAGATATAAGAGAAGAAAAAAAAAATTGCTTCTAAATCAGTATAGCTTGAATTAAAGAGGGAAAAGATTATGCAATTATTTCCCATGTCGGGATATTCCAATTAGCTAAAAATATATTAAAGAGAAGAGAAATATGTAAAATACTCAAAGTATTACGTATGTGAATACAGAGCCCTTGATCAAATATTCATACGTAAAAACCTAATATCGACATTATAATAAATAAAAAATAAGGGGAAAAATATTTCCTTACTATGAATAAATTGAGTTGAAAGAAACAGAAAATGAAACTCAAAAGTCATAGTTATTTTATAATATATGTATGTATGTATGTATATTCACAAATTCATTATTTATATCAAGGAACGATTAGAATAAAATTAAATTAAGTTATATATTTTGTAAAATATGTATTTGATCTACTGGATCTACCATCTAAATGGTTACAAATGGATGAAAAATAACTTTCTCACAAAGGGAATAATGGAATAAAGGGGATTCAGAATTCTTTTCTGGATTAACTTTTATCTTTTCCTCCCTGAAACCTACCTAGTATTTCAATTATTCTACTATTAGTGCGAGTTTTAATGGTCTCAGGACTTAGGAAATTGATTAAAATTCAATTCAGTCACTTTTGAGGACTTTGGCTTGTGAGCAAAGAGTGCCCATTGTGGCCTTGATATGTTATAACAGTGTTGTAGGGAATACAATCCAATAACTTCTTTTTAAAAAATGAGAAATCTGGATGTAAAATTTGTTGCATCTCTCCCAGAAATGTATGTCCACTCTGCCACTATTAAAGAGACTGCTCCTGTTAGATCGGGATTAAACTCACTTTTCGACTCAATATCGCATGATTCGCTGACAATAATTTAAAGATTTCAAATAACATATAGTAGCTTTTATTAGAATGTAATGAATAACTTTGGAGTAAAGTGTTTGTCAAATCAGAATTGGATTCGAAGTAAATGTTGGGAATACAATGAGGGTGAAATTTCAGATGCTCATGACCCTACTGGATTTTAATAAGTTTGAAATTTTAAAATCAAATTAATTAATTTAAAAAACTTGCTATTTCATCCATATCTGTGACATTCGTAGTGTTTTAAATTTCTATGGAATTATGGTTATTTATTATTAAGAATTAATTATCAAAAAATATTCCAACTTTTACAGTAATAAATACTATGCAATCCTATAACTAAGTCTATGTCCAAAGAGAGGCACTCCAAATTTGAGGAGGAAGAATTGTGGAAGAATATAGGTTGTGGTCAGAATTATCAGAACACCAAAGTCAAGAGGCACTGTGAGGCATTTTTTAATAAAATATTCCCCTGATCAATGTTATTGCTATTAGATTTCAAATATTGTAAAGGCCACTTAAAATATCCCGTGATGAAGTTATTATATGACAACCATAGATTCTTATGATGATAGGAAACAATTTCCTTATTTTTATTCCATTTTTCAACATCTCCTCCAAAAAGAAGCCTAAAAAAGGGCCCAAAACCAGTTTGGTCGTTAACTAATTCTTCTCAACTTCTCAAATTATTCTTAGTTTAACTGTAGAGAACGGTTTATAAACCAACAGCAGCCATATCAAATTCATCCAATCAACAGCCAAAAAAATATTAAGAATAAGAGAGTTAGAAAAAATAAACAGCTAACAACAAAATAGAGTGGGAATTTTGTTGTTAAGGGGATAGCGTTGTGAGCAACGACAATATATTATTGGTCTCTAATTGTACAAAATTCATATTACTACTTAACAACACAGATTTCTGTTAGAAAATGTTGGGTTTTTTTTATTTTTTCATCACAACATGTTGTGGAATTAATCTAGTGATTTTCTTTATCTTACTATAATTAAAATTACATGGACTCCAAGAATAATACTCAGGAGATTCAGAGTATAAAATATTTGAGAATCCTAGCTTTAAAGACGCATCCAAAATTTAAAAAATATTCATTTTTAAGGATTGTGAAAATATTAATAGAAATCAAATTTTCTGGAGGAGGGAGATAATTTAATAACAGTTTCAAATAATTATCCAGTTGACAAAAAAGACCTTTTTTGAGAGTTCTCCAAACTCAAAAGTACCTTATAGACATAGTTTTATACTCTTTAAGCTTTTTTCATCGGAACTATTAATCCTCCTGGCACACACATTCTTTATTAGATACACAATACGTATTATTAAGCAGTTTCTAAGGGCAAAGCTACCTCAATGCATTGATTAAAGGTGTGAGTAATGTATTAATCATGCAATCCGTTATTTTCTCCAATTAATTATATTTACATATGTATTTCTTGTAAAAGTACAAAAAAAAAAGCTAGAAAAAGGGCAATCAGTGATTGAATTTAAAAAGCTAATGCAAAGAGTTACATTTATGTTATGTATGAACATATATATCTTCCTTCCGGTAATGGTTTACCTATGCACTATAAATGGGAATTGTATAGAATACCTGATATGGTGCAATAAACAACATATTAGAACAGGCTTAATTATTTTACGAAATCCAGAGAGTAAAGGATTCTATTTAAAGTGGAACAAAGTAACCATTTTACTTATTTGAAAGTCTTTGAGCCCAAGTCAAGAAAGTCACTGTTGATATGTCTCATATCAAGTAATAAATATGTTTCTAGAATCACGTCTTTATTCATTAAAAACACTGTTTTTAATGTAATATGACAAATATTTTCGAGTGTAACAAATAAATAAATCTATGATAGTAATCAAGATGATAATGTCATTAACATTTGTGCTAGAAAATGATTATTATTCATTTTGAGAAAAATTTAATTCTTGAATAATTTATTCAAGAGGTCAAGTGCCGATGAAGGATCTTTGTGAATAAGGATATCAAATATTAATTTATTTTGAAGTAGTTCACTGACATAGAGCTTATTTGTAATTTAATTACAAATATTATTTTCCTCAGTGCTGGAAATTTGATTTTTTTTTTGAAAGTCTAGTACAGCCCAAATCAAGTCTTTCATGACTGATGTCGAAATCAAAGAAAAATGTCAAGTCCTGTTAACATTTTGGCAAGTTTAGTTGTAAGTCATTCAATTAGATCATAACTTTAGTCCAAGCATTTTGACTCAAACTCACAACTCTTGTAAATATCTGTTTATATCAGCACTAAAATAATTTTAGGGTTATTTTTCAAGTAACTATCTTTTATTTCTGTATATATTTTTTATAAAATATTCGGATAAATCCTTCGGACGCGTCATAAATTGCACTTAAGGATAGCAAAAGTTCCCAGTCACACAAAATAAATAAAAATAACGAGTTAGTATCAGCATATTTAACAGGCTATATTGGAGGCAAATAAGGTCTCATTAATCAAATGAAGGCTAGTAACCAGGGTCTACGACTCTTATATTCCAATTTAAAAAAACACCATAAAAGTTTGATTTGAGTTTGTTATATTTTCCTATAGTTAAAAGTTTGGGAAACTATAAGAAGCACAATTTTATCTTCATTTGCTACCCGTTTTGGTGATATGCATACACTGATAATTATTATTATTAGCCACGTCGATTTGAGTCCAAGATGTAAACTGTACTCAGTTGTTACACGGAAGACAAAGAGGGACATATTTTATAGGTCCTAAACTAAAATTATATGAATATCTCAACGCACTCCAGACATTTGAATACAAAACCATTATGAACCGAAATATAACTATGAAATTTGTACACTCATAACATTAATGCATATATATAAATTATGAAATTAATAATAATTTTTTTTTCAAGATTGACTTTGTATTGATGTCCCCATATTTCTGTCTAAGTACATGTCAATACGTAGGTCAGACCTCAATATTTTGGTACTTAAGGCATTATATCAATTTTTCCTTTTTTTTTTTCTTTCTTTAAAACCGTCTTTCAAAACAGTTTTTTATCATAACATTCATTAAATGAATAAAATTTAGTTGACTTTGAAAATAGAGGATCAATTGCTCAAGGTAACAAAAAAAATAAAAAATAAAAGATTTGAAACATGAATTCAATTTAGGTTTTGATGTATTTGTTATTTTTACTTCTTTTTATTTTTTTATTTTTGTTAAATAACTTTAAAAAAACAAAAAAAACTGAAATACAATAAAAAATAAATTAATTACTTTGTGGTTTAATTTATATCATAGTATTAATTTTAACTTTAAGTAGGATCACTCAATCCGGATATGAGCAATATTAAGGTCAAAACTCTTATTTCTCAGAGGAAAATGATGCATTCAAATTATATTTAAATTGATGCTTCATTTTTTTAAAAGTGTATTTAGGTACTTATTTCAGCATCAATATTGAATTAATCTTATTGCACAGAAAATCCCAAGGTTTTGTTGTAAATGGTGTTGTGTAGATTGATTAGAGTTGAATGGAGTCTTTAATGATTAAATTGAGTCGATAAATTAGAATAGGAAAAGTTACACTTGTTCACTACCAATTGAAAAGTTTAAAAATCAATTTAATATGATTCAAATGGAGAATTACGTTTTTGTATCGTTATTTAATAAGTGATATTTGAAAAGTTTGAGGAGTTGAATTATTGAATTTCAGTTTAGGAACTACATATATTTTATAAAACTATGCAAACTTGAACTAATGTTTCCTAAGACAATCCATATGTAATGAATCAAAAATTTCCTGCATGTATTTTAAGAACATCACTATTAAGCATTTATAGATCAAGTGACTGTTTCTTAATTTGTATATCTTGATATCCACATATTTGGATCTTGAGAAAGTTATTTTATTTTTGGACAACAGGTGTAAATAAATTTGTACCGACTCATTATTATATAATTATACTTTTGAAAAAAATATCCATCATGAAGATATTTTTGTACTTGGGCAAAAATATGTTACTGCACTGCTCCTAATAGGAAAATAATTCCCTTAGACCCCCAAATATGGACATTTAAGGATATATCAATCAAGGAACAGAAATATAATTTAGAAATTGCTCACTAATAAGTTTCTTAAAACACATGCATTTATTTTAAAATCCTATCAAAGAAATTTTCCTAATATAGTATTATCACATTATGTACATAATATTATTTAAAAGAAAGTCATAATTAATTATTATTAATCAATGGGAAATCATTAGCAATTAAAAAAAAAAGTTCACAAAATTTCCGTTCTAATTTTATTTATAAATTGTATAAATACATAAAATAAAATATTGATATACGATTTTGTAACAAAAATCCTAGGGCTCGAACTTTCATTAGTAGTATTTGTTGTGACTGAGTGAATTAGAATCAAGTCCCACTTTTTAAAAAAAGTATGGATTCAACTCCATGATTTACAATTATAAAATTGATACACAATTTGAACCGAGTTGAAAAATGAACGACTCATGTGGATTCGATCTCATACATCGATAATTTCTCAAGTTCACAGAACATTTATATTTAGTTCTAATGGAATTTGAAATTAAATTAAAGTTTGAGTGATTAAATATATAATTGTTAGCCCACAGAATGTATATTACATTCCTGATAGGATATACATATATGTATATGTATTTACCTATATCTATGAAAGTATGTATGACATTAAATAATGGTGATTATTTGTTTGAGACAAACCGTTGGTTCTACCCCGACTATGTACGTACGTACATACATATTATATTCTTGTTGACAATGGGTATTATACTTATTAATATGGTTATTATTTATACCCTGATGGTTGGTAAAGAAAATATGCGATAAATCACTGCAATGATAGAAATTTTCTCCTTTAAGAAGCGATGGGGAAAATTATGATATATGGATTTTGTGAACAGACGTAAACGAAATGTAAATGTTGTTGGTTTTTTTTCATGAAAAAAGATAATATTTAAGGGAATTCAAATCACTCCATTTTTAAGCCCTTATTCATTTGATAACCTTACTCAAAGATCCTCTTTGAGTTTTCAAATCAAAAAATTGAAATTTAATTATGGCAACATCTTGAATAGTAAAGAAGAAAGGGTGGATCCAATTGCAATCGTGAACAAATATCAAGTTTTGGACTAGGAATGGAATCTTCAACCTTTTGGTTTTTTAAATAATAATTATGAATTTTAACCTATTTTCATAAGTATTACAACTATCTTAAATATGTAATTATATCAAGAGGACTCAAAGTCAATCTCTGGACTCAGGGATATGCCGTAGAGGAAAAAGATCACTTCTCTTTGAATGTATTATTTATTATAACAATTTTTTTGGTTTGCCTCATAAATTCGGAAAGCATAATTACACACAAAGATATTTTCAAACAGGTGGCTTGCAATGTGGTCTACATCATCAATCTCTAAATGTCGTTTTGACAATTCAAGAGGTCTATGAAATCGAAGGGGTCTTTTAAGGCTCCTACGAAAAAATTTTCGCTTATAATTACTAAAAAAAAACAACGCATTCAATGCAAATAAAATTTATGAGCATACGTATGATATTTAACCAACTGCATGATGACTGTCAAGGGGTCAAAGCTTACAAAACATATTGGCTTATACAATCATATGCAGCTTAACTCTTGACTTCCTGGAAGACGTCATGAAAGGAATCTTTTTTTTTTTTTTTTCTCTTTAATTTAAAGATTTGAGGTCAGTGGAGTTTATAAAGTTTCATTGAGGAGTCAATGAGTAACAAAAAAAGTTTGAAAGAGTCAGCTTTTGAGGTCTTGTATTGGAAGCACATAGTACATACCTTTTTTTTTTTTTTACAAATATAGCATAACTGTGTTAGGCGTTCTAAGATGAATAAACATATTTCGTCGTTTAATCTTTAACAAATTTGAGAGATACTTTTTGAATGTAGAAGTAGTAAATAGCAGCCAGGAAAATTGAATTTGCTAATGATACAGCAGTTCTAAATATATATAAAAAGACATAAAAGGGAATCAAGTATTATACAAAAAGTAAGGGGAAAAACCATGAGAGACCCCCCCTCCCCCCCCCCCAAAAAAAATATATATATATATATAAGAGAAAGAGAAAGCCAGCATCAAGAGAAAAGCGCATCCCTCAAGAAAAGGGGGATCGGGGGTTTTCTTTCCCTCCCCCCCCCCACACTTAGCGAAAGAAATTTTTATATATTTTTATAAGCTAATAGAACTGAGTCGCTCAACAAGTCAAAACATTTTCACGTATTTATTATAATCATTAATAGCTACCCATGTATAATTTCATTAGTGAAGGGGGGATAGTGAAAGAGTGCAACGCCATTTAACACTGTGTGTCATTGCTACGATGTAAGTATAGCATAGTTTTTTGGTTTTGGTTTTGTTATTTATAAAGAGCAGAGGGGCCTCATGGTCAATCGTGAGACTCTACACTCATGATTTATATATGTACATATATTTATTTAGATGGCATGATAAATATAATAGTCACATAGGTTTGATAGCTCCTTGTAGTAAAGCCTTCAAAACTGCCTATTTTGGTTAATGACATATAAAATTTATATACGCAATCATTATTTAGTTTGGATCATTTTGTAGTCATTTATTCAGAATAATTGTAAATAAATAAATATATATATATATACAATAAACAAATTGCTTATAATTTTTGAAAAGATGAATTGAATAGAACCATTAGTAGTTAAATTCATTCTCATTGAGAGAAATAAAATGATAATAATAAAAGTGATTTGAGTGCCTTTTGATTGAAGTCTTTTCATAGAAAATCCCTGATTTGAAGAATTTATTCATATATTTTTCTTTATCAACTCTTTAAGAGTACTTTACTTTGTAATCATCGCTCTTAAATTTGTATGAATCGTAATTACATACATACATACATATATGTTATAAATATACGTACATATTATTTACTTTTTGTATGCTTGCACTAAATCCTTAAATAGTTGTTATTGCCACCGTGTTCTTATTATTTTTGAAGCTTATTTTGAATATTTTATGTAAATTTTGTTCTGTTAAAACTCTGATATTTTTTAAATATCTATTTCTTCCATGAACTAACTCTGTTCCAAGTCATCTCTTATACTACAGTGTGTAGGTAGGGAAAATTATTTGTACACAACTACGACTAAAAAGTAGCACAGCATATGAATGGTTAAATACATTTTTTGTTTTATTTAAAAAAGCAAACAGAGTCTTACATATATTTGAGACGTAAAAGGAAGGGAAGGAAGGAAGGGATTTTTTTACACTTTTTCACTTTGGATTGGGAAGAACATATTGAGTATGTACAAGAACCTAGAAATCAAGAGTCAGTTATGACTCTTTTGATGACATGGTCTGAATTCTTGATGATGATAAGAGTATAAAACATTCTTATGGGTTTTAAACAATCCTGATGGCGTGAGGAGTATCAATTCTCTTCCATAATTGAATGGCACCATGCTCCAAAAGTTATACATTCTTTTTGTACTGAGGTTGAAAACGCTGATTTATATTTGTTTTTATGTAAAATAACACAGATATTTCAATTTTTACTTTTGTTGTCTTGATTTTTGATTTTTTTAGTCATGTAAAAGATTTAAATATATTTTTTAATATAAAGAAAGGAGATCAATGAATGGAAAAGTCTCCAGTTTTTAAACATAATTTTTGTATTTTGTTTACAACTGAGTAAAAAAAAAATGATTTTTTTCATTCGGGGCTTTTTAAATTTTATGTTTTACATTATTCAGAATGTTGAGGTTTTGTAGACTCAAAATGTTAAAATAATCCGAAAATAAAAATGATTGAACTATTCTTTAATGATGAAATAATGATATTTTTT
Source organism: Lepeophtheirus nordmannii (assembly GCA_963680855.1). Lineage (NCBI taxonomy): Eukaryota > Metazoa > Arthropoda > Copepoda > Siphonostomatoida > Caligidae > Lepeophtheirus > Lepeophtheirus nordmannii. The sequence continues at coordinate 33,181,943 of OY804520.1, forward strand.
GGAAATATTTGTTAGTAATAAGTTTGTTTAGTAAATGAACTACTTGTTTTAACTATATTTAACTATTTTTTTTATTATTTAAGCATAGTTCAATTCCTTTTGTCTTCGTTTTTTTTTTTTTTTAGTTTGTCTGTAAAAATCATAACATAAACTAAACTATTTTTTTTTCTTCAAGAATTAAATCTTTAATAATATTAAATTGTAAGACGCTTATGTAGCTCTTTTTTGTTCTTTAAACTCACTTAATGTATTTTCGTTTAAAATGAGAAATCCATAAGTCTCAAAACACAAAGGTCAAGTTTACTTATTTTACTGATAGTTTTGCGATGGTCAAACTTTCTGGGCCCGTTAACTTCTATAAATTATTATTATTATTTTTTTTGCTCAAACTCCACCACTACGGTCCTTTGGATCTCCTTGAACTCAATAGTATTTTTTAAAATCAATGATACACTTTCGGATCTCCTTGAAAGATTTTCTCACTCCATGCTGGAATGGAAATAAAATTAGTATAAGGAGTATTTTGACAACTGAGTTTAATGAACATCTTAGCTGTTTGAATAAGTTCTTCTAAAAAAAACCAAAATACAAATTATCCAGTTAGAGTTAAAACTTTGACATAATTTTAAATTTTTATAATCGGTTCAGAAATAAATGATGATTGCATTCGTATTTCTTTGCAAATAACCCTTGTATGTACATAACAGATTAGCCTTAGAAAGAATAGTTAGGATATGTTGATTCAAAGATTTTTTATTGATTTCAAATTCAATAAGAAATTGTTCTGATAAAAAAAGAAAATAAATTGATTTGTAAATTTGGGGAAAGGATGAACAGATGTTTGTAAGCCATTTATTATATGAGCCAATAATAACCACTAACAATTTTAAATAAATAAATAAAATACGAGTACAGGAGGGAAATGTTTTTTTGTTTTTTTTCTAAAATATGTATTTTTGTTCATATAATATCCCAAATATGTATTTGCATATGTATATAGCTCTAAAAATAAATATATATATATATAGTGAAATTATTGTATAAATTACTTTTATTTATGTAGAATTGATATGAAAAGTTTAATATTAAAAGAAAAATCTCTGGAGAAAAAGACTAAATACAAATGATTTCATAAATTCCCATTACGAAATTTTTATTTTTATAATTGATAGTAATAATTAATTATTACTAAAAATAATTTACATAAATATATTCAAATTCCTTTAAGATAGAAATTATATGTACAAATGAATGAATAATTCCCTAATTAGACACATCAACTTCATTTCCGGCCCTAAGGGCATCATCACTTTAATAGATATACCTACATAGCATGTTACAAAATTGGAAATCAATGTGTATACCCAGTATGATATATTAATCATCAACGTATTGTTTATCATTATAAAATAATGAGATACCGTGTGCCTTGAAATTAAGCTGTAGAGAAGGACTACTACTAAATATATTTACAATTTACATACCAAAAATGTAGTTTGGCAATAATATTGGTAATCAATAGAATGAATGATTCCCTCTGTTTGTTCAAAACAAAAAAATTGCCAAATAACAACCTTGGGAAATTTATCAATGGACAAAGTTGTTGGTTGGTTTTTTTTTTTTTTTTTTTTTGGTTTTTGTTTGTTATTGTCGTCGTTGTTGTTGATTTTTTGTTATATAGGTGATGTTACATTGTTATTTAGAAACAATGAAGGCTCTTATAACAGGAGGAAAGCTTCATTTTAAAAACAAGTCTAATATGTACAAATGTTATGTATAAGACCATACTATGGGCCAGGAGAATGAGAGTAGGAAATGTAATATTTAAAGATGTGAAAGTAAACGGAGAAAAACCCAAGTCTGATATGACGTCAAACCATCAAAATATGCTAACATTAAGAGACATCATATCAGGTGATGGTCGGTTGAGTCTGAACATAAAAAATGAGTAAATAGTTTCGTCCATTTGAGCACATCGCAGCAAAACAGGGGGGGGGGGGAGTATGTCATGTGTGGCATCTTTTCCTCATAAATTGAATGATTTAGGGGGATTTTGAAATCATTTGTGATGTCAAAACTAATCTATTTTATACATGGATGTGTTCTCTACAAGAAATAAGAAAGATTGATGACAGCTCTAGAACAAATATACATAACATAGCATAGTTTGCCAACTGACAACATTATGGGGGGGATTGCCACTCACCCGGAAGGGCTCTTTTTTACATATCTAGCATATATTATTGTATTATTGGGAATTTTAGGTTTCAAAGATGTTATTTTTTTATGTTATTGGTCAGTAACTTAGATACATGTGATTTGAGTTCACCAGCTCCATTAATTCATGGGATAAGCTGGATACATGCCATAAAGGTGGATATGCAATGAATATTTACAGGTATGATGGGACACATCAGAAATCCTTACTGGTTCCAATAAGTACAAAACAATATAAGAAGACGAGACTCAGACATGGAATAAGTGAGAGACCCCGTTTCCGAGGCAAGGTCAATACAGCTGGAACATAGAGTACATATACGCAGGATATAATGAATATATGACTTGGATAAGCTCTATGAAGACTGTATCGATTTCAAAGGCTACGAAGACTCCCCTCCACACAAAACTTCAACATTACTCTCCTTTATGATGAAAGTGTCAAGAAACAGTAAATTAAGCCTTAATTATTCCATTTTAAGGCCTTTTAAACACGTTCAAATACTTTCCAAAGGGGTAAGCCCAAGTAAACAATAAGTTTTTGAAGCACTTGACTAATATTTGAAAGAGTTTCCTGAAGTCAAAACAAGTTAATATTAAGAGGATAGGATGTCTTATATTTTTTCCCCCAAAATTTATTTTATAAAAATATCTCCAACACATGAAATGACGTAATCATTAAGATTGATTTTTTTTTTCAAACTTCCTATGGTGAGATAAATCTATTTATATATGTGTGTAACTGTATAAGTGTTTACCATAATATGTAGGTATATATGTATAATAAGGAAATAATTTTTCCCAACAAGATGAATGATATATTCATATACATACATCTATCGACAGGAATCTGTCGATTTTGTTTAATTTTGAAAAATGTGTATCGATACAAATATATATATATATATATATACAATATCATCTCTGTAAAAAATATATCTTTCGAAAAAGATATGAAATATTCGGCTTAGATAAGAAAAAGGAAAAAAGTTATGTCAACACACAATCCCACATAAAAAGATATTCAAGACAATAAAATGATGCTTATCTTTTGGATATAGGATCTATATTTCATTAATATAATTAATGGGGTAACAATCTTTTACTGTAGAATAATTTGGATGTGTCTAGAATCCTTTTTCAAATACCTACATGGATATACATATAAAGAAATAATATATGTACCGTCAACATAAAAGGAACATTGAATTATTTTATAATAATTTATCAATAAACTATTCTATTTCACCCTATGGAGGCGCTGTAAGTTGAACTTCTAATTGTAAAAGCATCCCCGTCACAATAAATAAAAAAGAGTATCATAGGTTCTATTGGATAGGTCACCTACAATGAATCAAGAAATATAGTTAAAAATGATGAAGTTCAAAAAGTGAGAAATTAGGAATTTTTCAAATTTTGTTGTAGATTGTTTTTGTATTGATGCAAATTATATGTATGCCAACATGCCACAACATTGAATTTATTATGGATGTCACGGGCTCTTAATCTCCTATTAATTGGATTTTACTCATTTCTATTCAACGGTTCATAGGGTATTATGCAAAATCTTGATGGTTTCGATTCAGGGCTTTTTTGTGGATACGGGGCATTGTTTGTATCAGACTCAATACCGTTAGACATCAGTCCTGCCACTTGTAGGGAATTTAATATGTCGTAAGGATAAAAAAATAATTATGAATGGAACTTTTGTACAGAAAGGTTTTGTGAGTAGAAAAAGAAAAACGCTTGGTGCTCTTGCTTTTTTTATTTTAAATTATGTTCATTCCTTGATAGACTAATGAATTGAAAGATTTTCGCCAACATTCGTAGTAGACTTTATTAAAGATATATGATATAAATATAATTATATTATTATTTCTTACATAATATTGTTTTAGATGTTGGAGCTTTTCCTCAATATATATGTAGTAGTAAAACGAGTTGTAAAATAATCATTACAATTATCAAAAAACATTCAGTAGTACCAAAAGTCTCTACAAATCCTATCCCTGGCTATAAATAATATTACTGAAGAAAAATAATTACTTACGCTATCTCTACACGTAATATATGTATTATAAATGTAGGGGAGAGTAAGGACTTTTTGTGGCAGCCCTGTTAAACAATGACAACTGATAATAATCATGACAATTTATTTCTGAAAAAAAAACTGCAACTTTAGAGAGACTCATAAATAACCAAATGAGTTGTTTTTTCATCTTATAACAAACGGAAAGCGAGTCGTAGGTAGACTCCATTTTGTTGATTCTGAAACCGGGTCCAACCCGTGACCCGCAGTGCTCATACTCATTCATGAACAATGTATAATTAAAGTCTATTGATATGTAAATTGTTACATTTGTAAATCAGCATATGTACATATACCCATATCATCATCAAGATTACTTTTGTGTGGTATGTTTCTTAAGCATTTCTATATGTTATATACTCTATGTATATTAGTATATTTGTCTTCGTTCAATGACCTATAAAGCCTGATATCCAATTTATACATATATGTGGTTGCTTGATAGTATCAAGTTGGATATTATATTATGATCGTTTCATATCATAAGGAAGGGGGGAAATGAAATCAAATATTTCTGGTTGTTCATTGTTTTAGGCACGTACATACAGATGTATGTATTACTAAGAATATATATATATATATATATATATAAGCTGATTTTTTTTACTTTATTTCTATAGCAACTACTATATACTCTCTTTCATAAAGAAGCTCAAAAAAGTACCTATTTATCTATGATTGCCCTGATTCTTCCCTCAACCATTTCTTTAACAAGTTATTTTTAGATATAATACAAATATATATATATATATATATATATATATATATATTGCTTACGACAATAAGTGTTATGTTGCTGTCCAATGTTTTATAATTTGATAAATAGAGTTGATGTCGTTTATCCAGGACAATTCTTTTAATTTGTACATCTCTTACATTAGTATAACTTCCTTCCTTATTTATTTCCTTTCTCAAATCATTTCATAGCAACTCGTCAGAGTATGTCTGTAGAATATATATTTACTATCTATTGTGTAAAGTGAATTAAGTAATGTTGGAGAGGCCTATAGAGTGTTTTAAAGTGAGCATATCACTGTCCAAGTCGGTCATCTTGAAGGAGAGGCATGAACAAGCAAATGTATTACGAATAGAGACCTTTGCTTCTTTAAGATTTAGGCAAATGATGAATTATTTCCGTGCATTTGAATGTCTCAATGGAACCGGCAAATAAGTAAAAGGACTTAAATCACAAAACATTATGTATCTTTGTTATATCTCAGTATTCAAAATATGTTATTTCATTCTTATATATTTCAATTGACTTTTGCAAGGATCGGATATTTTTCTTTAATTATCCTACTTTGCTCATCTATGATCCATCTAAAAAACAAAATTAACATTAAAAGTCTAGCCGTTTCATAAGGACTTTTACTACCTATTAATGGTCAATTTGATTTGATTCAAACATAACTATTTCTTTTTAGCATATTCAATGCAAGCATTTAGTTTAGTTGTTGTTATTCAATATGGCGTTGATTTCGTTTCATTATGCAAGCTATGACGTCAGTTAAAACGGTGTATTCTCTATTTCGCTTTGCTACTAAGTAATAAATAAAAAGTATTATGTATATATATATATTTGCAATTCTTTTTTCCCATAGATCTGCCATATACCATAAAAGTAAAGGATTCATTTAAGCCCCCTTCCATTAACGCTCATTTATCAAAATGTATTTTTGTCAACTTTGAGGAAAATGTCTTGAAAATGGAGGCTTAAACTATGTACGTACATTGTATATACAGAATCCCCAGAGAAGGAATAAAAATAAGCTCATTGACAGTATATACACATTACATATTATATACGTATACAAATACTACAAAAGGGGAAAGACACGCTTTACCAACTGCCTACATTTGCTTGTTACAAAGTTTGAATAATAATAATAATAATGTAAGAATTGTCAAGAGCAGAAGTAGAGATAAATCAATGACCTTCTTGAGTCAGGATGTTTATCGACATATCACTACAACATATGTATGTACATTGATGCGTGTAAATACTTTGTAATCATTGCATTTGATTGAATGTGCATTGATATGAACCATACAAATGTATTGTGACAAATCCTGGTATTAAAATAACTTCTGGCCTTTGTCGAAGGACTAATTAATGCATTCATTAATTGCCAAGAATTGTGATTGAATGAGAGAGAGAGAGCAGTTATGTATGTGCATGGATTTGATTGGATCAAATTAGCAAAAGAGTGAGCTAAATAAAGGAAAACTTTTGATTTCTAATTGATTAAATGATCCGTAAATGACGCTTCCATGCATTTATTAATAACTACATATATATGTTCAATGCATATGGATATGTCTGGTGTCGAGACTATTTCAGTATATGGTTGCATTACTTTCTGTTTAAAAAAAAGTTGTTGAAACAATAGGGAAAATAAATAAATAGGAAATTATCCACGTGCATATTCTATAGAATTGGCATTTATGGACTTGTCAGACTTCACCTCTTGCTCTAAAATAAATGTATATTTGTTGTTCGATATTATTAAATAGTAGCTATAGTACATATAGATAAAATACAAAATGGTGGGTATATTTACTTCAAAATTACAAAACATTGAGGTTGATGCTCCATCCTAAATATGTTGTATTTGTAAGTTAATGGGATAAAGGCACAGTGTACATATATGTATGGAATGGGCACATATGTTATGTAATTCTGCAATAAAGGCCCTATTTTTCCTCATTCTAATTATTATCATTTGTATAAATATGAGCACTAATACATTACATTCCAAATTATGTATATGTAGAATACATGAATAAATATGTATATATTCTACATCTTATTATAATGTATGTATGTACTTAATCAGCTGAATAACTAATCATCATGCCCACATATATAATATGTAAGCATAGATCCCCACATATGTCCTTAGGAAAATGAAACCTTCCTTGAACTCAAATGTAACTATGTATGTACATTTAATTTACAATTAATTATTAACCCAGGGGTCCTAACTGGGACTTGATCCACGTCCTACTACGTTTGAGTCTCGTGTAAAAAATGATTAGAGGGAATCAAACATTAGAAAGAAGGAATTGCAAGGCCACAAGGGTTAGAAAACCCATAATACACGGCGTTAGTCCACTAATCTAAAAAAAAATGTATTTTATTGTCTACTGTCGACTCTTTCTTTTATCAGTGTTTTGAAAGTTACATGGCTGAACTTGAATTAACAATTGTTCAGCTGTGAACAATTCCTTATAATTTAACTAGTAGGAATATTTCCACAGTCGGGAAAAATTGGCATGTAACCAATTGATTATTATTATTAAGGGCTTTTTGAGCTTTTTGATACACTGACCTCACAGATAGTATAATCAATTGAAAGCACTTTATTAAATAAAATGGATAGACTTTAAAAAAAAATATGAAAGAAAGTTCATATTGAACGTCACATTAGGACCAACAAACATAATAATAATAATTATTATTATTATTATATAATTGTTGGTTGTGTATGCCACCAAAAACATGATTAACAGCTTCTTCAATGATGACACCACGTGAAAGCTCCTACCATAATGTACATATTTTATGTATATGAAACATGTGAGTGAGCATTTATGAAAGAAATTCACGTGCTACTGCGGCTTTGTTTTTATAGAAAGGGTACATTAAATTTAATTGTTAAAACTGAGTAACCAGATATTCTAATTATTAGGTAATTGTATATTTGTAGACTAGTTAAATACACATTTCTTCTCTGGTTTTTTTTTTCCTAAGGAAAAAAAGAAGTATATATGATGTATCTCAGTAAATATTACCTTATTCCCTTTCAGATTGAAGAAACAATTCCCTCCATTTTCTGAAAGAAACTAATTAACCCTTGGTGTATTCAATATTATGCGTATAAACAATTACCTAGGTAATTGATAGATAATTAAGAATTAATCTGACATTTACTTAATATATTCAATTGGGGTACACACACAAGTTATAAGATTTGTAGGCTCATCATTAGCAATGTAAATCATATGCAATTCGGGCACGTAATAAAAAAGTGGAGTTGGCTCTTCAAACAGGTCTTTTTGTTTTCTGAAGCTGTTATCATTTTGTCTTTTCCCTTAAGAAGGTAACATCAACTTTACCTCAACATAATGTTTTACAAGAAAAGAACAGTCTGCAACGATTATATCATGGAGAGGAACAAAGGAAAAATTAAAAAATGGATATCATTCCTTGAGGAGAATGGAGTTGATGATATTTGTGAATATAATAATGAATCTGGAGTAACGTATTGTTATGTTTGTGGTTTGATGTTTTCATTTGTATACATATATAAAGGAGAATAGCAGCTTGTAGCTCAGTAAGACGTCATGACAGCTCAAGCTGCTTCCCCCTCAACATTCATTAAATTGTCAGGGTTGCCAGGTTGGTTTTCTCTTTCTTTTTTTATAACACGCCCGAATTGCATATGATTTACATTCCTACTCATCATCTACATATATAAGTCCATTTGGGAGATGCTTAGAGATTAATGAGGCTTCCTTCATCTACCTAAACTGTATAATATTTGAGTTATTTTTTAAGAAAGGAACTTTATTGTTTGTAGACTGATGATCATGTATGTATGTATGTATGTACAACATAAAACCAGGGCTGTTGAGTCTCCGTGTCTGAAGTTTTCATTCGAACTTTTGGAAATTTTGAAAGCTCAACTTTGACACCTCTAAGTCGATAATTTAATCACAGTTAAATAATAATAATAATAAGAATAATCCTAATGGCTTGACGTAAATAGAAAATAATATCGGCTATTTAAATTATTTGTAAAAAAAAAATTGATGACCTTGAGAAGTTGGTCATTTTTCATGGACAGCTCAAAATGCTCCAATTTTTTTTTTACATCTACTTAGGCCTAGCCATACACCATGTTACATCTGATATGCTGAAAATAAAACTAATATTGTGTAAAAATTTAAATTAAAAATAAACAAAAGCTTAGTGAGTATGCTCCTTCAATTATTATTATTAAATACATAAATCAGCTTCGTCTCCATAATTGTTTTAATATTTATAATTTGAATACACAATGTCCATAATCCATTTATTATGTTGTTATTGTTTTTCAAAAAGGGATAAATTAAAGTGAAGGAGTGATATAAGCTGAAAGAGTGCTGCTACTACTACTACTACTACTTACAGCATGTACTAATCATATGGAATGAAAAATAAAGGCAGCTATTAGATGTTTGCTCCAGAATAAATGTGGTATTCTACTTACATAATTTATTTCCTAAATACTTGACCCAACCCTTCTAGTTCCTAAATTAATTATAAATAGTTTTCAATTTAAGGAAAGACTATGGTAAAACCCTTCAAATATGTACTCGTCGATTTTCACTACAGGCCCTAATATCTCCAGAACCGAGAAAGAAATTATTATTCTATGAAAATACCTACTAAAAAACAAAAAAACAAAAACAGGGAAAATAGATTTATGGACTTTAAAAATAGGCTAAAATTAACCATAGGGTTTAATAATGAAAAGAGATTATTAACTTATAGAATGCGTGCTCCTTAATGATCCTAAGGGCATGTTTATCCCAATATTTATGTATTTGCAAAAAATTAATAGATTATGTATTTTGATGTTACTATGCATGTATGGATACTCTGCTTTCATTTTTTTTCTTGTCATGAACCAACAGATAATATTCAGATAATGTATGCATTAGAACTGTTCAATATGTACATATATGGGCACTTTGTGGTTATTGGGGTACTACTGTTGTCATTAAAAAAATTGTCGTTCTGAGGAGGTAACAAAAACAAGAATGAAATTTGATCTTTTTGTCTATGCTAGCTCCTCCTTCACCATCACTCTCCCCTAAAAAATAAAACTGCCCTTGTAATTTCATGTGAATTGTTTTTAACTAGATAGGTCGAAAAGAGCTCAAAATAATCAAATCATAGGATGAATGTAATGTATTTTGTTTTAAGGCAAAAAATATATGTATTTATTACTCCAAGAAAAATATTTGTTCATTGAGGAAAACTTAATTATAACTATACAAAGATACTAGTCGAATATATATGGTAAATATGAGATAGTAGATATTTCAACTAACAATCTGTACATATTATTTTGTTACTTTTTAGACTTTATTATTTAAATAATAATATGGACTTATTAGCCTTGAAAGTGTGGACACAGAAACGTTCATATCTCAGTTATTTGTGCTTTTTAGAACCATGTGGAAAGTATCATATAGACAATAGACAAGAAAAATCCCAAAGTCTACTTTTTAGTTGTTTTTTTTTTCAAGAATACCTCTTGAAAAATTAAAAAAAAAATTGATTTATAATTTTTTTTAATGTACATATATTTGTATATAATGTGATTTTTTTTCAATGGAACGCTCTAGTCAATATATTGTACCAATATGTGTCACAGATGTGTATACACCCACCCTATCCCTAATTAAAATCACTATTTTACGTCATTTAGGCATATCTTATAGTCACAAGTCTTATCAGTAATCCTTAATATAAACACACTTTCATCTAATGATTATAATTAGAGGTAATAAAAAGAAAGAAAGAAGTGGAGTCTTTATTGAGGTTTCTTTTATAGAATATTTCCATTCAGTATTCATCAAAGAGAAATATCTAAAGGGAATATATTGCCACTCTGTGTGGATATCTCTCTTGGGTAACGAATCCATTCTAATTCATAACTTAGTTAATCTTTCAAATATATGTAGAATCCTCAGCTTTTGATTCATTATTTTGAATAGTAGTTATTTAATGAGATTTTATTTTAATTAGCTGTAAATAACTCAATATTGAAATCAAAGAGCTAAACGTTTGAATGGATGATAATAACAGGTGTTCACTGATGCAAGTATTAGTAGGATCCTTTTTTTTTTTTTTAAATATCAAGATAAACAGCTATAGCCATGAAATCCACACCATTATTGTAATATTTTTGTATTCATTTGAATGGTCTTTGCAGTAACTTATACCCTTTAAATAATTATAATTATTGACTATTTTGCTATCTGTTAATAAAATTTATCAAATTTAAAAACTCTGCTCATTGAGGAGAAATCGAAAATATTGTAGCGTTTAGTGGAAAGAGAAGGGTTGCAACAAGTGTACATATATGAATTTCTGCATGATTCATGATTTGATGAAATATATTTTCTGGAAGGGAATTAAAAGTTGCACACTAACAAACAGAGGCTGACTCAGACTAGTAACTAATAACTAGTTATTGATTTAGCATATTTTTATTGAAGCATTTTTAAAAAAATAATGGTTTTATTAACAATGAAACTGGAAAAACAAAATATTTGAAGGAGAATCATCTATTAGATTGAATTGATAAGTATCCTTAATTTATTATTTGATAACAACGCAAAATTCAATTCTATGTTGAATATTTTTATCACCAATTTAAGGAATGTAAGTAGTAAAGGAAAGACCAGTTGTGTAAATTGTTCAGAATGTTTCAGAGATAGCATCTAATTACATCTTCTAGGAAAGCGCTGTAACTATTTTGAGGGAAGAAGGAACACAATCGAAAAAAGTCAAAGGGGATTTTTTTTTGTTCCGAAAATTTTATTTTGAAAATCTTTAAACCGTACATGAAAGGTTCGATGAACTAAATCCAGGCAATAACTGAAGCCTCCTCTTCTTCAGAAAAAATCAAAACATTTATATTTATTCCTCTTAAAGCTCATCTGAAATCTCAATAAAAAGATGTTTATAGAATCTATGGAAATATGTATTTTTAGATAATGATTGTTATATAACATATTTATAATCAGCTAAGACATGTTCAATCTTTCAATTGGTTTTGATGGAGTGCATTTTTGAGGAAGGATGTATTTATTTTGTTTTCAAGACATGCATTTGATATTTAGAAGGAGTATGAGTCTCTAGGATGAGCAGACATATACTACAGTAGTCAGAGAGCTACGGACTTCTACTTATTGGAGAAGACGTGATTTCCTTTCATCTTTTGAAGTAGCGATCGACTCAGTCGCTCTTGAAATAACCTTTCTTAACCTGGGTTCGATTGAACCCCAGGGGTTCGGTGGTTTGATTCACTCCACTCGTATGATCCGTGACGTCACGCTCTACTTGGCTTTGGAAAAAACACACATGCATGTATGGAACTTGTGGGGTTCAGTACCTTCAACAAGGCTAAGGACTACTGATCTAGTCACTTGTTGTATCCCATGGCATGGTTCTTAGCTTTTTGCTCATTTTTTTTAAAGGCTCTTACTAAGTAGATATTCCGTATTTATTGTCATACTATTATTAAAACGTGTTCCTAGTAATGAGTTAAAGACAAAAAGTGTTGCAAGAGTGGCCTTCAACTATGAAGGAAAAATTGTTCTATATAGTTATATGATACATATGTACACAATACAATATTAGTTAAACTACATATAACCTACAACATTAGATTTTCATCACCTATTAGTCTCTAGTTGATTCGGGCTTTCTCGTGCCTCAATCTATGTATCTATGTATACAAAAATAATGAAAATTCTAGGAAGTTATATGATACTGGATCTGAGGACGTCATGTTGAATTATGAACTTATGAAGAAGTGATTTTTATTATTAATTTTGAATTAACCTTAAAATAAATTGGATTTGACAAAGACTCACAGCATGCGACAGTGTTCTACAAGGGAAAAGAAGGATTAATAATTGAATCATAATAATGGAGTAAGACAGAGGTAGGACAAGAAGAAGAAGAAGAGCACTATGAGATCCCTCTAAGCTTTTTCTTTGAAAAGAAATACCTCAAAGTTCTTGTTTATTCCTTCTTCTTCTTCCCCTTTATGCCTCATTTATTTGACTTATGAATAAAAGACTTTGCAAAAGATGGATAAAGGGAGCTTTAGATAAAAGATTCAAATTTATAATTCTTACAATATGTTTTTTTTTATCTAAACTCTAGGGTGGTTTTCTTCTTCTTTTTTTTTTCTATTCTTACATAACTTTCAAAATGTGTGTGGGGAAGAAGAGGAAAGGAAAAAATACATTGTACATACTTATACGTATTAGAAGATTGCTTATTTTCATTCTTTAAAAAAAAAAAAAATGATCAATATCTAATAAGTTTTTTGTAAGAAAGGGTAATTTATCATGAGAAGGGGAAATCCGAGACTCCTTCACGTTCATTTCCTGACCTAAATATGTATCAGAAAAGTTTTCTTCTTTCTTTTTGCTTATATGGATACATATTTATCCTATGAGTAAGGAATCTTGTAAGAATATGTAGACAACTTTTATAAAAAGCAGCATCAGTGTATGTATGTACATAAGTATGTATAAGTTATAAATATTAACAAAGGAAAAATGGAAATCTTGTAGCTTTAATTCAACGGAAATATGTTAACTCGCGTACATATAAACTTTTTTTTTTTTTTCATTTATATGTATGTAAGTCTTATCTCTAAATCTCTCCATTTATTTGACATGAATACATGTAATACTACCTTAATAAAATGAATGAATGAAAAAAAAAAGTTACAATAATATTTAAAAGGAAATTAAATGAATCAATTTGTGTATGTATGTATATGCATAAATATAGGTAAATCATTTTATTTTATGGATATGTTCAATACCTGACTATCTCTTTCTTTCTTTCTTTCTTTTTTTTCAGATCCTTTGTTCAATGTAATGACGTCATCCATTGGTGGAACAACGACTCTTTTAGTCACGATAGGTGGCTCATCACTCATGTTCCTGGGTGGTTTTTGCAATGTGGTCGTCATTTGGACGATACTCAAATCACGTAATTTATATCGATGCTCCATCAATAGAACTGTCCTTCATTTGTCCTTGACAAGTCTTTTGGATCTGATTATTAATGTACCTCTCACTCTCATCATCATTAATTTACACCGCTTTAATATACAGGTAAAATCCTATATTAATGTATGTATGTAAAACACAAATCCTATAATGATTATGGGTACTTATATACATTGCAAGGGATTGAAGATAAATTTCTTTCACATAGCCTTTATGAGTGCATTTGCCTTAAAAATGCATAAAGAAATATGTACATTGACCTTAAATGAACCCTATTAAGAATTCATGAAAAAAGTTGATAAAAATAAGTAGGATATTACAAACAATATTATTTAAGATACCTGATTTAGCCTAAAGTTCAATAAATATTAATACAAAGTAAAATTAAGGCTATTCTAGGATAAGGATATTCATTGTACATATCCCTCAACCTTGCTTTCAAAAAGGAAAAAGAAAAAAGAGTCAGAAATGAGTTAAATTAATTTGTTAATTACGTTCTTAAATTCAATTGGTGACACGGTGTCATTTACCAAAGAAAAAAATTTACTCTGCATTAAGTTGTTAGCTACTGATTTTTTCCAATTGCTCTTTCCCTTATTAAAGTTCTGAATGTTGATGGATTGAGCACGAATTTCATTCTATTCTTGTCAAGGTTGGGATTAATTAACTAATTACTCTATCAAACAATGTTGAGCCCTTTTTGTTCTTCTTCTTTTTTGGAGGAAAGATTGCGAAAAGAACCCCAAAAATCAGATAGTATTTCTTAGTATATTTACGTGTATAATTAGGACAACATTGCGATGAGTGTGCAAAAAATAGATAAATGAAAAGTGCAAAACATACATACATATGTATCTAATAAGGCCTAACCAAAATAAATCAATGAACTGACTCTATGTATATAGTTTGAGAATAATCGGTAATCAGCCAAAGTTTGTTAAGAAACAATGTCCAAACTATTTATATTTCTTTATCAAAAATAAAATTAACATTTCTTTCTTTCCGTAAAGACGAGAGAGAATTCATTTAATTTAAGACTAACCAACATTGCACTGAGACCATATGTATTAACCTTCAAGGCATTCAAGAGATCCACTCACTTTCATTACAACTCCCTGTATCACCCCACCATGACAAAATTTATTTATTGAACTTTCAAAATTGTGAATTCTTTAATTCATCGACTTCTTTTTATTAATATTATTATTTCTATTTAATAAAGTTTGAGCTATTGTTGTACAAGAGATGTAAATCAAAGATTTTTTTCCTTTCATTTTTGATACGCTTTTTTTGACCCAGAAGTTGAGAAACACTGATGTAAATCAAACGTCAAATTACTTCTGTGATATTTCATGATTGATTTTTTTTACACTGTAATCATTTGAATATGTAAATTAAATTCCATACATAGGAGTTTAAGAGCGCACCAGCCATAATAAAATTAAAATTCTGCATGCCTTCCTTTTATAGATATAACAATGACTCGACAATTTTATTTTGATTTAATGAATTAATTTTGTTTCATTATTGTCAAAATGGCCATATGGAATAAACGTGTATTGCAGATGTTAGAATAGCAATTATGTGCTAAAATTATGCATCGAAACAAAATGCATTCTTCTTAAGAATGCAAAGACAAAGGATTGAAAAAATAAAAATAATTGCTTACTTATTTATTAGAAAGGCTCTTAAAATAATGAAATTTTATTTTAATATTTTATTTTAAATACTAATCCTTATTAGTATATTCTTCTTCTTCAAACCCTCTGTGAGAATCATAAATTATACATATATAAAAAGTGCCAATATAAACATTAGCAATTTAAAAGGAAAAAGTAAAAAATGCGAATAAAGCTTTTAGGCCTCTTGTTTTATTGGGTTTTTTTTTCTTCTACTTTTTTTCTGAGAATTTACGCAGTTCCTGCCTAGATTTATATGTATTATCTCTCATGATACATTTGAGAAAATATGATAACTCACTCTGAGTTTTTGTAAAAGACACATAACTCCTTTATATATAAATAATACATACTTATGTATATTTGTATTAGGGATATGAAGTGTACTCAAGAGAAAGCTTTGAGCAAAAGGTTTTATTTATTTATTTATTTATTTTCATAGATTTATAAATAACAAAATATAAAATAGTTGAACTTTTGAAGTCAAGAGGGAAATTTTTGTATCAATTTCCTTTTTTTTATGAATTCAAAAACTCAAAAATTACATATATGCTTTTGTCGTTTTCCTATACCTAAGTAACACGACAGAGCCATCCTCATATCGTTCATTATCCCTTATTCACAAAAGAGAGAAAAGTATCTGTTAGCCAATTACACCAAGTTCTCCAACAGTTGGACTATACATACATTATTCAATAGTTACCTAGTAATATGTTCACTTGCTTTATTGAAGGAGTCAGCGTTGCTTCCGTATATGTATCAATTTATTAACTACATATGTATTATGTAAAGAAATTTTATATTGGCTTCATCTAGCTGCTAAGGACATGAAATTAGTTATTATATAACTTGGGTGCAACTTTATCATTATCAGAAATGTGTAAATGACGGAACCTTTTCCACATGCCGTTCCATAATCTTGGTAATAATAAATAGCGTTGAGGAATAAAGATTGTAATCAAATCATTTATCAAACAGCATATTTCTATCGCTCCATCCAAGCCTAGTTCTACAAATAGTAAAGCCATGATAAATAGAGACACATTAATATTTTGTTTGTAGCTTCCTCCTAAAAAACAAGGCAACTCATAATCTTTAATGTTGCCAAAGGATTCACATTTGTTTTATTTTATAGGAATGATTGCAATCAAAAACAAATAATAGTTTATGGCTTGTAGCAAAATTGCATACATTTGTAAACAATGAGGCAATCAAACGTGATAGATTTTTTTTTTTTTTCATACTAATAATCATAGTAACCAGTATGGTTCAATTACCACATTAATAAAAAAAAAGCAATTGTATCCCTTTATAACTTTTCACATTTTGCTATTTGAACAAGAACAAAATCTTGTTTAAATTTGATTTAGGGATTAGCTTAATCATGATATTTGATTATCATTACATATAATATTTTAAATATTCATAATATTCGTTAACATGGAATTCTTATTACTTTTTATTTCTTTTGTTTGGTGAGAAGTGCAAATATACATAATAATATTACATACATATATTTAATGTATGTAAGTTAAAAGTGAAAGCACGTAAAATTTCAAATGGGGTTGACTGGTAAGGGAAATTGAGTAACTCGTGTGTAGAAGCATCGTTTGCTATATGAGCCAAGTAAATCTATGATTTTTTTAAAGCATAATGATACATCCTTAATGTGTTCATTCATTCCTATGTATTAAATAAATTGAAAGTCATAGCATTTAGAGGTCGCTCAACGCTTTCAAAGAAAAGAAAATTGAGAATTCCTTTGAAAATTTCATTTTCTTCTTTTATTATCATTCATATACATATATGATATACATACATACATTGAGATATGATGTTTATTATTGTATAACTCTTTTTTTATAGTTGAATCAACCATCTTTAAAATGTATTCATACCAAGTTTTTTAAAAATGTATTTTTATAGATCTAAAGGAAGAAAAAAGGAAGGGGAAAAATATAAAATTAATGATTTTAATTCAATATCTACAAATTCAATATATGTTTTCATCCTTCACAATTATATAATAATAAGGGAATTTTTGATAATTTTTTTATTACAAAGTAACAAAATAAGTCTTAAATGAAAGATACAAATATTTTTAATGACATTATATATCGTTTTGTTGTAATCAAATCAGATTTTATAAAAAAAAAAAAAATGCGCGCGTTTTACACGGTACATTTACTTTGTCTCCCTTATTTTTTCTTCCATTACGTCTCTAAAAATTCAATAAAAAAAAGTTATAAAATAATAAACATTATATCTAAATTTATTAGGATGATAATAAAAGGAGAAGATGATTTATTTTTTTTAAATGTCAATTTTATTAACCTTTAAGTCGTTGAGAGACTTTTAAATGTTATAATTTTCCATATTTAAATTCATACATTGATCCACACAACAAAATGAAAAAAATTAGTGGACAAAACCTTTAAAAAATTTCTAAGTTTAATGTTCACTACGTACGAATTGAGCAATTTTGCTTGAATTTTTCAAAAAAAAGTATGAATTAGGATTATCTAATTTTAGGTAAAGTATGTGTTAGATATTCTAGATATCTGTTATATATTGTGAAATAATAATTTGTTATAAGCCTTATATACATTTCCTCCCTTCCAGTATTTTTATTTCCATTTTTAATGGAAGAGATATTTATTTTACCGGGTAGTTTACAAAGTATTTTTTTGTAGATATTGTTCTATTGCATTTTAGTTTATAACATAATAATTTCAGCTTGTTTTTTGATTATTTTTTTTTTAAACCTACTTCTTTAATTACATTTTTCAATTTTCCCTCAGGAGAAGTCACACAATTTACTATCAGTTTTTGTCATTTTCAATATATTTTTGAATAAAATTTTAACAACTAAATAGTTGAGAACTATACATATATGTCATATTGTTTTAATAAATAAACTGTAATGTCCCTATTGAACACCGTAATTCATCCTTGAACTACTTCTTAACGTTAGCAAAAAAGCACGATGGATCAACCCTAATTTCCTCAAAAACTGAGTATTAAAAAAAATTGCACATCTGGAAACGTAAAATCTAGACTACATATAGGGAGTATGAAAATGATTTTAAAAGTTTTGGAATCTCAAATCAGACCTAGAACCCGGTTTTTACCACCCGTATTTACACCTATATTTTGAACGTCTATTTGATTGACTAAGAGGCAGAGGAATAAAAAGGGTTCATTACACTGATTTTAAAAAAATTTGTTTGTTATTCAACTCATGCATGTTTCCTTTTCTCAATGGAAGGATGATTTACTCATCTAATCCATCATTCAAAAATTTAAAAAAAATCCTTAATTAATTACTGTGATGTTGCTATCTTTTGATAAAAGAAAAGAATATATGTTTTATGTATAAAAATACATATGCAATGTTACTTCCCTTGAATTTTTTGGGTTTAATTCATGTATGTACATTATAAATGCATTCATTGACTTAAAAAAAAGAGTACATATATGTATATGAATGAATTATTATGAAGTCATCCTTTATTATCCCTGACTTAGAGATACATACAAGAGTAGTCTAATTAATTATATTCAAAGACTAGAGTATAATTTATGGCTACAATGATGATGATTGGATCTTATTACTAATCGGTCAAATTCTTCTCATAATAGGAGTAATTTATGTATACATAGAGTCAATGCAAACAAACAGAAATACATTAGAATTATATTTGTCTATGTACATACTTATTTACATTTAAGAGCAATTGATGGATTTAATCTCATGGACTCATCATGGTTGGCTGCTTGGTTTCATGATGATCCATAATTAATTATTACTTTTTCTACATACATATCTGAATTCACTTTGCCATTATTCATTTATTTATTTCATTCCAAAGCCGCATGATTGGATATGCTCTGCAGAAATCCTTCAGCAAAGTCTCATCTCCACAGTCCAATTATTTTTTATTTCCATTATCGGTATTGAAAGACTTTTATCCATCATCAATCCCTATGATCGCGACTCGAATCTTCGACGTATCAACGTTCTAATAGGTAAGATCTTTGTAAATATCGTTCAATGTTGGAAGAAACATGAAAAAAAATAAAAGGATACTTAGTTACATATGTACATATTATTACCTATCAAAGAGATATCCAATAATTTCAATCAATTTGTCAACACTTGGGATTTGAAACTCATCAATTGTGAGGGAGGGGAAAACTTTTTTTCCAAATGATTAAACCAGAATTTATTACAAGCATATGTGTCTACATACATAAATACGTAAAACTGTACATATATACATCCCAATCAATCTCTCTAATTATAACAATGACTTGGTATTTATTTGAGTGACAAATAGCAAATTCTAACCCTATGTACAATAACATATGTATGTATATATTTAATAACTTACAAGGTATGTCCTTAACGGTGATTACACATTGATATGCATATCTTTAGAAATCATGTGATTTAAGGAACACCATTTAGAGCTGAAAAGCTGCTGATCCATTATGCATTGATATGCATATCTTTAGAAATCATGTGATTTAAGGAACACCATTTAGAGCTGAAAAGCTGCTGATCCATGGGAGTTTCTTCATACTTTAATAAGGGACTTTTTGGAACGAATTTAAATTATTATTTTTCTTTTTTCAAATATATTAGGGATCGTATGGATACTGGGATTTATCGTGGCATTTCTTGCATGGTACTTCTTTCCAATCAATGTTGTTGTTTATTTTTGTCGTCAAAGTTCCAAGTACGAAGATTTCTACAATAACTTTTTGTATGTTCATCAACCCATCGGTCTTGTTGCATTATTTATAACAAGTAAGAAACGCCTTTCATTCTTCATGATTTATTATGTGATTTTTTTTTCTATAGTTGTTTTTATTATTATTATTTGTGAATTAGAGAGTCAATAAATAAATAATATAGTAGGGGGGGGGGGAATACGAGGAAAGTAAAGAACTTTGAGGAACTAATGTAATCGTATTTATTACTTAAATAAAAAGTGATACTAAATATTTATGCGCTTATCAACATTGAATTTAGAACTTGTATCCTTTTTAACTGAAGAATAAACCTACGGACCACATCTATGTGGACACTTTAAGAGGCCTTACCATTTACAATTACAACATTGACTACAGTCCCACCCTACTGCTAATGCCAATAAATATTCCTCTATCTAAATACATATCCCACCAATTGATTGTCAATATTTTGTGCTCCTTTTCAGTTCTCAGTTATAGTGGGATCGTGGTTCGAGTTTTTCATGTACGATCCACTAAAGCGAAGCAACTCAATCGCAATAGATTTTTTAGACAATTATCAGCACCTGTGACTGTGGGGGCTGCTCCAGCTGCTGGAACAAGTACAACAGTGAATCCTTTTGACAAAATTTCTACTCCATCATCAGACATCACTCTTCAGCGAGAGGAGTTCTTTTTTGAGAAAGAAACTCCTAAACTCCGCTTGACTTCCAAGCTCTATGAGAGAAGGAAAAAACTACAACCCATGTGGAAGAATAAGAAAAATAAAAACCGAAGCCAAGGACAAGTTACGACGTCTTTACCCTCTATTCAAGTATGTTTAAAAATTTAGACTTGTACACGTCATGTGCATAAATCCATGTATATGTATATTAATATAAAATCTGTTTCAGATTAATCAAGCATCACCAGAGGAGGGCTGTACCATGTCTCATCCTCCAGTTTCTCCACTAAGCCTTCAAAATCCGACCTCCACTACCCTTCTTAGTCCAGTTGTTCCATGTTTGTCATATAGTTTCTCTGAAGATGAGTCTGTTGACACAAATAATCCCAATAATTTAATTCAGCAACGAAAAAGAAGATTCTCAACATCTCCTGGGGCTTACTACGATCCTAATTTTCTTGCTCCACCCATTGTCAACGATCCTGAAATTTTTATTCAAAATAAAACCTCTACTCGACGGAAATATTCCTCTGAGTCTCTTCCTCGAGTTGATAATGAGAGTGAGTTTTCCTTCAGTTCTCGAGGAAGCTTTGCTTCTTCCAATTCCTCTACCTTCCTCTCCATTGGAAAAAGTCCATCCCCAACACGAGCCAGAAGAATGGAAATTACAACCACAGTTAATTCCTTCATCATTGTCCTTGTATTTATTCTTCTGTGGACCCCCTTTCCAGCAGCCACACTCTATTTCGACAAAAGCAAAATGGAATTGAAGCTTTGGAGTTTTTGTCTTGGAATGTTGTCCTCACTCACGAATCCCATCATGTATGGACTCTCTATCAAAGCCTTTCAAAAGGAATTGAAGAAATTGAATGCGAAAAGGAAGAGAAAGAACGATGTTCAAAGATTTAAGAAGGCAAATAACTGAAGGTTGCATGCGAATCAAACAAAACAATATACCCTTCAAAAATCAAGTCTATCCATTCCTATCTCCTTACTTACTGAATCATCATATATGTACTACTCAATTACATAGATATGTATACTGATAGACATTATAACTCATTTGTATGTTACTCAAACACATTATTCCGATCTCGACAAGTCTACCTTCATTTGGATGATCCTACCCGAGTCTCCGCACACACACACACTCCATTTAGACCAAAATATGACCAAATTACAATCTAATGACCCATTCCACATATTTTTTCTCTCTTTCTACATATATTTTATCCTTCATACATTTGTTATTCATTATTTCTTTAACAGTGGTCTTTGTATTTATATATATATATATAATAAAATAATATTATATAATAATGTATCCATTGAGCGTTCCTATCCTAGTAAATTGATGAAAATAATTAATATTCTCTAAATACGAATCATACACAGGTAATTAAACCCTTCAGTGAGGAATTTAGTTAGTTAGTATGTCTTGTTCTTGTACTACTAACTTATTTAATGACAAATGAATTAGCACAATGTCAAAAGGGTATCATTTTCAAAGGAAGAAGTATGTATGTACTTATATCTTGAACCACAAAAATTATAAAATTCATTCATTATTTGTGTATGAGCAAATTAACAAGATGATTGTAGTAAATAAACATATAAGCAAACAAGGCTCACACCCTATTGGATTTCAGAAAATATGGAAACTGCCATAGCTTTGCCTCTAGAAAATAATTTAATGAGCTATCTAGGTATATATTTCAGCTCCGTCTCTAGGATTTGCCATACCTTAATTTTGACTGAATTGACAACACCACTGTTCAGCAGTTTGGTAGGAAAGTTGTTCTTAGTTCATCCACTACAAGAATAGTCACTTTTCTCACATGGTTTCTCAAATTAATCCAAGATTTGCAAACAGGAAGATGTAGCATTTTCTCTATGTAGGACACCTTGTTGGTAACAATTGACGACATGATAGGAGAGAGGTTAAACTTATGTAAGTCGAAATTTATTACTACTTATTGTTCCAGAAATAAGTCAATAAGGGAGGGTAATTTGTAAATGTCGTTTCATTGCTATTGTTGTCTTAAGGAATGAAACGCATTAAATATACTAAGTAGGTACATACTAATTTATTCAGATATCAAATAGCTCTCCAATATAGTGTCATTCCAGGGAACATGTTTTTTCGCTTAGAATAAAGTGATTGTTAGACAGAGCCGTCAGAAGTTTTCAAACGTTTTTGTAGGGGCAACAGGTGTTCTCTTTCTTTTTAAAAGAGGGTTTTAATTTTTTTTCTTTTTTAACAAAAATCCCACCCTGTTCTCTCCCCAGTTCTGACAATCCTAACAGAGCTCTAGAAAATAACTTTTCTCGAAGCATGTGGACGTACGTATAACCCACACAATTACTTCGTAAAATTAGCTACCTCTTCTGGATTCACATTTCAGAGAATAATACTAATTTTATAAGCCTGTAATACGTTGTTACCGATAATAAATAAATAATAATAATTAAACAGGAAAATGAAGCAGTTGTGTCACTAAGTCTAACTGGTAATGAGATAAAACTAAAACTATATTTCCAAATAAATGTATCTCTTGGACATCATTGATGGTTGGTGAGATAGCTGATAGGGTTTTTTTCCAAATCCCTCCATTTTTGAATTAAACAGTTGGCGTATTTAACTGTTTAACAGCCGATATTTTAAATGAATAAAATACACTGTTCCGATCAAAAGCACCGTTATGAAGTTACAGAAAAATTTAGTTAGTAGAACTTCTTAATGAAACTGGCTCATCTGACTGACTTAGATAAATAGCTCCTTGAGGTTAGAGACAATATCAGCTCTTTCACTTTAAAGCTTGAAATGTGTCGCAAGCGCTTTGATGAAGAATATATAATTTATTAAAGAGCCTGCATGTGTTTGTTGACACTACCTCAGAAATTCGTAATATTACTGATGAGATCCTTTAAAAAGATGTATTTCCCTCCCAACAGTTAAAACTATGTGGTGACATATTCTTTTAATTCGTTTCAGCTCTGCAGAGAAAAACTAGCTGGAAGACATGATTTCTGTCATCACATACCAGGCACTCAATGAATTTTGGCTAAATGTAGAGCTATTATAGGCTCTTTAATTCAAAAACTATGTTTTATTAATTAATTTATACTTTGTCACCCTGCGTTGATATAAAACATACATAATTATACATACAGTGGTAAAAACCGGGATATCGGTTTGATCTGACCTTTGATCTTTTGAAATCATTTTCATACTCCTTATAGTCAAGACTTTACGTTTCAAGATGGGCAACTTTTTTTAATGTACAGTTTTTGAGACAATTAGGGTTTTATCTTGATCCATTGTTTTTTTTTTGTTTTTTTTTTGCTAACGTTAAGAAAAAGCTCAAGGATCAATTACGGTATCAAATAGGGACTTTACAATTTATTTAATTCTAACAATATGACAGAGGGGAACTGTAACTTCTGTAACTAACAATCTGAATTTTGATGTGAATGGAGTTCTTCGACATGTTGGAGATCTTTAGGAGAAGAATGGGTTCGAAATTAGGTCCTCTTGGAAAGTCAGGAGGACGTCAAGTAAATACTACTCTGAGGAGAACATCCAGACCATCAAGGAGGCCTAATAGATTCAAACATGTTGTCTCTAATCTTGATGTCATGAAGGAATGTTACTCAAAGAATGATAGGAGGTGAGAACACGTCGCAGACGCAACTTAAATCATCTTATATATATTAGTATGTTTCTGTAAGGCAGTGTGAATAAAGAGTTGCAGGGAGTATGGCTGCGCGTTATTAAATGAGAAGAGGGATTCGTAATTGGCAAAATATAAATTTAATTGCCTATATTATTCATTGAGTCACAATAGTACAGATATTTTTGTACATAAACATTAGCCAAAGTTCAAAACTAAGTAAACTGAAATTTTTATAACAAATGTCTACAGAAACAAAATACGATTCTCATAGTTTTTATAGGGGCCTCATACAAACAAAAACAGTTACCTGGGAGATAGACATATCTGACCTAGGCATATTTTTAATGAGTACAGGTATATAATACACTCCTATTTTTAATACAACTTGTTCGGTTATTGTAACCTAAAGTATTTTTTTTTAGAATTGCCGGGTTGCTAACCTTTATCAAAAATTATATAAACAAAATAAGGTGCTTCTTTAATTATATTACTCTTTATTGAATGACAATGTTACCCAAAGGGCCTCTGAAAAAAAAAAAAAACCAAAAGTAATGAATAACTTTTCCAGATTAAAATTGAATATAATATACATATATTAATTTTTACATTATTGCACAAAATTAATAAATTTATTGGAAATATAGGAATTGAAATGCCGCTATGAAAGGAATTATGAAATTTATCATGGGAAAAACCCAGGAGACTGAGTTGAAAAAACCTCTATTTAAATATCTAAAAAAGAAATGTGACTATAGAACTGAAATGGATCGAATTGAGCCATGAAGTAGCATTGCTAAAGCATTTACAATGAATATATAAGAGTACTTTATCCTCCAATATCATCTTTAAAATATATTTATCCGCAGATACGAAATCTTTTATGTACACAATATACATACATAAATCATCTCTTAGGTATTCACTTTGGAATTTAATCTATGTGTATTCAATCTGCGTCTATTTATGTAAAATATGATTTAGAATCCATAAAGCATTTTTTTTTAAATATCATTTTTTACAAGAAAAAGTACATTCGAGAGGAGTAATGAGCATTACCAATAGGTTTAGCAATTTTCCTTATTCATGATTTAAGAAAACACTTTTTAAGTATGTACATATCTTTTTGCTGGTTGTTGAAGGTTATGTTAATAACATTTTATTCAAATACATATCGTGAGTCCAACATGTAGAAGGATTGAATTCTGATCTAAATACAAGGATCGTTAGATACTAAGAAGAGTATATTATAGATTATCAAAAAAATATATAGATGGATTGAATTAATCATAGACACAGTTGACACAGGGAATGCCCACTCATATTTACTACATTTATGAAACAATATACATGTAGGTGCATGTATTTTCAAAATAACCCCCCCCCCCCTTCTTAGCTTAAAAATCCTAATCTGCACACCTTTAATAAACCTTAAGATAAAGTATCTTGAATGAGGGCTAAGAAGGATAAGCCTAGCAGAGCAAAATGTAGTATTGTGTCGTTGAAAGGAACGAATCGTTTGATTGAACAAACTGTACTTAATACTTTATAAACTGATTCGTTCCTTTAACTGTTCAGATGATCAGTTTATAATTTATAAAGTGATTCTGTATTTTCAATCGAAAGATGCATTCGTTCGAACGACACAACACTACTTTTAGCTCTAAAAAGACTCACACGTCAATCCTCAGTGGAAAAAAAGTAATATAAATTCTGAGCTATCCCCCTCCAAAAAAAATAATGCTAAACAATAATACAATGTTGCCTGCTTATCAATTCAGTAGTTGGAGATCATAGAGCAATGCGGTGAATGAATTATTTTAACATGTGAATTCAGTATAAGATAAATAACTTCCGTTTCAATAAAGAGCAAAAATGAGTATACACTGCAACACATAAGAGGAGGGGGGGGGGGGGCAATGGGAGAAAATATTTTGGGTCGGCATTATCTTTATGTATATACAAATAAGTGCTGCTTATACACATGTGTAAATGACATGATCAATAAAGATGTGAAAAATGGAGACCATTTTCCCGATGTGTGTAAAACACTTCAAAAAAAAATAGATAGTTGCACCCATGGCCATAGTATGGGAGGAGGGAGAGCAGTTAGGGATCGAATGAAATACATAAATAAGTGGTTTTATTTATAAAACAAATATTATTAATTTTTTTTTAATTAATTGTTTCGATCAATTTTTCTATTATTGTTATAATTATTCAATAGTAAAATAACCGGATCAGAGGTCAAAGGTGCTCATATACAAATTACCATCAACAATATGGGTTCCTCCTCCTTCTCTATGTACCTTCATACATCTTTATATTAGTCGAAATTACTGAAAATGTTTCAAAATATAAATAAATTTCATTTGACCTATAGGATTAAACATCTTTTGTGCAAATTCTCCAAGAAAGAGTCAAGCCTCTTACACGACGAGCTTTTTGGGATAAACAAAAATACACTGTATTCTCCCTTCAGCTGATTTTCATCATTTGACTCTTTTGATTTAAAGCAGCTGACCCTACGTAATATGAACTCTAAAAGTGTATTATTATTATTTATGATTTTGATGCACAAAAAATATATTAAATCAAGGATTGCGTGCCCTTTTTTTGAATTTTGACCATATTACAAGTATTAACGATTGGTTCGTGATTGGTAGAATTTATAAATATATAGTATATCTAAATAATAAATTCTGCCAAATATTAACAAGTTGGCAACAAGGAAATTACAGTAGACTAGCTACCAGTTGTTTTTCCAAATTTTTCCTTTCCCTTTTGTCAGTCGAGGTTGCGAGTAGACAAAAAAGCTCGACGCGTTATTTAACTAAATATTTCATTATACTCTGAAAACATTTTGGTTTCAAGAATAAACACATAGGCAGAATATTATATGTATATATACACACACATTTACACTATTATATTATATACTCGTATACATATGTAGTCAAAAAAAAAAAAAAAAAAAAAAAAACTTCTTGATATTAAGAGTGATATGGTAGGTCAAAAGTTCATAAGCCAACAGATGTTCTAATATGAATACAAACAGTTGTTACTGTACAGTGTACATGCATGCATAAGTAAACAATAATAAACTCATTTAGTTATCAAGTGGTCGGTAAAAGGGAATTAATTATATATTGGTAACTTTTGAAGCATGCAGTATATACCAATAAAAAAAAATAATTTCTTACCTTGACTTTGCATGTACATGCAATTAAGGCAGACTATTATTTATATAGTATGTAGATAGGATTGACATTGGAGAGTTGCGTGATTCGGCATTAAATGTTTCGTAGGTTTCCTTAAAAAATTTACCCATATTTTGATCTTGTTTCATAGATATTAAATTAGGGGCCATGAGGTTTTGGGGGTTCAACTATGTGTATTACTTACTATTATTGAAATAATTTGTATATTTTGTAAAATAATTAAGTATTTGCTATAGCATTTCACACGGATACTTCGAGAGTACGAGGGGGGGGGGGGGAGAAACAATAGAAATATTCAAATGTTCCTAATTTAATCATCGAATAATATCCTCAACATTTGACTTCCCAAACTCTATAATAAGAACATTCGTTTTAGAAAATTACCTATATTAAACAAAGGAATAAGTCCTAGACAGCTTTAGAACACATTTTCCTGCGTCATGTTCAATATTAAGGGGAAAGCAAGTTTTAACTCTTTCGATTTTTTTTGGTGAGTCTCCAACATCTATTACAGTGTTACCAACACCCTTTCACGTGTTTTCCTTTGTGTTTGATATCCTTATGTTGCTTCCACCTACTCTTAAGTTAGTTTGAAGTGTTTTAAGGAATGAAATGTATCAACAAAAATTGAAGTTGGAAATTTAAAAAAATATCTTTAATATAAAAACTTAATTAAAGTCCACATTGCAAATAATAATTGGGCAAGTGATCGTCATTTAAATTATGTTATCTACTACTATTTTCCCCTTCCTAGTTGTTGTTGTTGTTGTTGTTCCCCCCCCCCCTTCTTTTCCTTTTACTACTCACTTTTCCCCCGGTTGTGATTTCATCTTATTTAGGACATGAGATGAAGAACAGAAATCAGTTTCCGAAGATCTGCAAAAGAAGCAACGGCTGATCATTATGATATTAAAAAATTCAAATAAAATGAAGCACATTTTGGGGCGTGCGCTGACTCGCCACCTCTCCTTGCTTTCCTCCTCCTCTTCTTGCTCCAACAGTTTGTTCACTCTCAAAGGAAATTTCCTTCAAGCCGGTCCATCTACCACTTACTGCATCCTACGAAGTATGTCTTCTTCATTCCTAATCAACGATCCCAAATATGCTTTCCTCAAGGATTTAAAGCTTGAGGAGATGAACCATGGCGCTTACGATGGACAATGGTTCGGTTCGGATAAGGTAAAATAATTAATAATAATCCTATGCCATTCGACTCCCTAGCTGCCTAGCTAGACTGAATAATGTATCTATTTATTTTATTATGTAGTGTTTTTGAATTGAATTTGGAAACCGGTTTCTGTTCTTGTTTTTTTAAGGAAGAGTTGGGGGGGGGGGGGGAGAGGCGGGGATTTTTATGATACTAATTCATGTAAATGAAGATGCTTCTTAGGTCCCTGAGATGTCAATTGGGGGTACCATGAATGAATGAATAAGAAAAATTTATCACTCAAGTGTCTTCTGCGGAAATTTCCTTTTTTTTCCCAAGGCACCCACGGCCGGGTGCGTGGGTGAAGGGGGAAAAGGAGTGAGCAATTCTCATTCTGTCCGGGGGAGGTAGGGAAATTTGGCCAGAGTGTATCAGTTGAATACCAAGATGTGTTCTCCTAGGATATTCTTCCTTCTTTGTGTCCTACTTTTCTATCTTTCCTTGAGTGAGTCCTGTAAAAATAAAGCACCTCCTCGAACAACCACCACGAGCACTGCTCCTCCGCCAACTCAAGTGTCTGATGAGGATGAGAACGAAGAAGCTCCTGATGAAGACGAAGATGATATTGATGAGGAGGATTTTGATTTTATATGTGATGATTACCGTACCCCAATTCGGGAAAAGCGCTTACCAGGGGTTGTTGTGATCGGTGCTCGAAAGGGAGGAACTCGTGCTCTCATTGAATTTCTCAAATTACATCCATTGCTCAAGTCATCGGGCCCTGAAATTCACTACTTTGATTGTCCTAAAAAGTACGCTCTGGGTCTCTCTTGGTATAGAGATCAAATGCCCATTTTGGAAGACAATCAAATTGCCATGGAGAAAACTCCAGGATATTTTCACACACCTCACGTTCCTGATCGAATGAAGCAGACGCTCCCTGATGCTAAATTCCTCTTGATTGTACGAGATCCCGTGCAACGACTCGTTTCGGATTACAATCAATTTCGATCTCAAAATTTGGCGAAGGGAGAAACGTATCCTAAACTGGAGGAGTTCATATTTACAAAATCTGGAAACATTAATACTAAATATCCTCCACTTACGAGATCCATATATCACCTTCATCTCGCTCGTTGGTACAATACTTTTCCGAAGTCATCCATCTATGTAGTCGATGGGGATACCTTTATAAAGAAGCCTTGGGAGGAACTCAAAAGAGTGGAAAGATTTTTGAATGTTTATCCCCATATCGAATCCAGGAATTTTTATTTTAACGAAACAAAAGGGTTTTATTGTGCACGAGACATACGCTCTAAAGGTATCTGGGAATGTGCGAGAAATAAATGCTTAAGTAAATCCAAAGGTAGACGAAAGCCTCCCGTGGATCCTCAAACACTCCTGACTCTCCGGCAATATTTTCGTCCACATAACAAAATATTTGAGTCAATGATTAATAGAACTTTTATTTGGGATGATTAAATGAGCCATCATGTTTAGACCTTGCATGTGAATGCTGATTATTTCTGCATTTTGAATTAACAGCTTACTCTGTTTTAAGAGTAAAAACATTTTATTAATTGTAAAATATTTAGGATATAATGTATCGTTTCCTTTTGTTTTTGTAATTGCTCATTTCCAATGGAATCTTATTTAACTGTTTCCGATTGTGTAATCTAAACACGCTTTGAAATATGAGCATTTTATTTTTCTATAAGCATTTGTTTTACCCCTTGTGAATTCTGAATATTACGTCGTTTATTTAGTGTTGATTTGTATATTTTTTGTATTACAATAAAAGTTGTATTAACATTACTTCTTTAAATAAAGTCTAATTTATGTTCAATTTCTTCTTGTTTGAGTTTAGATTGTGACATCCGTATGTCCAGCAAACAATCAACCCATTGCTCAAGTAAAAACGGGCTCTGTTCAAGACTTTGAACGATGTATAAAGTCTTCCGAGGAAGCATGGCAAAAGTGGGCGGATCTCACCGCTCCAGCTCGTGGGGAAATTGTACGTCAAATTGGTGATGCTCTTCGAGAGAAAATTGTACCTCTTGGTAAATTAATTAGTATGGAAATGGGCAAGATTGTCCCGGAGGGCGTGGGTGAAGTCCAGGAGTTTGTTGATATCTGTGATTATGCTTGTGGACTCTCTCGTATGATCCCCGGTAAATACATTCCATCTGAGCGTCCAGGCCATGCACTAATCGAATCTTGGAACCCCCTCGGAGTCATTGGTGTTATTTCCGCTTTTAATTTTCCTGTCGCAGTCTATGGATGGAATAATGCGATTGCTTTGATTGCTGGTGATGCAATTATTTGGAAAGGAGCACCGTCCACTCCTCTCACATCTGTTGCTACAATTAAGATTGTGACTGAAGTATTGGAAAAGAATGGTATTCCCGGGGCTGTTTGTGCTCTTTGTCAAGGTGATGCAGATGTAGGTCAAAAAATGGCTGAAGATAAACGCATTAAGCTTGTGAGTTTCACTGGCTCTACTGAGGTTGGGCGTAAAGTAGCTGTGACTGTGCAACAAAGGTTTGGAAAGCATCTCTTGGAATTGGGAGGAAACAACGCTCTCATTGTTGACAAGGATGCTAACATTGATATGGTAGTTACTTCTGCAACATTTGCTTGCGTCGGAACTGCTGGCCAACGATGCACAACACTTCGCCGCCTTATTGTACATGAAAACGTATATGATGAAGTTCTACGCCGTCTTACCAAAGCCTACGAAACTGTCATAAAAAGAATTGGGGATCCTCTTGAAGATGGAACTTTGTACGGACCATTGCACTCTAAGAATGGCATTGAGGCTTACAAGAAAACAATTAAAGATGCTGTTGCATCTGGAGGAAAAATTGAATACGGAGGAAAGGTTATTGAAGATAGGCCAGGAAACTATGTAGAGCCTACAATTATATCAGGCTTGGCACACGATGATCCTGTTGTGATGAGAGAAACGTTTGCTCCTATCGTATACATTCTCAAAACTAAGAGTTTGGATGAAGGCATACAATGGAATAATGAGGTTGAGCAAGGACTCTCCTCATCTCTTTTCACTTCTGACATTGGTAAATTATTTAGGGTGAGTCTGTAAAACTTGCTTGATATGTACATGTTATTAACTCATCAAATATTTTCAGTGGATCGGACCCAAGGGCTCTGACTGTGGCATTGTTAATGTTAATATCCCAACATCTGGTGCGGAAATTGGAGGAGCTTTCGGAGGAGAGAAAGCAACTGGCGGTGGCAGAGAATCTGGATCTGATGCATGGAAGCAGTACATGCGTAGATCAACATGCACCATTAACTATTCCAAGGAACTTCCTCTTGCTCAAGGAATCAAATTTGAATAAATTATTGGTTTGTAATGTTATATTTTAAACTAATGCATTCATTAATTATCTATTGTATTTTATAGGTATTGTAGCATGGTCAACGACTTATTAACATCAATCTGTGCACCATATCATTTATTTCGAACATAATTATGTTTTAATGACTCCTGTTAATATTATTTTTTATATTATAATTTTATTGTTATTTTAAACCGATTTTAAAACGAAAATAAATTCATTTTTTTAATTATTTTGTATTATGCATGTAAGTATTTAATTTTACTTAAGAAATCTTCATTACATATCACTTATGTAACCATCTATTGAGGTATCTCTTACGGACAATGTAACTACCTATATACCTTATCCATTCCTCCGTCTCGTTTATTATTTAGTTTTAACTTTTATATAACCCCTTTCTGAGCGCTGGCCTCCTGTCCAAGTAATAGGGAGACTTCCTGTCAATTTGGTTAGAGTAAGAGTTAAGTTCATAAATCACGTTTTCAAATTTGGTAATGTATGAAGCAAATGAGTTAATAGTCAATGAAAATATTTACTGTATGTTTGTTTGTTACGTGAATTTAACACTCGTGTAAATATTAATTTTTGATAAGAATAGACCCTCACTGTTTTCCATATTGTATGTGATATTCGTGTAGATTTCATACATCACATCCAGTTTTTAGGGTCAGGTTTTTTATCTTTTGACTAATATCTTTTGAACTTATAAAACGAACGTTTTGTCACACATAAAGGGTTAGTTGAGTCCGGATTTTTCGTAAGAATACATAGCATACAATTACGATGTCATCAGTTAAGGAACTTTTCAGTGGACTTGCAACCAATCCATTACCTACTCCTCGAAAAAGAACATCTAATATTGCTCATGCTCCTTTCAGAAATTGTGATTTGGCTTCAGAAGAAAGAAGAGTAAGTTCTCATTTGTGTTTATAATTCATAATATGTTTGTAACTAATTACACAATTAGTCTCCAAAATGTTTACTATCATTTGATATTTTCCAGGAATTTACTTAGATGTTTGAAATATTATTTAATATTTCTTACTTTGTCTATACTTCGTATATCCGACAAATATGTATAGAAGGCCTACAAAATTTATCTTTTTTAAAATGTTCTGAATGAAGGTTGTTAATACACCTTAAGTAAGAGTTAGGTACTTTTAATTTACTTGTAATCCAGAATTTGGCTCTTTGCAATTTTTCTCGATCTTATCTTTGAACAGGTTTTCTTGCAAAGAAAATTCATCCATATATAGAATTGAGAGAACAATAGTCAATACATACTTATCATAAAACATCTTAAAGACATATTATCTTACAAATATGTATTTTTTTTGTTATTTTTTTTGCATAGCTTGTAAAATATACATATATGTATTGAAACATGTCTTGGTTAAAAATGATTTAAGATTTTGATAGGAGAATGCTGTTGAGCATATTGTTATAAATATTGTAGTATTATATAATGTACCATATTTTTATAGAACGCTCTCTTCAACGCCCTTCGATACTTTCCATCATCTACCCATGCTGAATTAGCTCCTGAGTTTGCAAAGGAGCTAGTGGACTATGGTCACATTTATATGTACAGATTCTTACCAAATGTATCCATTAAAGCTTACCCCATCTCAGATTTACCATGCAAACATCCTCATGGATCTGCTATTGCTCACATGATACTCAATAATCTTGATCCAAAAGTCGCTCAATTCCCAGAAGAATTAGTTACATATGGAGGGAATGGTCAAGTTTTTTCAAATTGGGCACAAGTATGCAAGCATTGAATCATTTTATTATAATGGCAAATATATATGTACTTTTTTTTCATAAAGTTTTGGATTGTTATGCATTATTTGTCCATCATGAGTGATGATCAAACCCTTGTTATGTACTCTGGACATCCGTTAGGACTTTTTGAAAGTAACTCATCATCTCCTCGAGTCGTTGTTACAAATGGAATGGTGATTCCAAATTATTCCTCTAAGAGTGATTATGATAAAATGTTTGCCCAAGGAGTAACAATGTATGGGCAAATGACAGCGGGAAGTTATTGTTATATTGGACCACAAGGAATAGTTCATGGCACTGTACTCACAGTACTTAACGCAGGAAGAAAATATCTTGGCCTAGAATCACTAAAAGGCAAAGTTTTCTTAACTTCTGGCCTTGGAGGAATGAGTGGAGCTCAGGCCAAAGTAAAAAAAGAAATATTATTATACTTTTAATCATTTTTGCAATTTATTCTGATCTTTGCAGGCAGCAGTTATTTGTGACTGTGTTGGAATTACATCTGAAGTTAGCTATGAAGCTTTATACAAACGATATGAACAAGGATGGGTGACTGAAATCATTGATGGTGATTTGGATAAACTGGTCGAAAGAGTAAGAGAAGCACGAAAAAATAAAGAAGTATGTTTCACTGAACCAGTGTATATATATTATAGACCTGTATTATACTTTTCCTCGATAGACAACTGCTATTGGATACCATGGAAATGTTGTAGATATTTGGGAGAAGTTTGCAAATATATATAAGGAGACTGGGGAAAGATTAGTAGACTTGGGATCCGATCAAACATCCTGTCATAATCCATTCAATGGTGGATATTACCCTGTTCAACTTGGATTTGAAGAATCTCAACTTATTCTAGCTCAAGAGCCAAAAAAATTTGTGTCCTTAGTTCAGGAAAGTCTGAGAAGGCAAATCGAGGCAATCAATTTACTAGCTGATGCAGGTAGTTTCTTTATAATTTGATAATTTTATTTAGTATATTATCGAGATTTTACATAATAAAACTATAGGTCTTTTTTTCTGGGACTATGGAAATGCATTTTTATTGGAATGTCGTCGAGCAGGAGCTAATGTTGATCCCAAGGAATCTGGAGCTTCTCCCCTAGCTTTTCGCTATCCTTCATATGTTCAAGACATTATGGGGTATTTTTGTCAGTTTACATACAAGTATTATATTAATTTTATTATAAAATGTTATAGGGACATATTTTCACTTGGATTTGGACCATTTCGGTGGGTTTGTTCTTCAGGAGATCCATCTGACTTGGCTGAAACTGATAAAATAGCTACCGAAGTTATTCTTGATATTATTAAAGGTAAATGTAATTCAGCAGTATCCATTTAATCCTTACATTTTTTTTTTTTTTTTTGCAGGAGGAATTCCAGCATCTATTGAACAACAATATGGAGATAATTTGAGGTGGCTGAGAGAGGCAGAGGAACACAAAATGGTCGTGGGGTCTCAAGCAAGGATATTGTATTCAGATCAGAAAGGAAGAGTTGAAATTGCATTAGCTTTCAATAAGGCTGTCTCAATTGGACGTGTCTCTGTCAGTAAATCATTGAATTATTTTTTTGGGTTAAAGCCTTTCATTACTAATTATTTTTATGTATGTGTATTTTTTTAAAGGCTCCCATTATCATAAGCAGAGACCATCATGATGTTAGTGGAACTGATAGTCCTTTTAGGGAAACTTCGAATATCACAGATGGTTCAGCATTCACAGCAGGTGCATCTTGAATATCAAATCGATTGTAATTTCATGTAACATATTTATATAATTGATTTTAGACATGGCCGTTCAAAATTGCATTGGAGATTCTTTTAGAGGAGCTACATGGGTATCCCTTCACAATGGCGGTGGATGTGGCTGGTAATGGTGTAAATATTTTTTAATGTAATTAATCATTAATTTTTTACTTATAATTGAATTGTGTAGGGGTGAAGTAATCAATGGGGGATTCGGTTTAGTTTTGGATGGAACTATAGAAGCACACGCTAAGGCAAAGTCCATGTTGAATTGGGATGTCTCAAATGGTGTTGCAAGAAGGTATGAATGTTATGTTCTTGATATGTGTATTAGTAATCCTTTAATTATATGGGTTTTTGTTTTTTTAGATCATGGAGTGGCAACAAAAATGCTCAAGGAACGATTATAAGAACCATGGAAATGAATCCCAAGCTGAAAGTAACTCTTCCAAATAATGTTGTTCATCCGGATCTTTTAAATGATGATAAATTACAGAAACTCTTCTAAGTTTCATTAATCTATCTAACCACAATTACTTATCATGATCAATTTTGTACATTTCATGCAACTTTTTAATTCCTTATTTAGACTTTTTAACTGAGAAATCTATTCCAATTTATAACAAAATGTCAGTACTAAAAATTGATGTATCGACCAACCAATTTACATATATTCCATGGACATAAGAGTTTCCAAATTTTGGATCCTCATTTCTTTAAAGAGAGTTTTCTTTCTTTTCTTTTTTTTTCAATCACTCCTGTCCGATACTGTATAAAAATATTTTTTCTTACAAACAATCAAAAATTATATCAAACTTTATTACTTAAATAAATTAATTATCTAATAATTTTCTACAATGTACATAGTAATAAACATAATACCTCTCTACTTACTGTGTTGCATGTTAATTTGTTATACAATTAAGTTTTTAAATTTATGGAGAGAAGGGACCGGCCTTTTAATTTTTTCTTACTTATTCACGTCGAGCTTTTTTGGTCACTCGCAACCTCGACTCACAAAAGGGAAAGAAAAAATTTGGAAAAACAACTGGTAGCTACTCTTCTGTATTTTCCATGTTGCCAACTTGTTAATATTTGGCAGAATTTATTATTTAGATATACTATATATTTATAAATTTTACCAATCACAAACCAATCGTTACTACTCCTAATATATTCAAAATTAAAAAAAAGGCCGCGCAATCCTTGATTTAATATATTTTGTATGCATCAACATCAGAAATAATGATAATACCCTTTTAGAGTTCATAATACGTAGGGTCAGCTGCTTTAAATCAAAAGAGTCAAATGATGAAAATCAGCTGAAGGGAGAATACAGTGTGTTTTTGTTTATCCCAAAAAGCTCGTCTTGATTAGAGTATCAGAAAAAAAGAAAAAAGAATCAACAGATAAAATGCAGGGGTATATTAATTACGTGTACGCTATCTCACCTCAACAAAATGTCCATCCTTACTTGGTTATACCTAGGAATGTAAATAATATGCAAAATGCCAAGTGCGATACTTTGTGGAGTTGGCTCTTCAAACAGTACTTTTTGTTTTCCAAAGCTGTTATCATTTTTCCTTTGAGCTATTTTTTGTCAAAGAAGGACAACCATTTCACCATATGTCTCAGAATTGGCTGAAATTTGGCTCATATTTGTATACATATGCAAATAAGAAAACCTGAAAATTTTAGATCAATAGCTCTTACCATTAAGTAATTACGGCTAATTAAAGTTTCACTAATTTTCAGTCCATTTTGCTTTTGTTCCGCCATTTAGAATTTACGCGCAAGTCTAAAAATAGACATATTTCTATCAAAACAAGACAAAATCATGATCAAAATAGATAATTTAAGTAATTCTGGGGTGAGAAATCCAAAAATGCTATTTAATTTGGTGTCAGACTTTTAGAAAAAGATCTAAAGGCTATTTAAATCACATTCTCTTGCTCAAAAAATGAACGGGTCAGTTCACAATTGATCCAAAATTTGAACATGTGGGACAATTTTCTCAAAGCTGAAATTTGGCATGCAGCAAATATAGGCTTTTACTCATATCATACTAAAAAATCAGCATGGTTAATTTTTTTCTTGTCGTGAATGTTAACATTCATCAATTTGTCAAAGTTACCAGGTTGGTTTTCTCTTTCTTTTTATCTTACACACCCCATTTGTATATTATTTACATTCCTAGCTATACCTCCATCTCGTTGGACCAATTGAATGCGAGCTTTTTGAAATATAAAACAAGTCACTCTATGCTTCACTCTGAACTACTCTCAGAGGGGAAGAAGCGCACACCGTCTCCAAAGCAAGGCCTATACGTTTTACTTGTTTTTAGTTATGTGTAAAAGACTACTAAGACGTGGCTCGATGACATGATTGTCGTGAATTTGAATAGGATAGGATGGAAGTTCTGTGCCCCCGGATGCCGAAGGGCTAACATGATATCCTCAATAACCCTGACATAAGCTTCCTGATTCCCATACTTAAATGTGCCCTCCCAATCAAAAGCTTCAATCAAAGTCGGAGAGGGCCCTTGCGAGATCAAAAGTCGATAAAAACCAAAGAGCAATATATATTCCTGTATATAAAAGAATTGAAGTCGATAACTAATTTCAAAGGACAGATTCATCAACTTAAGCAACAAATTCAATAACTTTTTTAAGCATTTTTATTAGAAAACCCTTGAAAGAAGATTAAATTGGATTTTTAATTTGAAAATATGCAGGGAGTATATTTATATTGGCTTCGAAACAATTTTGGAGGATATAAAATATTACCTCAAAATGGAAGAACTGTTTAAAACACCCACGTGGTATGCTTATTATATGACAACAACGACAAAATATTATTGAATTATAATTGTACAAACGTCAAATTAAATTGCCAACAAGATTTTTTCATCAAAAATGATGGTATTCACCACAATAGGTTGGGATAATTAAGCTTGTGCCCCTCCAGATGTAAAATATTATATATATGTAGGAATGTAAATCATATGCAATTCGGGCGTGTTATAAAAAAAGAAAGAGAAAATTAACCTGGCAACCCTGACAATTTAATGAATGTTGAGGGGGAAAGCAGTTTGAGCTGTCATGACGTTTTACTGAGCTACAAGCTGCTATTTTCCTTTATATATGTATACAAATAAAGACATCAATAATAAATAATAACATTATGTTTACCATGGATGAGAGGCATAAAATTAACTGAAATTAATGTCAGGAAATTATATATTTTTAACTAATAATAATTATACGAGGACTTGAGCCCTTTTTGTTTACATTTTATTTGCTTTATTAAACTTAATGCATGTATTCCTTCATGCGACATCTTTATTATCAGGTAGATGTTCTCCCCTCAGTAATATTGGAAAAATGATAACAGCTTGGGAAAACAAAAAGAACTGTTTGAAGAGCCAACTCCACTTTTTTATCACACGCCCGAATTGCATATGATTTACATTCCTATATATATATATTATTTAATATAATATAACTTATTGCAACTGCAATAGACTGAAATATAGTAGCACGCAGAAGAATTTCAGCTGATATCTTAATCCTTGTGCGTGCTACTACTTTTGTAACTCTACCGTGAGTCTTTGATTTCTAGGGAATTTTTGATCAAAATTATATGAAAATCGTCCGATTAACTAGTGTTTCAAAAAATCCATATTGGCCAGGTAGAGCTCAAAGTCTAGTACTAAAGTTTAAAAATGATTGATTTATTACACCAAAAGAGTGACAAAATGTCTAAGTAGAGTTCTAGGCTTTGATTATACTATATATAATATACCTTTTCAAGTTCAATATGGGAATAAATAATAAAAAACAACATTTAGGAAATTTAACATAATAATAAATTTTATAATTAATGAAAATAAAAAAATAAGGTGAGACGAGGAAGTTTCAAAAAGGATACAACAATGGAGTGGGTGCATGGGTACTTAAGAAAAGAAAAGGATGTATATGGAGAGCCAGTAGTATTTGTAATTGATAATGCTCCGGCACACTCCAGGATTGAAGATGTTTTGAATTAAGAAGAGTTTTCAATTCACAAAATTTTAAGAAAATTTTTTAAATTCCTATACTCAATCCAATAGATCATATTTGGTCAATGTTAAAAGCCTTTGTGAAAAGAAAATTAGCTAGAAAAATAGAGAATATTTTAAATGCTGAAAGAAACTATTTAAGCATTTCGAAGCAATGATCAAGAGCTATGGAACAAATAATTGAAGAAGGACTAAATCAAATTACCTCAATGATTTGTAATAATTGTATTGCTAGCATCCAGAATCGTTTTGTAGATGTTATTAATTTCGTTGACCTGAGATTCTAATAAATTTACTATTTTATTAAATTTCATGAATATTGTTCTTTATTATTTATTCCCATATTGAACTTGAAAAGGTATAGATGTACCTTTATGTAGGCATACAGGGGATGCATCCCCTCCTCTCCCATTATCGACAACCCTGTTCATTATAACATTAGTTATATTTATGAATTAATGAATAGTTGGCCCTCATGAGAGCTTGTAGATGGTCTTAATATAATTGCATCATTAAGGTATGTAATTATCTATTCGGACTATGTACATAAACAACGACTACTCCATTTTTCAGAACATGATTACAGGGATGACTCCAATATTACAATAGCCACATTAAAAATTAAAATATTTTTCGTTTTCTAGAGTAAGATTTATTATAGAGCCTGAAGTTTTAAATTTACAGATCACAATATCGATGACTTTCAAAACTTGATGCAGTTTTAAGGACCCGTTTTAACCTCTTCCAAGTCTTACTGTATGTGCGTGTATCTTTAAACTACATTCAGAAAATTAAGACAAGTCTTTTGAAAATTTCAGAGAGGGAAGAAAATAACAAATAAAATATGGTGCGTTTAAATATGCGTTGTTTTCATTCTTATGTAACAAATTATAAAGTATATAAAACGGAAAGAATAATGCTGCTTGAAAGTAAACGACTGTTGTAGAAAATTTAAAACTAGTTGAGATATTTTCGACAGTTCTTCGATCCGCAGAGACATCGAATTTTTTCGTCTTCAATAGGAAATTTATAATCATACGTTATTTCTTCACCAAATGCAATGGGCTGTTTTGAATATATAACAATTTTCTTCTCCCCATCAATCGTTATAATTTTTGCATAGCAATTAGGCTAAAAAAAAGAAGTTCATGCCATTTGATATAAAATAATAGATGGACACTGAAATTGAATTACTTACATCACAACTGTGATTAATGAACCTTGCTAGATTCCCACATTTGGTAGCGTCAACAACATACTCAGAATCAATTCTAAAAAGATATGATGAGCCAATGCCTTGTTTTTCGTAACGATTTTCCCGCACATCTGACAAAACGGGCCGAATTACACTCCCAACATATTCTATTACCATTTCGTCCGCACCAATGTCTTCCATTGCAAATAATCCCCAGTCGTGAATGGCTGACTTTCCAAAAGTCATCTGTTTCCTTCGGAACTAAAATAAATAGCAATGATGACATTGTATTCATGTACCTATATGCCTATTTTTCTCTATATCATGGAAAACACAATTAAGATATACCTTTAACTGATTGAATTTCAAAAGATCCGAGTTAAGGGCATCCTCACCCAGAACAGCCAGTTGACGTCTTTGATTATTTCTTGCTTCACGAGACAGATTTTGTGCTGAAACAATTTTACCTCGAGTCACACCCCCTTCCAAATTGGTGATTTTGTTAATAACTAAAGAATTAGGATCTCTATGCAAATGATACTTTGTTCGCATTTTTTCCCGAGGATCCATTCTATAATATCCCTCAGTGCGACAGGATCCTGAATTATGCATTTTAGAAAAATCATCTTTCCGACGACGTTTATTGGGAGGAGCAGAACCGAGATCAGTTACAGGATGATCAACCCAATGCGTATCGTTCATCCACATCATATTTTTATTATTTGAATGTTGACTAAGCATCATTTCATAACAAGACCTCAAGTACCTTAAATCCTCCAAGTCCAATCCGTGAGTAAGGAATCGATAAACTACTTCAAACTGTTCTTTAGGGTCTCTCAGACTCCATTTAGTATCTGTCGAAGAGGATGAAGTCTTTATTTGAGGAGATGGCTTTTTCTTCTTCTTCTTTTCCTTGACAGGTTGAGGAGCAGGAGCCGGAGCCGGAGCAGGCACAGGCACAGGAATAGGAGATGGACTACGTGGTTTAGTATACCCATGATCATTAGCAAAATCCTCGGCAAACGAGTTTTGTCTCTTTTTAGAAGACGAATCTGGCTCCTTGGGACGAACTGCAGCATAACAATGATCTATTATATGAGGAGGAGATTGTTTATCTTCAAGTGCAGAGTCTGTGGAGGACTCAAATTTCTGAGTAGCAAGAGCAGTTGTTGAGGGTTTCTTAATCGAGGGTAAACTTTCTTGCTCTAGTTCAGAAGAAGATGAAGACGATTCTGAACTCACTTTAACCTCTTTTTTCTTTTTTCTTTTTAGAGATATCTTATCACTTTCACTAGATAGTTTTTTAGAAGTAAATTTGTTTTCTTTTTCGTCCGAAGACTCTGGTTCTGAAGATGATTCGATATTAGGAACAGATTTATCCTCGTCAAGAGATGCCTCATCAGCCTCTGACGATGAGGAAACAACAATTTTCTTCTTTGATGTCTTCTTCTTTTCTGTTTTTCCAGCTGTTGATTCCAAATTTTTGCCAGCCTTGACATCCTTATCAATTACTTGCTCATCGTCAGAGCTTGATGTGTAAATTGTTTGGCTTTTAGACTTAACTGATGGGAAGGATACTTGCTCCTCTTTTGGTATTGGTAGCTCACTAACCAAAGTCTCAATTTTGTTTTCTTTATTTACACCAGAAGGAATAGTTTCACTAAATTCTTCACTAGACTTATCCTTAAGACGCTTATCTCTGCGAATTTCACGTTCTCTACGCCTTTCGTTCCTTGAAGGCTTTCCAACTTTACTAGAAGACGTTTTTCTGGACGAACTAGATTTATCCCGAGACCTAGATCTTTGGCGTTGAGAGGAAGAGTCTCTACTTTTATCTTTAGTACTTCGACGGCGCTTTTCTTCCTCTCGTCTTCGACGATGCCTTTCTTCTCTTCGTTTCCGACGGCTTATATAATCATCATCTCTCTTCCTCGATGAATCATCATCACTAGAATCGCTTCTTTTCTTTTCAGTAGGTTTGATCTAAAATCATAATATATTACATTAAAAAGCGTTTGTACTTTCACAAAGAGCAAACATAATTGACTCAATTTGGAATAAGACATGACCTTTCTTCCTTTGTGCAATTAAATTTAAGTACATCAATTAGTATTGCTTCTCCAAGAAGCAAGAAAAGACACTAATCCCACTTCATATCAATTCCAAATTACTTTAGCTTCAGAAACTACAATTTAATCTATCTCAACAAAATAAAATGAAGAGAGCAAAAAAGATAAACCCAACATTAAAACTATAAATAAATTATTACTTTAAAAGATGGTAGTTTTGGAATGGATCCCCTAAATCCGAATCCAAGCGATCCTCCCACACCAAAAGAACCACCACTACTTGCTACACCAGACAAATCCCTTTGTTTATCAAATATAGATGTCAAATCTTCAGCTTTCGGTATTCGACTATTTTCTTCGCCTGCTGATGAATTTAATAGTTTATTCGACTCAACTAATGGCTTAGCGGAAGAAGAACGTTTTTGCTTTGAAGTAATTTGCTGAAAAGACAATGATTGTTTAACCTCTACAATAGTTAAATGTTTTCTCTCTTAATTACCTTGCTTTTGAACTCATTTTCTTTTGATTGCCACCACTCATCATATAGATTAAAAGCAAATGTTTCACCAATTTTTTTACTCATATCACGTCGAATAGTCCGTTTTAAGT
The DNA here is from genome assembly GCA_963680855.1 of Lepeophtheirus nordmannii. NCBI lineage: Eukaryota > Metazoa > Arthropoda > Copepoda > Siphonostomatoida > Caligidae > Lepeophtheirus > Lepeophtheirus nordmannii. The sequence continues at coordinate 33,226,048 of OY804520.1, forward strand.
CTCGAACGAAGACATCTACACTTTCGCTAATTAAAATAAATAGATAATACTAATAAAGATACAATATTATTGATATTAATGGGAAGTTATCCTCTGTGGATTCTTCAAAAAAATAAAATAACATGAATCATATTGGAGCTATTTCTCGAGCAAAATTTTAGTCATAAGAAAGTTATTTGATAGGTTGAAAATTAAGATTTACAATTTAGTTCAATAAAATTTGATTAATCAAGAGAGTAGGATAAAAATGCATAAATTAAACCTATGCAGAAATGAATAATACGGATTAGATATCTAAGGTAATTAACTTACTCTAAAAGCTTCCTATATTGGTCTTTAAGATTAATTTTGTTCAAATTATTTTTCCTACTTTCCACTTCATTTTCCGCCTCAAAAGGTAAAGGAGGAGGTGGTATACCTTGAGGGGGATATCCAGGCAATGGAGGCATAACTGGACCGTGCATTGTCCATTGTTGAGTATAAGGATCAAATCCCCAACCACCTGAATATGTGAATGTAAATGGAGCAGAACCAGGAGGTGGATATGGTAAGCAAGATGCCATTGAAGGATAAAGACCAGAAGAAGCTTGCTGTTGCATAATTTTATCATCCCCCGACGACAAACTTGAAAGTGACATCTGATCCGACTCTCGAGATGTCGGCCGCTTCCCAGAACTTGAATGCGTCCCATTATTAATGCGACTACTCGTATCTGTTTTCGAATTTTGAACGTTTGCATGACTATTCTGTACTAAAATGTTCGAAGCTCTTTTTTTAGATTCCTGCCAAGCTATACTGCTGGATTCGTAGGCTTCTACAGATATGAAGGGAGATGGAGGACGACTAAGTTCGGGTAGTATTTCCTCTGGTTCTTTTAATCCATCAGTTCCATTCGTTCTAAAATCTTCATTAGTTGTTATTTTTTCCACCATTTCTTCTTCCTTCTCCTCCTCCTCTTCTTCTGAATTAAGCTCGTTAAGTAAAAACGCTGGCATGAGCCCACTACCAGAGCCTTTTTTCATTAAGAGTTTCAGTCTAGTATCCAAATCCATTTTTTGATTATTATCGTGTTGATCTTCATCCACATTTGAGACAACACCTTCTGTTTGGGACAGAGGAGTTTCCATGGACGAAGAAGGTGTTCCTTGATCCTGAGGTGTATTAGGGTATACTGACGAGGGGTGCTGCCAATACTCCATAGACATACTATTATAAGCTGCGTGCGTTTCAATAGATCCATGAGACCCTGAAGAAGGAGGTGGATACGATGCATGGGAATGATGCAAATGAGAGGGTGTATGCTGAGATTGTTGACTACTACTGTGTTGATGTGGAGGGGGAGCACGGTAATCATAGTAAGATCGTTCGTCATTTCTATCCCTGAAATTGAGTATAAAAACTAAATCATTCCGCTCCAAACCTGAAAAAAAGTATATACCCTTCATAGGAATCTCTCCTTTCAAGATCATAGTCATGGGCTGGATTACGATCCCGAGGGTGATAAGGGTTATTGAGGTTTCGCATGGTTGATGGACTTTGATCATTTGTGGGCATAGGAGGCGGCTCTTCTTTCTTTTTCTCTGTCGTGAGCTCTGCGTACATTTTTTTGGCGGAAGCAAAGAAGGGATCCACGTAGCAATTCAATTGCTTTCCCATGACGGATTTTCCATGTAGCTCTTTGACACAACTCTTAGCAGATCTGACGAGTTCAAAGACGATTCGGGCGAGTCCTAAATGTTTTCGTCTCACTGGATGGTAATAAATTTCTAATTCCTCAATATTTCCGAACTTTCGAATCATTCTTTCAAGAAAAGTCCGATCTACGTTATCATTGAGATTCTCCACCGTGACTTCCACGGGTGGAGGCTCACCAACATAGTTTTCGTCAATTTTAAACCTTGGAACCGAGAGCTCCATGCATTCCAAACGCCTCCATCGCACCAAAGCAGGTGGCATCTTGGAGCGGGGATCACTAGGGTTCACGTTCACTACTCCACCAGGTCCTCCTGGCGGCACTGTGAGGCTCCCATCATAGCGCACCGTCTTTCGGACTCCAGCATGGATCTGGGGGTCCAGGATCATCTTGAAGGAATGCCATTTCAAGGGAGGACCCCCACCGAGGCTGCTCTCCATCATATCCATTCTTCAACACGCTTCTCCCTCTCCCATTACCACATCTCGCAGCCACAGACAAACTATACCTCGTCCTCGATCCTCAAACGCCTCCACTTGACAATCAATGGACATCAAAGTTATGTACAATTAATGGACAGATCAAATCACTTCTTCTTCTTCTTCTTTCCTTCTTTTTTCTTTCTTTCTTTCTTTCTTTTTCTTCCTTTTCTCTCTCTCTCTCGCTCTTCAGCTTCTCCTTTGCTTCTTTATTCCATCTCTCTCTCTCTCTCACCCTCCCTCTCTTTCTCCAGCTTAGCTCACCCTTTCGATCCTCTTTCTTTCTCTCTCTCTCTCTCCCTCTCTCTCTCACTCCCTCCCTCCCTTCCTTTCTGTCAGCTTCAGCTTCTTGTCATCATTAAATATCAACAACCTTAGTCTAATCCTAATGTCGTTCTTGTTTCTTATTTTTCTAACATAGACCCTTCCCTTAATGGGCTCCCAAGCTGTCACTGAGAAAAATACAAAACGGACATTGTCTCAATCCTCCCCCACCCCATTCACTGCCATAATTGCCTTAAATGTAAAATTTTGGGATTTTTTTCATTTCATAAGCATGAAATATAAGATAGAGGAACTTTAATTTAACTCTTTCAACTCATGAGTAATGAAATCATTTGTCATTACCGTTATGTTCGCGAGTCATTAAAAATGGATGAACTTCTAAAAGAAATGGCCGAGTCTCAGTTTGAGCGTTGTGGCTTACCTAGGGCAGAGCAGTGGTTGGAGCAGAATGGAAGTCACGTGACATCCTCAGATCTTTGTACAACAACGTCTCTTCGTTCGTGGAAGTAGTGGGCAGCAGCTCTAGCTGTAGCTCAGCTCACTTCATCGCATCGTCCTCGCTGTCGTTACTGTTGCCATGGGTTCATCATGTATCCCATCCTTGGCGCATTATGTACCCGACGTAGGCGAGGCATAGCTATCCCGTACTTCTCGATAAAGTAGCACATGGATGACCCTCAACCTAAGACTTAAGAGTAGACTAATCCAAGACCCCGTTAAAATGGATCGAATGAGTCATTTTATCTTCGAGAACTCTTCTTGTTTCAGTGGGTGGTGGTCAGCATTTCTTAAGGTGACTTTGCAGTCTTCTGAGTGTGATAGGAGTGTGTTTCCAGTGAGCGTCATCCCAAGGATGTTGCTCCCCTTCCATGGCCTTAAAATATGCAACCTCAGTTCTCTCTTGAAATGGAGCATGAATAATGATAACAGTAACTGAATTCTAGGTTTAAGTAGATTAAAACGAGGTACTAGCTATATCTTATATTCTACTTTTACCCATTCCTCCAAATGAATAATTCCTGCGTACATACGTTCATGTTAGCTAAATAGAAATCCACATGGTATCCAATGACGTCATTGGATACATCGCGCTCTCTATTCTGTTATTATTTTTATTATTGAAGGAGAGACAAAATTTACTCTTCGGCTTTCGGTGGATATGTTACGTATGTAAGTCGATTATTATGATTTCCATGATTAACAAATAATAAAGAATCTGATATTATTATTATAGAAAAGAGTCAAACGTGAATTGTACATTCTAGGGAGTTTATTTGAATTACTGCCTTCAATCAGCTTACAGCACATTTTTGCTTTAAATTATTCTCAAGAACAATTCGTGCTCTTGTTATAGAGTCAAATTTCAAGTATCTAAATAACTGATCAAAATGAAATCGGATAAAATCAAAATAGAGACTCTTTCACCTTTAGTCTTTACTAAATATGGAGATGAAGCACAAAGCATATTCTAACTTTATTTAAACACAGATAAATCTCTTCTTAAAAAAAAAAAAAAAAAAAAAAAAATTGAGGATGCATGCCAATACACCCTATGAACTGGTCATTTTTGTTTTGATCTTTCGTTCAATTAAAAATCATCAAGATAAGGCAGTTTGAAGCAAGATTACATTGACCCCATTTTAATTTTGTCTGCTATTCTTCATACAATTTTATTTGAACCTTATCACTTGATTGCTTTAATTAAAGTTTAAGATTTGTGCATTGCGGTCGTTCATGACCAATCATACAACAATAAATCTTTAGTTCAGGTTTAAAAACCCAAAGTTAATTTTATTAATAGTTACTCAGTCTGTATTCGATATAAATTCAGAAATTATCCAATTTATCTATAATTAGAAAGCTTGAACATATGTTTCTAATAGTCAATAAAAAAATATTGTAGGTCTCATATTTAATTTATTCTATTAATGCTTGATGCACTGACCACGAATCTGTATTTAGTTTTTTCGTATTAAATCTTGTTTTGGAGTATGTTCAAATAATAATTAATTTCTGTTGAGTAACTTTACACTTCCTCACAATTTATGTCTTACAAAAAATCAGATATCCACATTAAAATTAATTTATTTTTTGAAAAAAATTATACTCATTCAATGTATGGGTTTATATATCTTTGGAATAATCAAACTATGAGGAAATAACCATAAAAAATGTGAATTTTATCTTTTTCATGACCAAAATGAGACGAAACATTTTTTTTTAATTGTTTTGTTTGACTAAATCAAAACTTTTATCATTTTGACGAAATAAAGACAAGACGAAGTGTGATGAAACAAATTGTTAAATATTCACGAAATTAACACTACAAAAAATACAAATATACTGGAGGTTAGCAACTCACAAGATTTTGGATTCGTGGGTGCTTATCAGGAGTTCAATGTCTTAATATGTAATAATAACAGGAATACAACCATGGAATTAAAATTGTATATTTTCTATGGATGCGACTTTTGTACATAGAGAAAAATTACAATTGCATTATTAGAAAAGTAAAAATGATTGGAACTATTGTTCTTTTTTTTAAGTCATGTTAATTCCTTGTTATATCTAGAAATGTAAAAAATATGCAAAATGCCGCGTGCGAGATTTTGTGGAGTTGGCTCTTCGAACAGCACTTTTTGTTTTCCGAAGCTGTTATCATTTTTCCTTTATTACTGAGAGGAGAACATCTACCTGATAGTAAAGATATCGCATGAAGGAATGCATGCATTAAGGTTAATAAAGCAAATAAAATGTAAACAAAAAGGGCTCAAGTCCTCGTATAATTATTAGTTAAAAATATTTAAATTCCTGATTTTAATTTCAGTTAATTTTTTGTCTCTCATCTATGGCATACATAATGTTATTAATATTTATTATTGATGTATTTATTTGTATATATAAAGGAGGATAGCACCTTTCAGCTAGGTAAAACGTCATGACAGCTCAACCCGCTTCCCTCTCAACATTCATTAAATTGTCAGAGTTACCAGGTTGATTTTCTCTTTTTTTTATTTTACACACCCCATTTGGATATTTTTTACATTCCGATAAATAATACTCAATAGCTACTTATAATTATAGCAAACTCTAGACTCAACGTTATGGAGAAGACTGAATTCAAATTGATCATCAAGGTAATGGTACCAATTGGTATTTTTCTTTTCTTCCTTCAACTCAAGTTAATTTCAACATTTTGACCATGTCTGTATAAAAGTATATCTTATTTTATTCACACTTGTCGGGAGTTTGACCTTTTTTACATCACTATACATAAATTATACACATTTCATAATTTAGCTGATATCTGCCTAGCCTGAGGTATTTGTCTGTCAAGATCTTAAGGTAGATTATCCTTAATATATTCTTAAACTAGTTCATATTTTCTTTATTAGTACTATTGCAGACATATTTTTACAACTTTTATTAATACTTTTATTATGAAAAAAAAAATCATATAAAACCTAGCAGTTCTATATCCGTTTGAATGACCAGGCTAAGAATCAAGTGAATATCTTATAATTAATTGTTTATTATAATACATATTACTTTAGGATTACTACCAAACGACGATATATGTTTTTTAATATTAATTATAGAATATTGATTGGCCATATTTAGTAACATTTATCAATTAGAACTTTTTTCTTTCTTGCAATACGTAATTGTCACGCTAGGCAAAAGTGGATAAATTGTTAAATTGTATAGTAGATAATATCATAAACATTTCATTATTTTCTCTGAGGACGCTCACAATAAATTTTTTTTTGTTAGAGGAAAAGGATTTTTTTTATAAATCTAATTAATTAACTAATTATTAATAAATTTGTCCAAATTGGAACTTCATTTGTTATCTTTAAAAATAAAAAAAAACTTAAACTTGTACAAGTAGAGACAGATTTGATGTCAAAGATAAAATAAATTAAAAGCAGAAACTATTTTGAACATTTAATTAGTATTTATTCATTGAAATATTCAGTCAATCAAGATCCATTAAAAAAACTACCTATTGTGTTAATTCGTAGACAAATAATTCCCCCTAATTACATTTTATAGAAAAATACTATATTTATAAAGAGATATGCATATTTTAATGCAATTTTAAATGATTTTGTGACTATTCTTCTTCTTATTCTGTAAGCTTTATTTATTATAGAGTAATAAAATATTTTTCTCGTCATATCACAGTGGATCTAAAATATTTTGACATCTAGTTTTGGCTTATTTATCTTGACAATTATACAATTATTAAATGACCAAGATAACCTACATTTTTTTATACTTTTGACTCAAAGATATCCACATGAGGTAACACATCAAATTTTATTACTTCAAAATCAAAGTCTTGAGCAGATAGTGTTAACTATATTATTAATACAATATAATTCCTTTCCCTGGAATTTCAAAAATATCATCACATAACCTCGAGTGTTTTACCTCAAAAAAATAAAAATAATAAAAGAGACTCCCAATTAACATATTTTATTCTAATATTCATGATACAGTCATGGATTCAGTATGTTTATGCATATTTAAATTATTTTGCAATTTATCTTGAAGGAAAACAGAAAGCATCATATTTCATAGAAATTTTACTAATTTTTTTTTTTACTTTTTATGGAAGAGGGAAGATTAGGATTTGGAAGTAGACAATTGTTATCAGTGATAACAATTGATAATGTAATGTGATAACTATCATATTTCTGAATTAAATATCATTTTATGGATGTATACGTACAATAGTGCAAAAAATTTGCTAGAAATCTAAGACTAACGGTAGAGCTACTTAAGTAGTAGCGCAGAGAAGGATTAAGAAACCGGCTGAAATCCTTCTGGGCGCTACTACTTAAGTAACTTTACCGTGAGTCATTGACCTCTAGCAAATTTTTGGTCAAAATTGGATGAAAATTTATACACTTAGATGGACAATTTCTTCTTAATTAAGGATTCTTATCGGGCGTTTCACATCTTGTTTGAAAGCTGTGGGTCTCAGTTCTTTAACGCATTCCTTATTATTCCGTTTTATGTAATCAAAGGATTTGACCGACTTTTGGATATAATCCGGCACCTTACACCCCTAGAAGTCCTTTTAGATCAAAACAAAGACTGGAAATGGAATCAACATTAAATTTACTAGCCAATCAACATTTTTTAATACACAAAATTTGTATCCTTCTAGGCTTAAATTGAAGTTGAAGTGGGTAAATGGACCAAAAAGCTAAAAAAGTAGGATCAGATTCCTCAAAAACTTTAGAGCTCTTGAAAAAAAAATATTTCAGATTTAAAATCAACGTGCAAAACTAAATAACTTTTATTTTTGCATATTTTTTACATTCCTAGACATTAACATGTACTGTAGACTTTCTAATAGTATTAATTAACAGTGTTGGGTATGTTGTCACTTTATATAGCAATGAGTAATATAACGATATTACTTTATCAAAAGAATAATAAGTAATACGAATATACTACTTTTGTGAAATATCATAATATTTGACAAAATCCATTAAAAAAAGAATAATAATAATTAATTGTTATTTCTAAAAAGAAAAATCTCCTTGTCAAAAATAAAAAAAAATTAATACAAAAAATATTAAAAATAAGTTACTTTTCAAATGAGTAATATGTAATATAATAAGTAAGATCGAGTTGATTGGATTGAACTCTAATGTTATTACTCTACATGATATCAAAAAAAAAAAAAAATAGCTTCTTTCATTGTAAAAACTTTTATATTTCCATGAACAAGGTTAGCAAAGATTCATTCGGTTCCAATACCTTGGCACTTGTACATATATGGATTTTATATTGCCTTCTTAAGATGAAGCAAATAAGATTTGTGAGGATTATGTGCCCAAGTCGAACTTCCCAGAATCCTGGAGGAAAATAATTTTGAAGTCAGAGGGTAAATTATATATTGAAGAAAGTTCACTGCTCTGTTCTAAATCTCCAACCAACGGTCTGATATCTTTTGAGACTCCTTGCAAAGATTGCGGAAAACTGTACAACTCCATTATTCATATCTTTGTTGATTGTTTTATTGTGATAATTTTAAAGATATTTGTAATTTTAAACACAAAAGATATACATGAAAAGATTGTTAAACCAATTTTATTGTTTGGATCTTCTAACATAGTAGTCAATCAATTAAATGCAAAAGCTTTGATAGCAAATAGGCTCAATAGCAAAGGAGAAACCCTCTATGGAGAAGAAATCAGTTTGATAATAATAACTTCTGCCACTGCATATATGTATGCCAGTTGTACATACAACACACCTGTGAAATATATGCAAATTATGGAATATAGCATTTGCAGTGTATCTAATAGCCAATCAGGTCTTTATATTAGTATAAATAAATAGAAAATAAAACATTCAAAAACCACTTATTTAAAAAAATATAAACGATCTAATATAATTTAGAGAAATATAATGTAAATGTCATAATTATGCTGAAGTTTTGTGATATTTATTGTACAAACTCCCCGAAATTAGTTTACGTATTTATTGATACAAAATTTCGAAAATAAATGTTTTTAAATAATATGTAAGTATATTTTATTATTAGAAAAGAAGTGGAATAAAAATATTTGCAGAATTTTATTTACATACTTTAGATTATGATACAAAAGGATGTATTTTCGATTTTCGTTTGTATGTTTGTAGTCTCGTTTTCGTTAATCAATCCCCAAATATGATCGCTCATCAAATGTTCATTGTTTTTTCTTCGATACCTGTTCTCAAACTTGGATATTTCTTGATGGAAGTGTTCTCCATATTCCTTGGAATATGCCACCATATTAACTATAAAATTGTTAAGATATGAAACTGATATGTGCACCTTCAGGTACATTCTTAAAGGCATATTATTACTTTGAAACAATCAAGTTTATTGATATATTATATTCTATTTATTGTAACCTTATTATTTGGTTAATACATAAGTATTTACCTCAATAAATTTTTTTATTCTCGGAACTTTGTATGAGTAAATACCACAAAACCTCAACATAATCCTAACGCATTGTATTACTCTCAATTTAAATAAATCGTTAATATTCTTTAAAATAAGTGATTTTTAAAATAAGTTTTTTTTATTTATTTCAGATATACAATTTTCCTTTTATTTACTACAAATTGTTTATTTTTAGCATCAGTAATGAAAAAAATATTAAGTTCCAAAGGAATTAATTATCTTTTCTTAATTTTACAACATTCTATATGAATCTTCTCAAATATGAAAAGAAGTACAGAAATGTTCATTACTTTTTATAAAATTTCAATATACTTATCCACAAAAAGTTTTAATACTTTTTTAAAGGTACCTACTTTGTTATCTTAAAATTTGAATTTGAATTGATGTTATCGGACCAAAATCCCGATTTAGTAAAAATGATCCTCTGGTCATAAAAATAAAACTATTGAGCTAAATTGTCAATTTCTGTGTTTTTGAGCATAAAAAAAGATCATGATCACAGCATTAAAATACGTAATCAAAAATGTTATTGATTAGTGTGACTAATAGAAAGCTAATAATTAATTTTATATATGATTAAAATTATGAACATTAAAAACCACTAACAAAAAAAATTTATAGCTTTTATAAAACTAATTTTTCTAATCATCCCAATTTTATTGCACATTTGTTTTGTTTCAATATTTTATTTAGATTTTATAAAACATGACCGTGTAAAATTCTAATATACATATATAATATATATTTATATATGTTATGCAAAAAGGCTACATAAATTAATGTACAATTAGGCCAATGACGTTAAAGTAACTCAAATAAACATTATAATTCAAAATTATTGTTCTGAAAGCAAATAACGAATTTACCTATAATATACAACATATATATATATATATAATATTGCCTATACATCAACTTTTGACTGTACAAAACAACGACGACTTCTAATAATAGGTTTTATAAGTTTTAGATATTGAATGGAGCTTGAAGGAGCGTTTTCGATGATATTTCTATCCAAATAATATAGCTGCAAACTTTTCATCAACTCTTAAATTTTTACTCACAATTCTTCGACATGTATTCCTTGATTAATTTTATCTTGTGCTAAGAGATTTTATATTCAGTGCTACAAACTCCACAGCTTTATGACTTGTTGACTTTTTTTTGTCTCTCTTGTTGGGGCCTAATAAAATTTTGGCCTTGATTATGTAGAAATTAAAACCTTCCGGTTCACTGACGGTGTTTAGCTGAATGTTTGACTACCTTAAGTAGATGATAATCAAAAAAACCCTGAAGAGTCGTTTTGAATATAATATCACACGTATGGATAAAAAAAATATATTGCAAGGCAAAACTCTCAAGACATAATTGAGAGGTAAATTTTGTCCTTTCTGAAATTCTACCAATTGAATAAAAAGCTTCCAAGTCTTGATTTATGAGCGACGATCTCATTATTATCCATAAGAAAGTCCTGTTGTTGGATTAATATTTTTTCTCACTTCACTTGTTAAAAATAATAATAATAATAATAATAAAACTGGTTTTGCTAAAATTTGAGGCCTCTCAGGTCATATTTGTCGTAATATAGGTGACGTCACGCTCTGCCTGGCCATTATTGGCTGCAACTGATCACGACATCTCACTTGGGCGGAGGGTTCGATGAACGCATGCGTGGAAATTGTGAGGTTCAGTACCTCCAATAAGGGTTAAGAACCACTGGTCTATAGATCATAAGTACTCAGATATCCTCATCGAGAGTGAATGTAATGCATTTTTATTATTTGTGTCTTTTCCTCTTTTGAATAAATCCTAGGCAACGTCGGGTATCCCTGTTAGTAGCTAATAAAGAAGTCTTATCTTACTATTTATAAATGCAAACTCTGAAATAAGACTTATTGAAAATAAACTCGCCGTAAAAAGTACTCACTGAAGTGAACGGACACAATCAGCTGATTTGGTCTTTGAAAATGAAGCCAAGACTTTGAGAAATCCAGAGCAAAATCTTCAAAAATTGATATAAGTCCAAGACCAATTTCAAAAACTACAACCCTTATATATTGTAAGAATATTACTAAGTTATATGTGTAGCAGATTACATGAAGTGGAATGTTCCATGATGCATTAAATCTGTTTTATTTTCCGTATAATTGATTGGTAATAATACTAATATCCCCATTTGAACTTCAATACTTTTTTTTGTTAAGTATAACTTTAGAACAAATATGAGAGTTGAAGAAGATATCAAAAAATATATTCCTAACTTGTCAAACAAAAGAAATTGTACATCCATCATGTTCTAAGCTATAATAAAACCACTAAATATAATTTATGTATCCTAATGAGTGCATCAAACTATACAAAAAGATAAAATATAAGAATCATTTTTGACTACTTATTAATAATGGTAAATCATCTTGTCCTTGACATAAAAGATTATTATGGGTGAAATTCAATTCATGGACATTTGATGAATTAATCTTGTTCCTTCATTTTTCTTCTTTGTATGCACGCTTTAAACATAAAATCTGAATGGTTTTATGTGAAAAATCTATGCGAATGAATCATACCTATATTTCAATATTCATATAGAAGCAAATTCAATTTTTTATGAGTATATTTATTCTCAAAGAACAAACAGGGTATAGTATGTCTAAGGGACTAAAAAAACCCTAAATGTACCTTATACAATGTTAAGGACTGAGGGTTCTTCTTGTCTTTGATGTAAAGGATCTTGTTATACTGACCTTTATGAATAAGTCCAGTTTTTCTTAATGTCATAACCATTTCTATTCTATATAAAAAAAACTTTGAGAGAGGGGATTTCCTTAGAAAAAGGAAATTATAATTTATTGGAGTTTTGTCGATGATGGGAAACATGTGAAATTTTTCTTTCCATGTTTGGTTATAATTTTTTGTAAGAGCTCAGAAAAATAAATTAATACATACACATTCATGTATATGTATTTTTGAGTCAAGTCGCTTGAATAAACGAACTTGATTGAGCATAAATGTAGATCCAAGAAAATTACATTTTGTTTTCCATGACTCAATGTTAAAGGAAAAGCAAAATCACAATTCTTTCACATTAGAAGGCCACTACTCATATAATCAATACAACCGTCAAATATTATAAAAAACAACAACAGTACAATATGCATTTAATACAAATAATAAAACTGATGCAGATATAATCAACATGTCAAAGTTTCTAGTTTTTAAAATAATTATGTTCAATATAAATCAGATCACTCACTCACTAAAACAATAGTCCCCCCCCCCCCCCACACACACAAAGGAATCAATTCCAATCCAGGCACACGGAGTAGAAGGCCTCAAATTGGTATGAAGACTTGGTATCATAAAATGAGAAATAAGTATGAGTAGTGACTTGGGTGATAGCTAGGAATGTAAATCATATGCAATTCGGGCGTGTTATAAAAAAAGAAAGAGAAAATCAACCTGGCAACCCTGACAATTCAATGAATGTCGGGGGGGGGGGAAGCAGCTTGAGCTGCCATGACGTTTTACTGAGCTACAAGCTGCTATTTTCCTTTGTATATGTATACAAATGAAAACATCAAACCACAAACATTACAATACGTTACTCCAGATTCATTATTATATTCACAAATATCATTAACTCCATTCTCCTCAATGAATGATATCCAATTTTGAATTTGTCCTTTGTTCCTCACCATGATATAATCTTTGCAGACTGTTCTTTTCTTGTAAAACATTATGTTGAAGTAAAGTTGATGTTACCTTCTTAAGGGAAAAAAAATGATAACAGCTTCGGAAAACAAAAAAGACCTGTTTGAAGAGCCAACTCCACTTTTTTATCACACGCCCGAATTGCATATGATTTACATTGCTAGTGATAGCTTATGAATAAATAAAATCTACATATTTCAGCTCTTTCAATTGTATCAACAAAGATTAAAAGTTCTAAATCATATGCCGTGTTAGTTTCTTATCCCAATACCTCTGAGCAAGTCTCATTTATTAGTTTAATATTCCAATTTTTATTTGGCTCCTTGTAACAGGAAAAGGGGAAATTTAAAGCATCGAATGAAGCGTTTGTAAAATCCATAAGTAATAATGTATCCAAGGATATTGTAGATCCATATATATATATAAACAATATTCTAGTATGTTTATACCTCAGAAGTATCAAACTTATGATTTAGTAATTTAGTGATATTAATTAATCACGAAGAAGGAAAAAGCATGGAGCAATATTAAAGCAGCTAATCTTTATTTAAAATCCTTTTAAATCCACTATTTTTGACTTCATGACATTGTTTGTGTCAAATTAAATCAAATCTACAATGAGATTGAATGGAGAATTGATTTTAATCATTTGAATCAAATCCTTGATACCTAGAATGTTATATCAAAAAGAAAAGGCTTTTACTGATTATTGAATTTCTTAAATCCTATTTGACGTTGCTTTATCAATAGTGGAAATATATATGTACATGCAAATTGTTTTAAAACCATGTTTAAAATATTTGAGTCAATGTCCATTCTGAGTGATGCATAATGAATTATAATTAAATTTTTCTCTACACTTAAAAAAATTTCGTCGAAATAATTAATCATTAATTTTGTATAACTATTTGATTTAATTGCAATGCTCCTTCAAACCATATATGAATGAAAACCTATAATTTAACCCTGCAATTTAGTTAAATTTACCCAGAAAGTTTAATTGATCTTTTTTCTTAAATAAGCAATAAAGAGAGCTCAATCCAATTTAGACACAAAACTTAACCAAGCATCTGATTTTAACCGTGAAATGCAGTCTATGAGAAAATTCCCTATATATAAAGAGCAATGTAGTTGAATTGACAAGTTTCATATTTCATATTTTTCAAGTTTGCTCAACTATTATTTAATTAAAAAGTATACAACTAATGAACATATATAGTCTTTATCATTACTTGTAGCAGATTAAAAGTGATCAAATGTGTTTATATCGGGCTCATTATACAAAAAAATTGAAAATGGAGGGTCTCATAAAAACCTCCTTCCCCATAAATGTCCCTGAATGCTGTATAATTTTAATTCCTCTCTAGTATCTTCATGAAGACGAGTTTTTCCTTAGATTGGTGTCCTTTTCTTGTAAGGAATCATGAAGATCATGGGACAATTGATGGGCTCATCTAGAGAATCTTCATGTATGATGATCATTTTATAAATTAATGGAGTAATTTTGAAATACAAATCACTTTTTGTATATTAATCTCTTATTTATTAAGGTGACCATGTATTGCATCCTATGCAAGAACAAGTAAGACGTCTATTTGTTCCTCTCTATTAATCACTTAATTTAAATAGCAGAGATTTTCTGGAAAATTTAAAAAAATCGCTACTTTAAAATATTTTCTCAAAGGAGATTTCAAATTTTTTCTCTATTAAGTTGTATAATAAAAAAAATGAATTCATAAGAACCTTTTAAAAAAAAAATGCCCAGATTCCAAATTCTCAAACTGTCTCCTTTTTGATGTTCTGAAAATGCGTATCCTAGTGATTATGCTCATTTAAAGCTGACTATAAATTGATTTGAGTCTTTTTTTTCTTCTGTTTCCTTTTGGAGAAAAGGTTGCGAGATATAATAAAGATAACGAGATGATATATGTATCTATGTATTTATTTATTATGCATGTTCGTGTATGTACATTGAAAACAAAGTGCTATCATTTTTTTCTTCTTTAAAGTGAAGTATGTCATTTAGATAAGGATCGAGTTGAGTTTCATGTTTCTCAAACTCACGCATTGAGGAGATAACCTCATCGTTATTGTTTTAAAAATAAAATAACATATGTAAACACATACATACATACATAACTCATACATACACTCAATCCGTCAGGGATGGGTTTATTCCACTTAAAGTATGCTCTGTTACAACTAATTTAAAAACTTTTTTTTGTAAATTCAATTAATCTCAGCGATATCCATCCCTTCAACTTCAACAATTTCAATATATATTTTGGGCAGCTGTTGATATTTCTTCTCTCTGGCCTCTCATTAGATTTATCAATGTTAATTGGTTGAACCAAAAACAGCTCTGTTTTTGGTGTACATATATATGTAATTCAGAAATTAAATGAAGAAGAATTCAAGAATTGAGAAGATACTAAGTAAATTCAGATTTTGGGTCTTTGTTTCCTTCTCTCCTTCAAAGATGCAATGAAAATCACCTTCAATTAGTGATGAACTGAACCCATTAAATGAAAGTGTGTGGTTCTGCAAATTCGAATATCAACAAATACATACATCTATTCCCTAAACATCCACAGGTCCTATTTATTTTCATATCAGCTGTGCATTCAAATCCTTTTGAAAATAATTCATCAATTGTTGGCAGATCTAATTACTCTTATTATTTACTTCCGTATTTGCAAGCAAATCAGCTCCTTTAAATCCTCCCCCCCCCTCTCCAATATCTATATTAAAGGAGGAAAATTAAATATAGACTTAACTATGTGAAGTGTATCTATCTAAGGAAGTCATTTTGTTTCAAAATTTGTATTTTATAAGAATTTGCAAGAACATCAAGTTAATGATATTTTGTACGGATTTTATAAATGTAAGTATTAGGAATGAACATGCAGTGATTTATATTTATGTATTAACCCATTAGTGCATAGTGTCCAAAAAATTAGACAATAAAATTTTGTTTCCCACGAATCACTCGTTGGATATACAAAAGTGTTTGTTTTTTATAAAAAAGTACCTTAAATCATCAGAATTATACTTTATATCACATATATGTAAAGGCATATAACTTACATATATATGTATATTACATGTTATGAGATTTTCACTCCTTTATTTCATCATGGCTACTTTTCGGAGGCGAACGTCTTGAGTATTTCTTTTTATATATATATTTAAATTTAGATAAATTGTCAGATATAAAATTTTATTTCTTCTATATTTTTATTATATAACTTATTATTATATAAATTTTGTGCGTGTCTTATTTGAAGTGTAAATAGAAATTGCCGTAAAAATCAGAGTTTTCGGTCAAACGAATAACTTTATGTACTAATGGGCTAAGATTAATTCGTGCATCCATAAACTGTGTACACGGCACAGCGTGGATATAAATGGATAGTTTATATATAAGAAATCTTCATATTATGATCTTCAAACCTCATCAATACTCCTTATCAAAATGCAGTTAAGGTTCCAATAATTTAAATAATAACAAGGGTACTAACCATTTTTCTATACAAATCATAAAACCCTGATTTTTGAATATTTTAAATATTGAAAAACCTAGGGATGATCATAGAAATTAAAAGCTAAAATGATGCTCTGATAATATCTTTGTGTGTGTGAAGTAGGCTTATGAAAATGGTCAGTAGATGGATGTAAAAGGAATTTTCCTATTAAAATAAAAAAAAAAAAAATGCGTATATCTCAAAGTCAAATTAAAAGGCTTCAAATAATGATGATTTAATATTGTAAAAGTCGCATATTGTTGTACATATACATAAGATCATTTTAATATTATTGGAAGTTATACTGCGTATATCTACACATACCCTTTAAAGTTATTTTTGTAAAATTTATAGTTTTTCGATACCAAACTATTGATAGATAGATTGAGTGTAGTAGAATATATCCTGTGTATATGTACAAACATACATATATGTATATTTACATACAAATACATGACTAAATAAAGACAACTTTTATTTCATCCGCAAACTTGATCAAAAATAATGAAATTGCTCAGGGTCTTGGGAAATTTATAAATATTTAATCATAAGTATTTTTTATACATTGTACTTTACTTTTTATTTCTTTTGTATTTATAAATGCCTATGACATATTAAAATATAAGGATAATTTTTAGGTGGAGTATAGGACTGAAGAGGAGTAAAGGGGAACTCTGATATCAAAGGTCCACCTGACCCATGTTTTCTTTATTTCCCTTTACTTCTTTGCCTTTTTACATTATTGTTGAGTATATTTCCATCCTTTTGACACATTTTGATTTGGAGTTGTTCCAATTAAACGCTTTAAAACTAGACTAACTTACATTTTGCTCAGCTTAGCTTATATTACTCGAAAGTTTGATGAAGATAATAGTTTATTTTTCTAGGAGGTTAGTAATCAATCATCTAGGAACGATTTAGCCTTGGTATCCACGTATACATATATGTCCTCACACAAAGCGAGCATCCTACCGCATTGAACCTTCGTTTAACCATAAAAGAATATATTCATATTATTTTTTTATACTCCTCCAAACAAAAGGTTTAGAGCTCTTAGTTGGCTAATTCAATTAGATTAATTTTAAAGAAAAATTATAATAAAGATTGAGGATTTGGTATGTCTTGCAAAAAATTGTAGAATTCACCTGCCGAATTAATTCGAAACACGACTCTTGTAATGAGGAAAAGAAGAAAGTGAAGCAGTGGAAGAAAATTGGAAAGAAATTTCTAATCAAGGAACATTATTCGTGAGTAACATAGCTACAGAAAGAGGACTACATCCGGTATTGATGAAGAAAATTGAGATGAAAAGAAATGTATACATGTGAATTGAATATATAGTAATGAAAGGAGAATTTCCCCGCCAAAAGGATAAAAAAGATGGAAGTTGATGTTGATATTGTCAAAGAGACGAAACTAAACTCTATGACTGCTTCACTTTGGCTACCAGATGATAGAAGGATGTCCAAGAAGGGGTTTTTCTCGATCAAAAAAGTACATGATTGTTTGATATTCTCTTAGGACAATATATTGGAATTTATTAGTAAATAATACTAAGATACCAAAGTTTCTAATTTGGATTCAAAATGGAATAGAAAGGTAAAATACCAGAAGCCCTAACATAGAGTAGAATTTATCTAACCCCAAAAAGGGTCATGACATAATGACAACAAATATTATCACTGGATGTCTTTGTCAATTCTGAACGAAACATATCGAATTTTAGCTGGAGTTTTAGCAAAAGAAATATAACTCAATATAAATTTTCCATTGAAAAAATACCTTCATAGACATTTTTTAAACCCAATATGGGCAATATGGGCTTAAACAGAGCTTCAGTCATTGGAATCGACGACAAACTAAAATTTTTGTTTATATGCGAAGAGGATTTAATACTAATTCGTCCCTTTATAGACTACTCCTGTTTGGGACCAATTTTTCGCTTGATTTAGTTGCAAGATTCTCAACAGAGTAAACGGCTGCTCACATTACACATATGAAGCACACTATTGAAGACAATACCTGCCAAAATATCAACATTAAACCTTTCTTCTAAGATCTAAAGGGTGAAAAAAAGTTAGAAGAAATTGCCATTTCGGAAAACATCCTTACTTTTCATGACATTAATCAGAAATCTATTTTCAATACAAGAAAATTTCACTGTCTCCTTCAGAAATACACAGAACATTGCATGGTATTTACTTCATGGTATCTCAAATTTGCTAGAAATACTTTTAAATTCCCAGATGCAAAAGTTGTCACTTATAAATAAGGTCAACAAATTTGAAATGCTATTTAAGTACAAAAGGTTTAGCCAACTTTTGAATCTACTCTTACCTCCTACGTCACTTAGCTCCCCTCTTAGTCAAAATAAAGACTGGAAATGGAATTTGCATTAAATGCACTAGCGGATCTTTATTTTTTAATTCACAAAATAAGTATCCTTCTCGGCTTAGATTGAAGTTGAAATTGGAAAATGGGCCAAAAAAAGCTCAAAAATAGTGTTCGATTTCTCAAAAACCGTTGGATTAATAGATTTGAAATCAGCGTTCAAAACTCAATAACATTTATTATACTTATACCCCTTAGGATTTTTGACTGTTGACCAGTGTATTATTACATTGGAACCTTATATCTACTTGCATTTTGTGAGAGAAAAACACCATAAATGATGGTCAAAAGTTCATTTTACATTTAGCAATGCATCTGCTAAGTTGACAAAATTGTCTAATACTTGTAAAAACTCTGGGTGAGTATAGATATAATGACGATATGCACGATTTATTGATTGTCCAAATTTAATTATTTAAAGAAAAATTGAAAAATTATTTGGAGTCTCAACTTGTTCCCTAGAAACAAGAAATTTGATCCATTAAGAATTGTCAAACTTTCATTACTTAACATTTAACAGAAACGAAGGGGATTAACAGTTTGTATTGAATGAATATTATGATTTTGGCACCTGTTTGGTGCACTACTCTATCTCTAAAAATCCCTCAATTTCTTGGCTCATGCTGGAACCACACATCGGATCTTATAAAATACTAGTAAGCCATGCAAATACGCTTGGTTTTATTATTCGATAATATCTAACCTAAAAATATAAAATAACTTCAATGTATTTTTAAGCTCATGATTTGCGTGTGAATTCAACTCGAGTTTTAAAATTATATCATAAAATTTGCAGCAGTTTTTCAACCCATTCTGTTTGATTATAAATTAGTGATATTCAGCACCAGATTATGTAGAGCTATGACTTATTTTATTATCGAGGTCTTGGAAAAAGGAAGTTAATTTTAAACTTAAATGTTAATTTATGTTTTTTTATAAAACACAAATTTCCTATTTTGTATTCATATCATTTTATCACTTGTAAGTGTAAGTGTGATTTGAATAAATAAAAACCTTGCTGCAGAGTATATATACACTTCAAATGGAATTATATTTTAGCTCTTTTGTTAATACGAAATTTTGATGAATTTTTTTTATATTAGAGTAAATCCGATTTGAAGTAGTCTGAATTCAATAAACAGATAAAAATACACCATTTTCAAGTGAACTACTAAATTTTTATTAAAGTGAAAGTGTATACGAGGGAAATGACTCAAATTTAAACTACTTCAGATAGAAATTAATACTTTCTTATTTAATATTTGTGATCCTTGGAGCTTATTCATCCAATATACGAAGCTACATATAGCATTTTACAATCAAAATGAGACAAAGTGATTTAAATGAATGAAGTACATATGTAGTTATAATTAATTTTAGGAACTCAAAACCATTCCATGTTTGTATGTGTAATAAAATGTAAATATTTATCAATCAACAATTTTTAATTTTGATCTCTCTAGGGTCTTTTGTGATAAATTGATCTTGATAAAAAATCCTTTTGTTGAGAGTTATTACAGAGACATTTTCAACTCATTAATAATGTCAAAAGGTATCTATTTAATATGTAGACGTGTCTCTTACAAGATTTAAGAAATACTAACTACAGTTCTCAAAAATAAATATAAATACAGCTTGCCAACTGAAACAATTTTTAAAGTGATCAACAAATACCGGGTAGGCTCTATTCTCACAGCTCAGGTTATGATAAAATAGTGTGACGATATTCGAATTTTCAAAAAGATATGACCCGTTACAGTGTTAATAAAAGATACTGTAGACAGGCATATACTCTTACGATAAGACAGGAATAGCAATGGGCTAATTTTCCTTTTAACTAAAATTAAATTAAATTTCGACTTCCGTTTTTTTTTTTTTAAAAAAAAGGAGAAATTTCATGAAACTGAACACTCGATGATTTTTTTTTTAGAAAACAAATTTAAGATTTAATTTGAACAAACCATGTTTTAAATGTTCAGGGCTCAAAGAATGTGCTGCTCCATTCCTTCAAACTATATTACACTAAATAATCATTATGATTCATTGCAATTAAATTTTTTCAACATCAAATAGGATTAGTAGGTCTTATTAACTTGTAGTATATTATAGAATACTCCCATAAAAAATGTTACATTTTAGCCAAAAACTTTAGAGAGGTTTTTATCGTGAAAGATTGACATTTTTTGACAAAAATAATTGATAATTCTAGATAATGAGGGGAAAAAATGCCAATTCTATGGAAATAGGCTCTCAAAATGCTTTTTAAAATGAGTTAATTAATATCTAATGTATTCAATTTACCTTTTCATCCATCATTGTAGAGAAGGGAAACTACATACTATTGGGTCAACAGCATTCTGCATGGTTTTCTATGACTTACATATATATGACCAAATGTAAACATTTCGTGTTTATAATAACATTTATGAGCTACTAAAATAAACATTGTACCTACGTATGAATAACCCTAACTATTTTTCATATGTATGTTATTTCATTTCTATGATTTAACGATAACGTGACGCTTTTTTTAGTTGTTGCTTGCTTTCAAAACATCAACAACAACTAATTTTTATCACTTCATCAGTGTAGTTACGTTGAAAGAAATTTGATTTATAAATTTAACATATAATATGAGATAAGAGTCTGCTTTGAATTCAAGCAAAAACTCTACAGTTCATGGGCAAGCTCTTGGCATCTCCAAATCTCTTTGTCATAGATGTTTATAGAGAGTTTGACTATTAATTTGTTGATATTAAATATAGAAATAATCTTAATAAAATATAAATATTCAAGTTCAATAGCAAATCTCCAAACCTCTCTTTTTAAAATAAAAAGAGGAAATCAATTTAAATGGTAAATTTGTACATATATATTCGAATATGCAGCATATGTCCTTTTCTACTGCAGTTATGCTGTTTTTCTCATGTCATTGTGAATACTCACTGTGTTTGGTGTTAAAAAATAATAATAGGAAATTGAAGAGTACTTCACTATCGAATTAAAATAACACAAAAATAAGAGAATGAAGAAAAACAAAACAAAAGTAAAAAAAAAAAAAAAATGACCAAAGAAATCAGTATCTACATAGTAAATGCATACAGTATCTCTCAATCTCTCTTTTGCAAAAAGAAAAAGAAAAAATAGAAAAATCCCAAAAACACCTAATTCCATAAATTGAAAGGTAAAATAAGACTCCATTATCCTCAATGACAGGTCACATTAAAATCTAGCCCTGCTCTTAATATTATACTTTTGAAATTTAATTGGTTGAGCTCAAATTAAATTTTTATAAGCACTGAATTATACCAGCTATTAATTAATTACATAATTTGATAACTACCATAAAATTATACATAATGATGTTGAAATATTATTAAGGGCACATCGGATTTTTCAGAATGTCATCTGTCATATAATTTCAGTAGTTTTTATACGTTTTTTGTTGTTTGTTTTGTTAGGCCATACGAAATGAATATCACCCTGTGAATTCAATTTAAAAAAAATCAGCTTACCAATAGCTAAAGTGTAATTTTTTGAGCTAACGTTGGGATTTAAGACTTTGATGAATACTAGTTCTTCTCATCTTCATCAAAGGGAAAATGAAAAACCTCATGGTTTTAACTTAATTTCAATTATTGGGCTTTAGTTTTGTTTATGATGGAGGGATAACAACACTTCAAAAATTAGTTGTTTTTGAACTGATTATATCGTATACATTTGATTACATAGTTATGGATGGTCTTAATTGTGTGCGATTAACGCTATGTGGCATTAACTATAATATAAAATATAAATTATATATACATTGACTATTTAATCAGCCTGAGAGTACCTTAACCCTTGCAAAGTTACTCAATTGCTAATAACATTTTATTAATTAAATATTGATGGTAAACGTGGAAGTGCTTAGAAAAAGCAGTTCCAATTAAAGGATTTTTTTTAAAGACAGAGTAAAAAATGTTTCCTTCTCATTATTTCACTCAACCTCTTATAAAAGTATATATTGACCCCGTATTTGTTTTTATTTTTTCAGAGTAAATATGAAAGAAACATAAAAGTAAATAAATTGAATAAATATTTCACCCTTGGATATATCTGTTTTGACACGAAGAGAGACCACAAAACCGTTCATTTACTTGTAAAATAATAAAAGATAATTCGTTACGCACACATTCAAAAAAATAAATTTTTATGAGATATGCGATGATGATACTAAATACATACCTATGTAGATATTTATATGTCAAGGGCCTTTGCTTATAAAATAACTTCATTAATCCCCGTATCACAACTCTGACCAATTAGTCTGTTATTATTACTATTATCTGCGTTTTCACAGTTTATTTAAACTTTGAACAATTGCGATAATGATTACTCTAACTCCATTTTCAGACCCTGCTTTGACTTGATATTCGGGAGACAATGACGTCACAAATTTTTTGGAAAAATTGAAATTTCGTTCCTTTCTATGAAGTTTAGATAATATGAGTATCAACAAAGTTTTGAGAGAAAAATACACCGTTTATAAGTGTTGCTTTAGTCATCCACTAAGTATATGTTTATAAAAAACTTCATTAAATCTCACAACCTTTTCTTTCAAAAAGAGAAAGAAAAAAAGGATCAAGCTGTATTATTAAGTCGATTTCAGTTGATCAACAACCAGGAAAACAATAAGAGACAAGAGTAGAGAGATTAACAGTTGACAAAAAAAAAATTGCAAAGAAGTCGTTGATAGGTTTTGTGAGGAAAAACAATCATTGTAATTTAAGGAATTTTTATTACTCTGTTATTAGTGAACGAAGTAAATACATAAATCTACATGTACACTACTTGTAAACTCTGTTACTCGAATTATCTTCTAGAGATTGGATCATTTAACTAATAGAAAACTTGTCAAAAGAGTAAATAATTAATGAAAACAATTGACTAGGAATGTAACTTCTGTCCTTTTCTTTCATAAATTAAATGTCACTTTGAAAGGGTTTGAGGAAGACTTTGTCAAGCCTTAACCATACGTCAAAATGTAAAATAAAGCACTTAAGTATGCACATATGTAGGAAAAAGTAAGTTTATATATATTTCAAAAGTATAAATATTTCATGATAATATTTATAATGATAAATTACATCTCAGTTGTAATCAAGTACGTATGTTTGTACACAATAGTACTCAATTGTAATGATAAAGGGTAGTATAATTGTATGTACATACCAACTGTAAATGATGGTCCGTCCACCCAAGGAAAAATTACTCATGAATCCTTGAAGCACTTTATTTTATATGATGTAATGAATGTAGATTTGTTATACACAATGATTCATGGATAAATTCATGAATCTCTTGAGAAAAGTTTTTTAAATTTATCATCCCTTTTGTATGTAATAACAGAAGATATTTGCAAATATGGGAATATTAAAACATTTTAGCTTATTGACTAAAGATAAGGAATGCTCTTTTGTACTTAAAAATGTATACTTATTAACACTAGAACAGCAAGGCTCTGAGTACATAAAACAATATCAGTATTCTGATACTACTTTCCTGGCAAAAAATATAAAATCAAAAATGTTATCAAGGGGAATTATGATGCCCTTTCAATTGCATTTTTGTTACATCATCGGTCAGTATTTGGGTACGGGAGTATCGAATAGCATTATTGTACTAAATAGTTAGAAAAACAACCATGTTCTTTTTTCTGAAACTTCTTCACTTGTAATATGTCATTAGCTAGTACCTAAAAATAAAACCACAAGTATATATCTATATATGTTACAACTTGCTCGTTATAATGAGTCTCACTATAATCAGATTTTGTATTTGTGGTTAATTCTTTAGCTACATTACAGGATTTACCATGCATCATTTACCATCTGATGAGTGATGACCAGAATAAGTAATAAACAAAGTTGAAATTGCTATTTGATAATAGGAAATTAAGTTAGTCCAAAATTGCAACGAGGTTAGTTTTCTATAGAAAATCTGTAGTGAGTAACCATGGATTCCACGGGAGTTATACCTACCAATAGGAATAAATTGAAACTTCTCAATTAAATATGACTCCCTCCAACCAGAATATATGTATACATATAAAATGGCCACTATATCTGGGTTTGATGTCACTAGAGCTTCATATAATTTTTGTCACTATAAGTAGATTGTCATTATTAGAGATATATGAGATAACAGTTAACACAGCGAGCGTTTTTCACTTCAAAATCGTCTCAGTTGGCAAACTTGTATTCAATATTATTTATATATGTGTATAAAGATGAAAAATTTATCGAGCGACGTGTCATTGACGATATACTTCACAAGAAGTCATCCTCGATATTTAGGAGCATAGAAAAAGGTGCATTATTTTAAATTATTGAGTAAATTACCTGTTACAATACAGGTTACTATGTGAAGTTTTCTTGTTTGTATCAGACATGGTCAAATTTCTCATCAATAGTTGTGTAAGTATTTGTTCTTTTCTCTTAATCTGTCATCTGTCATTCCTTCGTAAGTCTTGAAGAGGATAACCTTATTATGTTAAAACATAACAAATGAGTTAAAAATGCCTAAATTTAACTTATTTAGGCATTGAAAGGGAGTCACAAAGTACACATTCTATGGGTAATAATAACATATCTCTTCGTTTTCGTTGCGATGAGCTAAAAAGGATTACATAAAATAACAAAATAATCACAACTTCATCATTATCTCCCTTATGGAAGAGTCAACAGCGATTCAGTTGAAAAGATGTGCCTCAGTCTTACCATATGTTTTATGACGTCATCACAGACATGGATTTTACCCCTGCTAGGAGGATTCTTTTTTTTTCACACCTCCAGTCATTATATCCGGATGTCATTTTAAGCAGATTATATTGTACATAACATATATGTATATGGATTACATTACCTAGACAGACTTATGTATAATCATTCTTGATACTACGTTGCGTAACTAGACAAGAAGCAGTTTCCACTTGACTGTATCCACTCACAAGCATAAGTCTGAAAAAAGATTGAAGAAATGCAATGACAAGCAAAAAAATAATATGTCTTTAATCTTGCATATAGTTGATTGCAGGGATGAAACTTATGACGATGCAAAAGAAGTGAATGAAGGACTCTATGATGCACCACGCCCTTACCTACATATATGTAAATATTTTTAGTGAAAGCACATAAATTCATAAAAGTTATCCAAGAAATTCTTCCAAAAATGCCCTTCTATACATGTACATACATATTTAGTTGTAATTTCATTTGATAAATAAGTAATTTTTGCTATAAAAAAATCTACTCCTTTTAAAAGGGAAGAAATGTGTATTTGATTAGATATGTTGCTCTACCATGACGGATACTTTGTTTATGTGAGAATGGTTCTTTAGGCCTTTATCATCCGTTAATAACTGTTATCACCTCCTTCAAGTCATATTTTTGTGAAATTAATTACATAATGTACAAAAACCATCAGAAGTTTTCAAATTTTCTTTCTAAAAATGTTTAAAAATTACATGTTGTTTCCCCGAAACCCTTTACTTTTTAAAAATTTAAATCTGTTTTTTTTGCTATCTAAATTTAGAGATCCTTAAAATTAGTATTTTTACAAAAATTACGAGGCTAAAAAGCTTTCAAAAAGTCTATTCTATGAATGGAGTTTTAACTAGTTTGTTTATCAATATTTATATTTTATAATATAAACTCAAGGAAATCGGATCTTGATATTTTTACATAAATACATTATTCATACATTGTGGTATCCTTTATTTTTTTAAAATATTTATATGTAAATGGTTTACTTATTTGGTTCTTGTTGATAGTTTTAAGAATCTGCTGGAGTTTAAATATATGTAGAGTGCTTCACGTCCCTTTCAATATTGTCATTTTCATTATTATTAGCCTAACCATTAATTACACTACCACACCAGACAATAAGTATCTCTTCAGTAAAAATGCAAACAAAAATACGGGAAGGGAGGAAATGTGTATCGCGTATGACGTGCGTAAAACATTTATTTATTTGCCAATTTTCTTTACAAATCTAAGTTTTAAGGCTTATAACACATTATTTTACAATTGATAACAAATGTCTAGGATATCTAACACATGCTTTTCCCTAGAATTAGATACTCTTGATTTATACTTTTTTGAGAGAAATCCAAGCAAAATTACTTGAATTTGCTATGTTTGCTAATAATATTAGTCTTAATTTTCTCAAAAATTGTACATTAAAAAAAGTTGCCCTTCTGGGAACGTACAATCTAGACTATAGGGAGTATTAAAATAATTTCAAAAGTTTTTGGACCTCAACTCAAGCCTATATTCCAGTTTTTACCACTGTGTATATATACATGTATATAGTACATATAGTAGGGTTACCAATTTACCAATTTTGGGATTCAGGAAAATTCCAGGATAAGATAGTAAATAATAAATATTATAAAATTTAAATAAGTTATTCATTTATATTAAGGAGAAAGCATAAATTTCAATCAAAATAAAGATAATAAAAGTCACTTAATTCGTTTGATATTTTTAATTCAGAATCAGTAATTATTGTTATATGATTGTATACAGTAGTTAATATGTACATGAAAAAAATCAAAGAATTAAGTCCATTCCATCTGGCAACTCCTTTTATAAAAAATAATAGACATATCATACTGCTCCAGAAACATAAATTAAGTCTACAATACAACAAAATTGTCTTTTATAGGAATAAGAATTGGACACATTTAGGGCTTCGTTAGGTATCATTTTTTTTTTGTAGATACACAAAACAAATCTTTTGCACAGTAGCAATTCTTGAAAAAACTTTAACTAAGTTGAATGATTAATAGATATGAAATAATTAAATTTATTGTGGATGTAAAATCCCAGGAAATCCCGGGAAAGACAGAAATCCAAATGTGCAGTCAATAAGAGCAAAATTTGTTTTAAAGTAAACGAATTATTTACTCCATAGACTAAAAACTTTGGATAAAAGCAGCATGATGCTAAAAAATCCGAATGTGTACAAATTTTTGACGTAATATTTACGTGAAAAATTCACAAATAGACAGATAAACATTCAATTTTATGAATTTCCACCGGCCTTCCTTTTTTTTCTCCTCATTTGTTCAATCTGTTTATTTGCTTGAAGAAAATTATAACTTTGGAATTTGTAAGAAGATTTGTACCATATATTAATGGGCTTTCCAATTTCCTCTGTTGATGAAATTGAAAAAAATAAATAAATAATATTAATCAATCTTCCATGTAAAAAAAAAAAAAAAAAAAAAAACAGAGAAAAATAACAGACTATATGAAATAAATATGCCTTTAAACTAATAATAAATTGTCTTGTTTTATTGTGCAGTTCACCAGTGTGTTTATGTTATCACAAAGAGGGTTTTTATTATTTCATTCAGATAAAACTAACATTTTCGCTACAAGAGAGGAGCATTTGACTATCCACCATATATAGTACATACATAATATTTAATTTATAAAGTATGTATTCGACATTTGAATTTTACACAATGATCGTGGCTAAAATATAAGATTTTTAGACATAAATATTTCTTAGTAAGTGAACTACTTTTTTAGTTCAGTGAATGATATTTTATAAACTATCTATAGTGTAGATTCAGTCATATTCGATACAAATCTCTCGATACAAATTTTTTCATCAATTGATGAGTACTCATAAACCTTGCTTACAAGCAAAAAAACAGTTTACAACTCATTCGTGACGTCATCATTGTAGAAGTTGGACATTTTGTGGTCAAAAACAATTCAATTCAATTGCTTAAGAATAAAAACGTTTATTCTTATACAGATTTAAGAAAATAGTGTATTATACGTATTGGCGTGCATTGTGATGTCACAAAGGCACCAACAAATAAAAGGATTTAAAGCTTTACTCTCAATCAAAAATCCACCACTCTCTTCATTATATCCCATATTCTAATAATATCTATTAAAAATAAGTTAATACATCATTATACATTAATAATTAACTATTAAATACTTTTACCAGATACCAGGATTAGTTATTTTTCTCATATCCTACTTTTCTTATCCTTAAACCATTCAAAACCAAATTATTTGTAAAAATCAAACCATTTCATAGTTAGCTTCACCACAGTCTATTAATTTGGAGATGTTTCATTTTGAGGCCATATGATGATGGTATTTTTTTTTCTGGAAATCTGTCCACCTTATTAAATATACATAATATCAAAAATGTCACATATTTATTTTCCATTTGAAATTGCCATGTGAAAAATAAAGAATAAAGTAAATTTCCTATTATTTTTACTCATATAATATATTTTATCATGATGAGCTCGTCAAATCACCTCTTGATGCATACAATCACTCAATTAATGAAGACATCCATCATATAGTAATAAAGAAAGATACTAATGGATTGTCCATTTTTGAAGAGGTTCCATTTGCAACCTCTTCAATCAGATTACATATTATTATTAATTAGAAAAACTGCCTTCATTGTTTTGCTTTTTTTTTCTCTCTCACTCTCTATGGGTATCTCATAATTAATATTATTCATGCTTATAATCCCTGAGAAATGCACCTAGGTATCTTTTTATTCCCTCTTCAAAATGAATATTCCCTTTAATTAATTAAAATATGATAATGAGTTTACATAGCTCCATACTACGAAGGTATATACACACATACAGTTTTGTATGTATACATACATACATACATGTAAAAAGTTGCTTCAACTTTTTTGCCATAAAAAATATTTTTATTTCCTCATTTTCTTTCTAAAACAAATCTACAAAAATAGTTTATACTAAAATACTTATTTGTATTTATTATCCATTATAAGAAAGTTTGATGATTATAACAATGAAAATAGGTAGACCCATTATATCAAATGTTTTTTTTTGGTAGGAGGGAACTCCTTTTTTTCATAGGGAGCTACACTCAAGGGGCGCCAAAACTAAACATTACGTTTATGCTCAAGCTTTATTTTTGAACAATATATAGATATTTAGACATTTCAATATGAATAAATAGCAACAGTCCGAACTGTCCGAGATATTGCTTCCGTGGATTTATTGGACGATTAAATTTGGAGTCATTTTGACCCATTCTTAAATTTTAGTTCAATAATATTGTTACTTCTATACCTCCTATTTTTATAAAACTTTATCTCCTTAGCTAATTATTTGTTCTTTTCATGTCTATTTGATTAAAACGACAATATCTTATTGAAAATTATGATAAAAACGTTATTGTTACATATAAGGCCCTTGGGTCATTTTGACCCATGCACTATTACTGAAGGCGTCAATACAAAAAGTTGCATCTAATTATTTTTTTTTGTCTGAGTGGATCTTTCTTTCTTTTTTCGTTGTCATATTTCATATGCATCGCAGTTTATTATTATAATATCCAACATGAGTACACCTGAAACAGGGAGACCAATATTTCGTGCGATTATGCCATTGAAAAAGTTCAAAATTTTATCCAGAGTTCTTCGATTCGACGACCACCAAACAAGAAACCATAGACGTCAGAATGATAAATTGGCTCCGATCCGTGAAATATATGATAAATGGGTAGAAAGGCTTTCCTACTCTTACAATCCTGGACCAAATGTAACTGTGGACGAGTTACCTACCAAAATTTTGTTTGATCCATTGTCCAAAATTTCATTAACCACAAAGTAATGATCTACATAAGTACACTACTTAAATTTCGAACAACATTTAAATAAACTTGAATCTCGAACACTTTACTTCAAAATAATTAATTCCAAGATTTATTTGTACTCGAGGCATAATCAGGCCCAGTTAGTTTGAGTAGAAACTTAAATGAACCAATTACTTTACTGATGTATGAATAAATGCTGAAAATAATTGATTTTAAAATGAAGTGTCAGACATTAAATGTTGTTTGAAAATTACTTATTTACCCTAGTGAAGGAAACATAAAAGATTTGAAAGAATTACCAAAACAATAACAACAAAATATGTTCAATTACACTAATAATAATGGAACATACATATGTATATCTAAACAAATCTGTCCTACACAACACTTGTTATGTATGTAAAACATAATTCCACCTAATTGATATTGAATTAAATGTTTTAAATGTGTTTGTATGTATGTAGATGGAAAATTATATAAATTATTTTACATTACTCTTTACTGCATTGGATTAGTTGCACCTGTGTTTTTCAGTTACACTTTGAATGGAGTGTTGATTATATTGATTGAAGGGAGCTCTTTGTTTAGAATTAAGTATGTATGTACATACGTTCTATAAGGTTTGTTGTTCAAGATGAAGATTTCGTCTCTTAGGAGGGGGTTGGGAGGGATTAGGAGGATTAATAGTTTTTGGTTAGGGCATCAAATAATGAAATAAAATAATCAACTTCCAGGAAGAAGAAAAATGCTGATTCAGGAGTCATTGATACCATTAGAATAGCGGATTATTCTTTATACTCTTGCCCTTTTTAAAATTGCCTGCCTGCATTTTTAATACCTTAAAAATTTCGATAAAAAACTGTGAAAAGTAAATAAGTGAGTCATTATTTTTTGTACCTATATATAAAAGTCCTTTGCAGGGTATTTTCATAATTTTTTGAGCTATCCAATAGACGTAACATTAAGGAATCTTCATATATTGATAGATAAAATTGACACAAATATTTTTCAATTAGGCTGTTTATGAATCTTTGAACCTTTCCTACAAAGAGAGTATTTTATTAAAAGTTGTATTTTAGTTTCCCAATTACTAAAGATGTAGAAATTACTGGAATACCGTTGAGTGTAAAAATTACGCATAGAATGGTGTCATAAAAAGTATGGTAACACTCAGAGATATCATATCTGCCCAGCCTGACGATGACATTTGAGTTGTCAAAATAGGAGGAAATAATTAATACAAGCACTGTCATTTACCAGATTGTCTACTCATACGCTATTTGAGAAATTTAATCTCGCTGGTATTGGTCAACAATTGTTACAACTGATAACCAATCACACCAATTTCCCCATTTGTTGGATTACTTATGTACCAACGCGTGGATGAAGGACATTTTTATGTAATGTTTGTGCATGACTGATTCATAAACGAGCCCATAAATATATTTCTTATTTTCTAAAATAATGTAATTAATTACTGATTTAAAATACTGGTATTTCTATTACTTTATTATATTTACAAATAAATAAATTAAAAGTTTCACACACTGACATATATTTATGTTATTTTTTTTTACAATTAAGCTCGTATACAAAATGCAATTAACATATAAAAATTGTATTTTGTTATGAAAAACATTTTTTGAGTCATTGGAAATACTAATCAGTTGTTGGAGTCTCGACACAAGCGCCTATATTTGTATCAATAATAATATGAAAAACAAAGCAAAACATTTATTCCATTGAAAATGTATAAATATATGATAGAAGAGTGTTACATAGTTCATAGATACTAATACATTTAATATGAATGCCATGCAAACAAAAATTCAAGATACATACATAATTTAATGAACTCTTGAGTCAAAAATAATCCAATCATGCTTCCATGGGTTTAACCAAATATAATTCTGGTGAGGAGATCAACGTTTGTAAAAGTTGTAGATTATCTGATTATAATTAGTCAAAGTTGCCAATAATTTATTTCTCTATATAACAAGATACTTTTTTTAAATAAAAAACAAAATCAACAACTTTTGATGTTATACAAAGTTATTATTTTTTTTTAAATCACTGTACCATTGAAAACATTTATGAATGTCCTTTCACTCTTAATTAACAGCCTTGATCCTGATAATTTTCATTGTAATTTTTAGCATGTGACATCACTATTAAATGTATTTAATAAAACAAAAAACTAAAACTCAGCAGAAGTTTTTGATACACACGGTCATCAATAAAAGTTAACTGAGTTTTCAATTTAAAATTCAAAAATTTAATTTATCCAAATATTGGCAAATGACTCATAAACTTTGCCATGGTGATGTGTAAAATGAAGCAGTAACCAATTTATACTGGGATCTCAAAGGTTAAAAAAAAAGATAGATTAATTGGTTATTGGTTTTTTCATAGTACATGCTTGAAAAAAAAAAGAAGAAGGTTCCTCTCAATATATTTATATATTTGAAAGGTTTGTATTGATATTTCAACAAGTACACTTTATTTACTTAGGAAATCATACACGATCTTAATCAATATTTATTCATACAAATGATAAATATAAGAAATTCTCCACTCAATACTCAAGCCACGTTATTCCTCACCCAATTTAATGGCATCATTATGATATATAAAGGCAAATTTCCTCAAATATCCATATTTATTTATATTTAATAAACATACTCATCAAAAAGCAAATTGATGTATCAATTACTTCTCTAGATTGGTAAAAATAAATAGAAAAATACCCTAAAAGGAAGTATTTATAATAAAACCCCTAACGAAGGACTTGCATGCCAAGTCAGTCGTTGAGCATCTAAGAAAAATTAATCCATCCTTCAAATAACATATGTATGATTATGTATACATGTACGCTTTTAAGACGTAATTGGCATGTATATAAATGTACAGACAAGAAATTGTTCTAAAAAAAAATGAAAAACCCCTACGTTACATCACTTTTTCTTCTAAATTTAGTTTTACTTTATTCATGACATCATACTTGTAAAAAAAAAACCAGTAAAAACTTTAATTTTATCTACAGTTATAAAAATGAATTCCTAAATTTGAGAAGGATATTTCACAAAAAATAATAAATGAAAAAAGATCAATTTCTTTCTAACACAAATGAATTTTAGGAAAAGAAAGGAGATAACGTATTTTATTCGAGAAGGATTCTACTTAAATGGTCAATTCAATCTGCTAAAGATATTTAAGAAAAAAATAGATAAAAAATATTAAAAAGTTTCTTTTTTCTTTCTTTCGTAAGTAACAAATATTAAAAGAACAAAACTTTCTTTTCCAACTTTTCATGGCTATTGTCTTCACAAATAGAAAGAAAGTTCTATTATACATATGAATAGATAGTTAAAAGCACCCCAAATATGTAACACAATTACCCAAATACATTTATTTGCTAATTAAATTCATAAATATAAGATTGATCAAAAACATTCTGAGGAGTTGAAATGAACCAGAGATGTGTTGAAACTTTCTCAATTACATTTAACATAAACAAAAAATATAAATGTACATATGTTTAATTTATAGAATAGAAGGAATTCCTTTTTTTTTTTTGTGTGTATTGTTTAGGGCATTTCCAGATCGTTATAATAAATAATACATGAAGCTCTAGATGGAAATTCCTTCATCAATGGAGACAACCAAATATTTATGGACAAACAATAACTTTTTACACAAGTAAAAAAAAAAACAAGAATTTTTTTTTGGTTTAATATAATATATTTCAATATCACAGAATTTTAAAAAATTCTTCAAATTTATTTGTTTTGAACTTTACTCATACAAAAATCACTCGAGGTTGACATCATAATATGTACAAAATCCATTGTTTTTCTTAAAGAATAAGACATTATTTTCTGTTTTGTCAAAACCTTGGTCTTGACTTGGTTTTGGATGAAGTAGTTTTGACCAGAATACTGGAAACTTGTAAGATTGTAAGAGGGAGACGTACAAGGAGAGTGAAGGTAGATGGATCAAATAAAATCTTTTTCTTATTTGAATATGGGTAAAAAACTATGAAAATAATTTCAACGTATATATTTCATTAATAGATCTTGTGTATTCTAACACAAATAAGTCGGGGCTGAATCTGTATATATTAAAAACTCCCCGCTACTTTTTCATATGTAAAGTTTATGTGTATTTTTTTTTACTCGATGATTTGCATACTTCATCAACATAATTTACAAAACAAACTCAAATGCAAAAAAGTTACAGGCTCCAGAGCAAACAAAATGTTTTTTTGGTTTTTTCCATGAGCTTTCATATTTAAAAAGGATTCTTTTTCTCATCATTACTCATTCCCCTTAATCAAACAATCAATTTCTCAACAAATATATCTTTATATGAATATAAATTCATATAAAAATCTGATTTTCTAGAGTATTATTTGTACATAAATATGATGAAAATGAAAATAAATAAAAAATTGCTTTCTATTATACGAGGACTCTCATTGGTCAAAACCCCTTATCATAATATTCCCTAATTTTATCACATTCCTGATTCTTGTATCCACTATTTTGATTTTTTTTTAAAAAGCCTATTATTCCGAATAGGACCTTGATATTCATGTGTGACCAATTTAGATACGTTAAACATCCTTATTTTAATAACGTTATTACGTTACATTAAAAATCAAACGTGTTCGTCTCCCTTGTAGATGTTGTAACTCAATACCTTCCAGACAAATTTCAAATTAATATCCGAAAAAAATACGTGTCAAATTCCTATTGATGACTTAAATGAAACAAAGTTCTTTTAAATGTGGCTGATAATGTAGTTTTATTCTCTAAACAAATTTGTTGACAATAATAATTATTTTTTACCAACTCCATTCCTTTAAGGTTCAAATGATTTATTTTTTTTAAATTTGAGTGAGAACTCGATTCGGAAATGTATCATGCATACATTCTCATAATGAAAAAAACGTAACTTTTCAACTCTAACGGAGACAGGTAGATGGTGATATCCGATCCATGTACACAAACCTAATAATAACAAATCGTACATAACTGGCAATTACGTTCCTCTGTGTGTGTAGAGTATATCTACAAACATTCATATTTTGATTTCCTGAATGACAAACTCTCTTTTTGAGAAGGCAATTCTAAAGACAGAAGAAACCACGAGGTAGTGAGATCGTCTTTGTTATCAATAAACCAATGGCATTAAAGATCATGATGATGATTGTATACATATGTACTATCGTTCTAGTAGGAGTAATAACCATTCATCATTTATTTCCCATGAAATTGCCGATTTGTTTCCAAATCCGTGAGAGTTTTTTATTTTTTTCAATAAGTAATTGTATAAAGTTGTGTTCCATGAAGGTTGAGCATTGAAAAAAGTTTTTTACGATGTGAATAACCATGAATTATAGATCGATATATGCATGTGTGTGTATTTGAATAATACCTATTTATAGATAGATAGATAAATAGATCTACATATAATCATCGATTACAGAATGAGAGTCAAAAAGAGTTAACCCCAAGGCATTTATATAATATCAAAAAAAGTAAATGCTGTAACAATCAAGGCTTCAAAATCAGGTATACTGGTTTTTAATTGTATCAGGGATGATAGTTACTGCAATGCATGTATACATTGGTATTTCAATCCTTGAGGATTTAAGGAATATTGATGAGAAAGGTTTTGTTCAATGGTTATGGTAGTAGAAAGTTGGGACAATTTCATTCGACATTATTTTCATAAGGATTCTATCAAGTTACAAATATTACAAGATACATGATGAAATATCTGTACTCAGGTCTAACAGCTATTATTCAAATGGTTTTATTCACAATTTCTTGTGTATAAAAAAGATTTTTTGTACCTCACAACCATTCCCTCAAAAAAAAAAAGAGAGAAACAAAAGCTGCAAATTAGTTGGTCGTGAGTCAATTCCTCTTTCCAACTACGGAATTATTCGTCACTTAATGCTAGAGAATATTTTCCAGCTGAAGAAGAGGCAAGTCAACGTTCATAATACAAATAAGGGGAAGTAAACTAGAGAAATCGACAGTTGACAAACAAATACAATGGCAATTTCTATGTTGGTGGGGGTAACGTCGTTCTACATAAAATAAAATATTTTCTTTAGTATTAAATCCAAAAGCCAAGGAATTATATGGATATTTTAAAAGTCCTTAAATAGGTATGTATGTAATTGTTTTTTTTAATGCTTGCCTTTGTCACACCTCTTTGTATGCATTAGAATAAACTACTTTTCATTTTCTAAAATTTTGCAGTATTAGAATTAGTGAATGAATATACAGAATGAAATTGTAAGCATGTTTACCCACTCGAGACCCCTAAATTGACCACTACCTGAACCTTTTTGACCTGAGAGGCAAGTACAAAATTGACCTTCTAAGCCTTAAAATTTCATTTTGACTTCGATATTAGCCTCCAACGACCTTGTAAAAATCAGAAACTGACAAGTTATGCCCTTTTTTGGGTCAATTTATCCATAGTCCACCCAGCATCTCCAGTCCTCCTGGCTGACCGATATTCTTGTTTAAACATATAGGACCTTTTTTCTAAAATGGTGGTGCCAATTTTTCTTGAATGATTTTGTACATCATACGTTAAATAAGTGAAAAGTATCTTTTTTAAGGTCCTTAATGTTCTAGGGATGTATTCAAACTTTTTTTGGCGTTTTGAGATTCATATTGGACATTTGAAATGCAAAAGTATGCATAATAGCTACTCCGCTACTCTTACAAAATCAGCTATTAATAAATAATTTAATGTGATTTCTGCATCATTTCCTTGACCGTAAAAGTTAATGTTCTTAAAAAAAAATCAAAATCAAACTCCCTGCCAAGAGTGTATCTTCAATTACACATTGACCTCAATACATTGGTAATATATGTATGTATGTATGTATACATATATTACAACAAACATAAGGTTTGGCAAAGCAAATCTCAATGTTTTTTCATGCCTTGAGTTTTAAATAATGTATATATACATATATATGAATATATAAGAAAAAAATTGTACACTTAAAAATTTATTATTTCTTTAAAAATCCGCTAGAAGGCATACATATTGACTTTTTTCTTCCTCTTTCTTTCTTTCTCTCTCTCTCTTTTTGTCATGAAGCATAGGAAAATGCTTCCTTCAGGCAAAATTATTTTTATGCATATACCTAGGTACATATATATTTACTTTATTAAAATGTTTAGGAGTGATTTTTTTTTTTTGCAAAAGGTTTGTATTATTTGCCTCATTGACACACTAACCAATCTTGAAAAAAAAAAAAAATCCTGGTTATATTTATATTTTCCTTCGCATGTTGTGCCCCTAATAACTCCTCAAATAATTACAGCCTTACATAAAATTATATGTGCAGATATATAAATATGCTTGTAGATGCGTGGAAATAAAAGGAAATTATAAAATCCTTCATGGGGTTTTTATATGTACATATATATGCCTTTAAGGCAATAAAAAAGCTACAAAGTGAAGCCATGGTAATCTATGATGTGAGAGAGATATAAATATGCATAAAATATATTATTATCTGGTACTCCTTTCATGACACATGATTTAACCCTGTTTCACTCATGTCTTGCCCTTTAAATCTTTTAAACGAGTGACAATTGGAGGACACGTCTGGTGCTTGCAGCCGTGATGATGGATCTGGGATTTATACCCTGTGCCAAGTAATCTAAAAATTTGGTTCAACTTTTTAGAGCATCTGACTGACCTTCACACAAAGTTTCAATTCTCTACCTTTGCCTTTCTGGCTGGTAGGGATGAATAATAGAAATTTTACTTTTTCTAGTGAAATGTGTGTTAGAATGTTGATTTAATGAGGATCTTTTATCAAATATTCACAATTGTTTAATGCAATAAGAAAATTTAGAGTCAATTTTTTTTGGTCTAATACCCAATTGCAGAACTTGAAAGTCACAAGCCGATACAGAATTCATATTTTTGCGAAAGGACATTTTTTTTTATTTTGTATTTTAAATAAAAAGTGCACAGTTCAATTAAACCTCATTCATTCGATCAAACGTTTACATGTAAAAAAAATAGTTGTTTTTTTGAGTGAATTTTTCCGCTGCAGTACACATATCTTCTGATGTGCTGTTTTTATCAAATGAGGCTTTGAAACAACCAGTACCTAAATATAAAAATCACTCACTTAAGTCTAACATTTGTTTGAAAATTAATAATAAACTTTCATGTGATTTGTCAGCCATCAAGGACTAATAGAAATAAAGCATAAATCGAGCAATTGTGCATATTTAAAAAAAATAGTTATCTAAAAAGTCCATAAAAGAAACTAACTTAGATTTTTTTTTCCTTAAGTTAATACTAAGTATTATCAACCTTTTTTTACACCCTTGAAAAGTATATGTACAAGTAAATATGAAAAAAAGCTATAAACGTTTTTTTTTCAAAAAAAAAATCAAATTTTTAAGCATCCCTTTAACACATGGTTCACTTTTTGTACCATTGTGTCATAAATAGGATACATTTGGAGGTACAAAAAAAAATACAAAATCGAATTGGAAATATTTATACGAAATAGAAATGGAATCTTAGTGCCTATTTTATAACCCTTTTTAAACATTTGACTTACTATCTCCAGGTATGAAAAACACTATAATCAATACTCAAATTTTCTGAGATGATCATTTTATTTTACTTTTGACCGAGCATTACAGTCAGTTTGGAGAACTAGAGGCAGGGGAGACGAAGAATAACTTGACTCAGAAAAGGGCTATGACACTTGGCTCTCCAAGTGGAGACTGGTTTCGAAATCAAAATATGATTTGAAGGCTCAAGGTGGGTTTACTTAAGTGCTTACGCACGATTCTCTTTTTTATTTTCCCTCTCTTTTTATCTTATTATTACTATAGCAAGCTAAAAAGGAATTCCTCCTACCTTTTGTCGAGAACCTATTAACAAAACCTTTTATTTTTCACTAATTTCTTACAAGTTTGTTGTGGTTTCTCTTTGTTTTTGCGAAGAAAATGAGAAGCATATACTAATTAGAGAAATAGAGAAAGTGCGCAAGAAATGCATGTCATGTTCGAATGAGGGTGACCT
This sequence comes from Lepeophtheirus nordmannii, assembly GCA_963680855.1. Lineage (NCBI taxonomy): Eukaryota > Metazoa > Arthropoda > Copepoda > Siphonostomatoida > Caligidae > Lepeophtheirus > Lepeophtheirus nordmannii. The sequence continues at coordinate 33,265,863 of OY804520.1, forward strand.
ACTCACAAGATCGAACCACAGACTATTTAAATTACAACGTAAACAATAAACATTGAAGATAAATCAAAAAAAATTATGATTGAATGGAAATGATGTAGTCATTCAACTCTGGGACTTTAAGAACTCTTGTTGCGAAAAAGGAAAGGTTTTGTTAAAAGGTCTTTGATAAATAATAGGAGCAATTGCATTTTAGATTGCCATAGTAATAATAAGAAGGGGAAAAATGGAGGAAAAAGGATAAAGAGAATCAATCGTGCGCAGGCACTTTAGTGAACCTACCTTTAGAAGGTCGAATTTTTAGGTTGGCTATGAGGTCAAAAGTTTCAGGAAATTGTCAGTTTAGGGAACTCTAATGAGGTCAAATGGTATCTGCAATATGATTTGGGGTCATTGAAGGCTGCTCTGATGTTCCTTGCCTCAATCATCACACAGTGCTGTATTCATTAAAACAGCATGGCAGCGGCACGCCATTTTCAAGGCCTATAGGCACTATTTTCTAAATTATTTTGCTAGAAATAGCTCACAGGGTCTAATGATCAACTTCATACTCCAGAATTCAAGTCTGGCTCTGATCATTAGCAAGTTTTTTATCTCTCCAAGAACAGTTACTATGACTCCCTCAAAATACTAATATCTACGTTAAAGTTGTTTACATTCATAATTTTAATAAATGAATGAATCATGAACGACCCCTTACACACACACACACACCACTAATGACCCTAGAAATCCCTACAAAATAAACATCCATAGTCAAAATGATGTACATAATAATAATAATGTAATATAATTAATGATTTCCCCAATTTGTTGACCCATTTCTACTTATTATTCATCATTCCTTGTTGACATCTAAATTGACGTTCCATGGATTCATCCTTTTTAAAAAGACGTTTGTACTTACTTACTTACTTACATAGTTACGACTCTTAATTTTTTCTTCTTATTCTTTTTTCCCCAAATATTTATTTATATCTTATATATATATAAATTTTTAAATATATCAATATTCCATTTTATTCTAATTTAAAAACATAATAATAATAAAAAGTTTTGTATTTGAAAAGAAGAAGAAAAGAGCGAGATCCCTTAAAGATCGCACTCGCGGTACATGAGCACGCCCGCTAGCAATAATAGAAGCGTAAGTTTTTTGTTTTTTTTTCATATTTATAATAAAATTCGTTAGTCTTTAGCTGTCTGCTAAGGGGTAAGCAGCTCCTTGAGTCACAGATCCCTGTGTCTTTTGTCAATATATACATCAAATAATTATAATTTTAATCAATTACTAGAATAAAAGTGTAATTAAACATTCATCACCTTGTGCTAATATTAAAATTACTATACCAAAAAATGTGAATACATATGAAACTACTTCTTAGGATTGTGCTTTGAGTCAACTTAAAAGTAAAGAATTAAAAATTAAAAAATTTAGGAATATAAATAAACTAAATTGCTTAGAAGAAAATACAAAAACACTTTACAAGGTAAGAAATGCTTCGTTTTGAAAGGCTTTATTAATGTATTTCATTTTGGAATTTACTTACAAATAATGAGCCATAGAAAAAAAATGAAAAATTATTTTAATAAAGTTGAACAAAAAACAAAAAATTTAAATGTGATTTGTAAATGTAATTTGTTATTACCAATGGGTCTCTACCTTTGTCAGTATGGATCTCTAGCTTTTAATTTTTCTAAATTTGTTTTAGTTTGCTCTCAAACTAAAGCAATGTTACTAACTATTTCATTTTGTAATGGACGAAAGGGATTCCTGGACTTTCAAAAAAGAATATATTTGTATTACAATGATTTTGGTTTGAAGTAGAGTAAAAAAAAAAAAAAAACTAATCATTTTTTCTATGTATAATTTTTTTAGGATTCTTTTTTTTCACTCCATAAGTCAAAATAATTTAAGTTCGTTACACGAAAAACCCCTGCTTGTCATTCCATAACCTTATTTATATATGTATTTTTTTCTTAAAAAAAAAGCAACCAAACATTAACTGTTGATCCATTAAATTTCTACAAAGTCATCCATTTTTAATTTATGTACTTGGTAGTTGCCTTGATTTTAACGAGATTTACTTAATTTGTTTTTCTACATATACATATATACAAAAACACTTCCTCATAACTTTATTATATTGAGAAGGGACTTTTGGCATAAAGTAATTGACGCCAAGTATTCACTTCCCTGTATGTATGTAGGAACTTACCTTAGCAATGTACATAATTAATGACTTATTTATCTTCATTGAACATACGCACATAAAATCAGTAACGAGGTTGAAATGAGTGTCACTAAATAAATAAATAAATAAATAATTTGGGGAAGCTTTTGAACATACATATTTATGTGCAAAGTACATACTGTGAATAATAAATCTTCACCCTCAGCTTATGTACATATATTTGTATAAGTGTAGATATCACTACTAACAGAGTCATCTATAAATCAATTAATTTATTGTCAATAGAAATTGTCAATTGTACATTCTATGTACTCATAATATGTAGGAAATCTTGGAGAGGAAAGAATGATGCCTAAATTAAGTAGTTATATATGTATATATATATATATATATATATATATATATATATATATATTCAGAGACATCAGCATACACTTTATATGTACAAACAATATTTTTATCTTCTTTTTATTATTATTACTATTACTTTTAATGTCATCATTATCCATTCAAATGCATATCAAAGGACATGAAAAAATAAAAATAAAAAAAGAATCAAATCTCCTTGGATCATGAGCAAAAAAAACAAACATAACATGTCATCTCATTTTGTAATAATATACATATTTATAACAGTGGGGTGAGAGTCTTTGTTCTAGAAAAAAAAAAAAAAACCAAAAGGCCCTTTGAACAATATATTTGTGCAATTTCATTCATGCACAGATTTTTCAAAAAAATCACAAAAAACTATGCAAAAATACAGAACCCATTTTTGAGTTTTTATCAAGGTTAAATAGAAATTTGGACTTTAATCGTTTCTCTTACACGGTGTTTTACTTTTGGACATTTCTGTTCCATGCTGGTACATTGTGTAAAATTATTTTTACTTGTTTTTCAAATACCAAAATAATAACAATAATAATGGTAGGATTTTTGTGTTCTCGACTCAAAAGGAAGATACAAACAAAATTTGGTTTTATAATGAGTTTTATACGTTTTAAGCATTTTTTTTATTGGAATTATATAATGATAATATTTATCAATGGTTATGCCTGAAGGGCACAGACACTTTTTTTTATATGAACAAGACTGGTAAAATGTAATAAATATTGACATTTTTTGTTACTCACATCCACTTCTTTTAATAATAATAAATTATTATTCTCCAAAGTAATTAATATTTTCTAATCAATATATTTTGTTTTAAAATATTTATTTAAAGAAAAAAAAAAAAGAAAATTTTTGACCCATTCAAAAATCCAAAAGAGAGATTTGTATAGTTTTTTTTTTGTCACTTTTTCAACAATGTCATAAGCTCTGCGCTCAAGTTAAATTTCTACTCATATGCTCATAGAGACACCATTTACAGTACCTAAAAATAGTTAAGCACTCTTCATCAAAATTGAAGAGTTCATTAGAAACCAGCTCCATCCTAATTAAAATGTCTTTATTTGTTCTTCAACTTTTATTCACTTTCCCCAGAGAAAAATCTCTAGAGATTTTTCTTTCTTGAAATGAATCGGCAGGAAAGTGAACTTCTCATTTTAAAGGGCCTTATTATTTACAAGGGCTATAAATCATATTTATTTTAGATTTTTTCCCCTCCTTGTACATACATACATTTGTTTACTGTGGCCCGAACGAACCTAAAGGCAAAATGTTACTCGTTTGTGAAGTGATACAATTTAATACATATGTATATATATACTATAGATTTTTTTATATATTTTTTTTTACATACCTTTGGAGGTACGTACATGTATTTTTTCTCTCTCCTTGGTTCAATCCTATAAATTACAAGAGGGTAGAAATTATATTTGCGAAAATAATGGGTATATATATATATATATATATATATATTTATATATCAGCTCTCTGTTTTGCCATAAATCATAACCTAAGCAATGAAAGAAAAAAACTAACTAACATTAGTTTTTCCATTCCTTTCCCTCTTCTTATTTATACATAATAACATCAATTTAGGACCTAAATACCACTTTTGTGGTGTAGAGGTGTTGTTTCAATACCTACATAAATACACAGATAGGTTACATGTATGTATATAATATATCTGTAGTTAAATTATACACTGATTAGGATGTTTGAATCAAAAACAATAAAAGACCTTTGCCAATTTTCGTTCTATATTCTATGTACGTTTATGCAAAAATGTTCCTCCTCTGGCTATAAACCAAAGTATAACATAAAACATAAATCACTCCTTAGAAATGAGAAAAAAAAAACCCACTCTTATTTGAAGATGTTTAGCAAATGGGTTTTTTGGTCCAACACGTCCGGTTATCTAATTATTATAATTAAAGGATCATTATGTATGTGTATTTAAAAATATTCAGACTCAGCTCATCAAAATAATATTCTCCCTTTTGAAGGCTGAAAAGTGTAACTGATTTGACAGATTCAGTATTCACCTTAAAGGGTCTATGGATACATATCTATACTTTTATCACACCCCATAAATTCCCCATTTACTCATGTCTCATAAATTCTATTAGCGGACAAATATATTTTTTATTTGTGACATAGTTTTGTGTGTGAGTTTTTTTTTTTTTTTTTGTATATTTATTTTTTGTAAAATATTTTGCACGGACCGTCGTGTATTTACTATTGTTAAAGTGAGAAATGCAAAACGATTCCTGATCCCCCTGTCATATTATACTATATAAAATAACCCCCCCACCCCCCATGGACAAAAATGCAGACACTCAACGCTCAACTCAGCTGATTGTAAATGACTTTATTTCCAACCTCATACTCAAAGAGGTTTTTGATGATGATGATCCGTTATCGTGTCCATATAAGGAACTCAGTCATAAATAGTCGTCTTTTATCGTTTTCTCTAAAAAGAGTTTTTCACATGGAGAATAATAGGAATTAAATTAGTACTTACCATGGTGTAATGGTTTTGTATACATGTATATATATATATAACCATATTAATGCTCAATAATACTCTTTAAGCAGAGAGAAGGAACTTACAAAATTTATGCTGCACGAATGCTCGTAAAATAGAAGCTTAGCGCATAAACACAAAATATGCAAACTTAATTTTTGTTTTAGATATTCATGTTTATTTATGAATGGTTTTACCTTCATGGTCCTTCCCCTTCATGGGTAGTATCTTAGGCTCAATGTAGTCTCTTTTTTCACGTGTGTGAAAATATATGTATATATAATTTAGAATTGCAATTCATCTTTGACTTGCAAATGAGTACACGTCTGTTTATATCTGAACAATGGACGTACATACATACATTTCATAGCAATAATTCTCTTCTCATTTTCCTTTGGTTTATGAATCATGATGCATACACATGTTATTTATGTGCTATCATAATCATTATTGGATTAGCAGGTGTGTGTCAAATTTACACCTTAGGTACGTACAATATATCCATGAACAGGGGTGTATATGCTTCGTTTTCTTCTCCTTTTCCACTACCTGCTTATTTTTTTATTTCATTTTTTTCTTTGGTAAATGATATCCTGTACATTTATTTGTATGTTGTTAGGTAAATCATTCATTCCACTTGTTTGTAGTTAGGTATGTGCAGAAATTGTTTTGAAACCATGGAAATAAAGGTTTTTATATTTTTGTTTTTGCTTTTGGAAAAAAAATAAATAAATATAATATCCTATTAATCGCCTGACTTTTTAAATACAAAAATGTAAACATATTCATTTTTAAACTTGAATGACATTTATTTTTATTTATGAAAGGTAATCTTTTATAAATTTCTAATGACATATATATATTTATATATAAAAGGCAATACCTAATTTTCATGTTTCAAAAACCTATATCGCCAGTAGTTGGTATAGAAGTCCGATTACAGATTCTTCTCAAAAAGTCAATAATTATCCGCCAAGCTCTATTTTTAATATATTATATGACTGTGTATACTCATAATCTACATATATGTATATATGAATGTACAGGGGTCTGACTGATATTGATAGGTTGGGTCAATACCAAGTATACAAATTAAGGGGTAGAAAATCGAAAACCGATTCATGAGTCGATTTTTCTTTCTTTCTTTCAAATCAACCCATGATAACCTTCTACAAATAATTATCAAACAAGTTAATGCAATTTTATAATTATAAGTGATACCGTGACCATATCTGAGATTTTAAGGAGGTGTTTAGTTTTTGTGAATAAGTGATCAAATAACTAATTATAATTTAAAAGTGAGGTCAGTGTCTTAAATTATAGTCTGATTGTCAGAGTCATTAACAAAGGAAGAGGGAGCTTTCAAAAATAGCTGCTTTAAGCTGAGCTAGACAATGGCTGCCTATGTACAAGATTTTTAATATTTTTGGATATTTTTTTTGTATAGAAAAAGAAAAAATCTCAACTTTATTGAAGAAACCTGGGCTGACTGCAGTTGTCACGTCTCTCAAGCTGGCTATATAAGAACCCTTACTGTTTTATCCATCGAGTCCTATATGCACATTATACATACATATTTACCTATTTAGTACATAATATGTAGTTGTCAACATAATTTGTTTTTTAAATAATTTACATGCCTCTTCAAATCAGTTGTTAGTCCATTCGGAGGCTAAAAAATCCCCTAAAATAAAAACTTTATTTCTATTATATATATATATAATTATATATATATATATATTATTATATATAGGTACTATATTGTTCTTTATACTATGCTTTTGACTCATTAGTTAATGGTCCCCCCCCCCCCTCCCCTCCCCTGAATTTAACGTCATTTGTAAATGTATTAATGTTTTTATATAGCCTATACAAACTAAGAATAAAAATATATAATCGTAAATAACGGAGAAATTTCTGTGGATTGCACAATATGTGAGTCCAGCATGAACAATGGTAGGATATTCCTCTCCTCACCTCTAAAAAACTGACTTGCTTTAATATATATATTACATTATTTCCTCAAATTCATCATCATTATAAAGCCAATTAACGAACAGTTGGTTTTTGTCTAACGAAATTAAGGAGGGAAATAAATAAGTACATTTATTTTTTTAATCTTTAAATTAAAGAGAAAAAAGATGTAGAGAAATTAAACACCTACACTCCACTCCTATGCATAGAACCATTTATGTATAAATAGATGTCATTTTTTTATACAATTTATGTCATATATTATGTATGCAGTAAGCAAGTCCAAGATATATATATATATATAAATATATATATTTATATGATATAAGTATATGCCTTTAAAATTACATATCTAAATGAAGACTAATTATCTTTAATTTTTTTTTATAAATTATAAATTCCTAATGAAAAAATATTACAACATTAATGGTATAATTAAGATTGTCTTCTTCTTTCTTTCCCCCTTCTCTCTAACACTTTAATATGTATGTGATTAAAATGACACATAGATGACTTAGAAGTATGTGCTTTTAGTCATCTGATACAGACATATATCAACATATGTAGATATGTACATGCATGGCGTTCAAGTCACTTTGTGCCCTTGCAAATTCATATACATATTTATGTAGGGTTTGTTAAATTATTTCTTCCGTAGTCTTTTGTTTGATATTTGTAGACAAAACCACATTTGTACATGTATTGGGAAAGTCTGAATCAGTCTCTGGAATGGTTTTGCAAAACAGTTCAGTCTGGATTAGTCGAATAGAAAAAATTTGTTTAAAAAATAAGGTGGTAATGAACGTCAAATGGGATTTCAAAAGAGGCAACATCTGAAAATCAGCTCTGAATTCTCCTTATATGAGATTTAATTCAGAGTATCTCCCCCCCCCCCCTTGTTGTAACTACGTTCAAAATTGTCCATACACTGTTTGAAACCAATGAAACAATAGTCCATGGTACAAAATTGCGGTTTAGAGTCTTAAAACCGAACCGAATAAAAATTACTCTCAGTCTCAACACTAATTTATACTTAATGAGTTTAAAATGGAGGAGAAGCTGAATCATCAAAAATAAAAACAATCATAGACCAATCAATTATTATGCATAATAAAAAGTCGAACAACTACTTAGAGCTAAGCCTTCAGGCCTCCCCTATATTTAAAAAAACAAAATACCACCATTATTACTTTCGATTCCCCCTCCCTTCTGCAATCACATATTAGGCATGTGATCATAGAATATACGCTACATTTGTGCCAGTGTATGTAAGTGGATACAAAACCATCATTAAATAGTAGTAGAAATGATGGATGAACCTCGATCATTGCCTGGTCGTTGTACTCCCTCCTTCAGATTATAATAGTTATGTATATACATATATATATATAAATATATACGTAAGTACATTAATTCAAGTGTAAACAAGAGTCCAAGATGTGTGTGTGTGTGTTTTTATTATTCATCTTTTTTTTAAAGGTAGAAAATCGTTGACAGATCTTTATCATGTCCTTGAAAGTTTTATTTATTTATTTATTATAAATTCATATTGAAAAAAATAATAATAAGACCAGCACCCACTAAACAACCAACGCAGACTTAAAATGTATTATCATTAAAACCATCATCAAAAAGCGAAATGACTTTTTCATTTTTTTAAAATCTTTCCACAGCTTGTCATTTGGAAATCCAATTAACAGACCCTCAATTGATGATTATTTGTCCCTTGTTATCATCAAGTTTTGTTTAAAGAAATAATAAAAAGATCAAATCAATGCCTACAAACCCAAGGTTTTATCTACAACTTTATCATATTCATGAGCATCAAAAGAGATTCATCACAACAAACCGTTCCTATTTTTCCGTGCATCTCCACCCAATGTTGTAGAATAAAATAAGCGTGATCGAATCCATTATATGTATATGGTTATATGTACAAAAATGAGTGTGTCCCACCGATTTAATAGAGGCTGTACAGCGGCGGACTGTCTGAGGGGTTTGAAGTCTTTGGGATTCGCTTTTTAAACCACTTCTTGTGTATGTACAGACAGACTGGGTAAAAAGTATTTTTTTATATAATTTGAAAATGCACACAGTATCATTTTCAAAGCTCCCCCCCAAAAAAGAAGTTTTAATAAATGTTTATACGAAGCAAGTACAAAGGTAAATATCTTCTTTTTTTTCCTTCTTTTTTTTTTGCTGACTAATGCTCAAAAAGAACTTAATTACTAATTGCTTTATTTTTTTATTTTTTTTTCATTTATATATTTACAAAATTTGCAATATTTACTTCTCCATGCTTAATGCCTCACTTTACCACTTCAATGCCTCCCAATTGTTTTTATTTATTTTCTATAGTCTTTTGGTATGCGAATCCCTTCAAAGTCATTAGTAAGGACTTTGTACTTACATAACTTACATAGCTATGATTGTATATGTTGTTCTATGGAAAATACCTACATACATACAAACATAAGTAAAAACAACATCACATGGGAAAAAGCTTTGCACTGGAATTTCCATGTTTTTCTTCCCCCCTCTATGATTGATGATAATACAATTGGATATGTCTTGAGTCTTTCTCTCTACTCCAGACCAGGGATATTACCAACACACCATTACGAAAACAAGACGTGTAGATAAAAAGATCATAACAAAAGTAAAAAAAAAAAAAACCTCGAAGAAAAATGTAAAAGAGGTCATTTGATGATAGATTTCGCATGAACCTCCTTTTCCTCCCCTTCTACCTCCTATAAAAACCATATTAGATATGGTTTATATATAGGTATCTATAGTATAGATGCTTTTATTCTCAAAGTTTTCTAAGAACACTTGCCAAGACAATAATCCTATCCTCAAAAAAAAAAAAAAAAGAAGTCCTGATTGCTCACAAAATAAAGAGGAGCTTGTTGTGAGTTGGAATTCCTTTCTACATATATATATATTAAATACATATGAGGAACAAATATAAAATAAGTTATAATTCTTCAACTAATGATCTTTTATTTATATTAGATACTTTTGATTTAATTAACCCATTCTGGGCTCCAATAATTATTATTTAAAAGGGATATTACTCCTGAAAATAATATCCTGATCGGAAATAGGTATGAGTCAACGGTATTTATCAGGTCACCACGGTTAAAAGCTTCATTGTACACGAAAAAATATAGTATGAACTTACATATGTATGTACATACTATGACTAGGGTTTATTATTATTATTATTATAAATTATTATTTTAAATCCACTCAAATAAAGCTGAGTTCCTTATTTCCATTTACCTGTTTTGTTTTGTTCCATCAATTTTTTTTTATTTTCCTTCGTTTACAATTTCATTTATGGTTGTTCCTTACAAATTGAATTTATATTCATTTATAAAGACACAAACATATGTTTATTATAATATATATACGTATATACATATGTATACTGTGATAGCATTTTAGAAAGTCAGAAACATTCCATGGGTCTTATATTGTAAGTAATACAACATTACAATAAACATTACATAGTCCATCCAGTCCTTAAAAAAAATCTTATTTGTGATGATTGAATTAAATATATTTATATATTATAGATGTACACTTTGATACAAATATATGTATGAAGCTCCTTCATTCCTTCAATTAGCTAATTGAGCGTGTGGAATTATAATAATTATAATTACATATATGTAACTGTCATAATAGAATATGAAACGTTTTTTGTTTGATCTGTGCTGTTGGAAGACCTAACTGCTAATTTTGATTCCATCCATCATTGCTCTGTTTTGTACTGTACATTTAAGTACGTACGTACATACGTAATGATTAATCCGATTAAATAGCCATATATCAAAAAATAAAAGCAAAAAACAACAATAACTGTTGTCTAATTGGTCAAAGGAGGATGCTTCTGAGAAATGGTCCAAGTGTCTAAGCTTCTTATATCTGAGTAATAATGATAAATGCCTTCAAGATAACTTTGTAGGCTAATATATACATTACATATATTATATATATATATATATATATATTTGTATGAGTGAATGGCATAGCTTGAGTCGTTTTCGTTTGCTGTAGTTCATTGTCTGGTTCATGTACCTATGTACTACTCAATCAAAAATCCTCGACATATACTTTCAATTAGTTTTAAATTAATCAAAATCTTCATTTTTATGGGAACATCATTTGGTATTCCATCAGCACTTTTCAATCTTTTTTTCAGGACCATTTTTCATTATAGAAATTCTGCGTAACACCTGAAAATGGTTATACTTTTTTTGCATAAGTTTTTGATTCTTACACTTTTAGTCATTTCCTTTTTCTTTCTTATATTTTTCCACCATACAGTTTGTCAGCGTGTAGTAGTATTCTATGGAACACTGGTTGACAAACAGTGGATAATGAGAACACGGTAGTAAAGACAAATTATGTAGTAGAGAAGAAATTATATAAAAAACAGTCAGAGGTCTCTTCAGATCCTAGTGCTTCAAATGAGATATTGAAATCGTTTATTAATAGATACGATGCAATAATTATTTAGTTTTTCCAAACTGTTGGGACGTTCAGCATCTCCTTTTCTAACAAAAAACAAAAATAACGGAGCAAGTGAATAAGTTTGAGAAACACTGACAGAGTCTATTTTACCGTATGCAGAACTTGAGGCAAAGACAAATATCCAGGGCCTTTATAAAAAAATTAAATGACCAAATGGATCTTTATATTTAATTATTTTTGTTCATTGGATTGAATTTGGATTCTTCTTTCTTCTATTTCATACAAAAACGTATATTTTTTATTCTTACAAAATATATTATTTTAATGTTGATGCAGGATCCTTTATTTTTACATTTGAGCGTGTGACCAGCTGCACTTGTCCCCTAGAAGTTGCATTTAAAAATCCATTGCATAGAGTATATTATAATATATTGTGACATTCAAAATGAAAAGAACTTGAGTGTGCCTCATTTATATCTGCTCTTAATAATATATGTGGATAATCGTTTACGTGTACATAATAAGTAGAGTCATAACGTTTCCTACATCTTTTACTATCTATGACAAAAAAAACCAGCTACTTAAGTATAATGAATAAATGAGTTGTATTTGTTTATAGAGAAATAAGAAGGAATTGTTGTGTAACATTCAAGTTTTTGAGCAAAGTTATATTTGTTTGAGGTTGAAGGACAAAACAAATAAATAAAATGAATGCATTTAAAAAGAAAAGTAAAAAGATACATGTATGTACATGTAAATGTATATAGTTATGTTTGGAGAGGGGGAAGGTGGGGAGGGGGGGGGGATAGGTCACGTATTCCTTTTCCCTCACATCACAAATAAATAAATATACACAATAAACACATAGTAGTAGGATATTGCTGTATAAATTGTAGGTTCGTTATAACATATTATACATGGATGTTTAAAGTCATCTTATGCTTCAAAGAATAAAAGAGAGAGAGAGAGAGAGAGAGCAAACAAGGACTGTCCATGATTACATACGGTATCTTTACGAGGTTACACGTCACGGCTCATATCATAATTATGCCGGAGGTGCGGCATATACCCTATATGTAGCTTTTTTGTTGTGTGTTGAGGCTCATTCTATAAATAGGTACCTATATCAGTCGTTTTCTCCCTTTTTTTAAATATTATATTCATCAAATAAGTGGGGTTTTTTTTTTTACATAATCCAATAAATGCGTTGAACTCATCTCAGACACCTATTTTTTTTTTTTTGTGTAGATTAAAACCTATACAACAATTAAATTACAATAACCATAACTTTTAAAAAGGAAATGGTAATGAACGTTTTAAATGACTAATTTTGATCAAAAAATGCTGTTTTTTTCATTTTTAAATTGCCAAAAATTTATTTATTAATTTGCATTTCGCTCTTTATAGATACCTTTCAGCAGAAAAAAATCATTTTGCTGAAAAAAATAAATATCACCAAAAATGGGACATTCTAATAATATATACATATACCATCTATTTATATTTTTTGTTTAAAGACTCATTTTACAAGTACCAATGCGTTTCAACGTTTCTCTTATTAATGTTTTGACATATTTTTAAGGACTACTTCAAATATTTTGACCTTAAGCCCGGTAGTACGTTCAAACAATTTCCTACATCTAAAAAAAGAAAAGCTTTGTTTATAAAAAGAAATTGCCACAACCTTCTACATAGCGACAATTTTACAAGCAATCTGTATCTTTTGGTAGCACAAAACCCCTCTATCACATGGAGATATTATTATGCCCAATGGGTCGATCGTGGTTGACTGCTGAATGATCAAAAGTATTCCTTGGGATCAATGTGGCTTTAGTACTATCATTAAAAATGTCCATTTTTGTCTAAAAAGTAGACTATGAAAGTATATTTTATTTTTTTCTTGGTGACCCGCGGCTTCAAAAAGTGTAGAACACGACTTCCATAAAGGATTACTTTAAAGCATCACTCTATGTAATTATGCTGATTCATGATAGATACAAGAAACAATTGTTTAATATAATCCCTCTGAGGTAAACCCAAATTCAAACTCCTCTCTACTACTCATCCTTTCAAAAACTACTTAGATGTATATCTTTTGAAAACCCGTGGAGTTATTGAGTGAAAGGAACTTGAACCTTTCATTTATAAACAAATGACATAAAATGTCACTTACAGCAATTTTGTATATGAATTATATATATTTTTACTGTGTACTCACATAACACAACAAAATGACTTATTAACCGTTAATACCTACATTACAAATCATTGCTATTTAAACCAAAATTCAAAACAGGGCAATCTTTTGCCGTCGTCTCAGAGTATGTAGTACAAACATGGACAGATGGGCGTTCTCTGAGACAAGGTGTAAAAATACTCTTTAGCAGCTTGTATGTATGTATGTTCCTTCATAAAAAACACAGCACATCATGTTTATTTAATTTATGAAATCATAACAAATTTGAATAGGGACATACATACAGACATACATACATAGATGGGGAGATCATCCAGGGAGCGAAATGCATATGTATGTATGTATATACACATTTTGAAGGGGGTTGTTTGATGATTATCTCTTTGAATAGAAGTACTTACTACGTACACTAAAGATTTCTCTCAGTGATAACTGTACATATGTTCATGGGAGTGTTTGCCTTCTTTTTTTTTTTTTTTTTTGGTGTGTGTTTTTATTTTATTTCATGTGAAGGGATATTCAATAAACAAAAGATCCTTTCTGCAATTTGATATTCTGCAACTATTTTGCAGTAAATGCTTAAGCAAATAAAAGTTATAAATAAAACCTGGAGGGGGATGTTTTGAGCAATGATGAAAATGAAAATATATATATATTTTTATTTTTTTAGGAGGTTTTTTGTAAAGAGGGGAGTAGCTCTTGATAAAACAAAGGGTATTCCTCCTCTTATTTCCTTCGTCTTTAACCCCCTCACAATCCAAATAGCAAACTATGCACATGTTTAATAAATGGTGAACACACCAAATTGCAAGTGTGCTACTCCGTGTTTCCAACGTCTACACCCAGATGTTTCCTCCCATCCCCCTTTGTTTTCACATTGTAAAGCTTTAATGGCCCTTAATTGATATGTTCGCCTTCTACTACCTATTTACCCATGGCTAAATAAGGGCTCTAATTAAACGCCTCCATCCACAACAAACTTTAGGAGTAATCCCTTCTTTTAAAAGAATGTGACCCTCTGGGCTTTGAAATCCTTTTGTGTAAGTGTAATTTTACATAAATACACCACATGTATTGAGTAGCTAGCAGGAGCGTGCCTCTGCAAAAGTATATCTACTTAAGTAAGAAAATGTTGCTCCTATTTATGCCATTGATTTATTTCTTTGAAGCCATTATAATAATAATAATAATTTATGATTTTTGCTCTTTGTTTACTAGAGTAAGGACATCATCCATTCATTTGCATATGTACATATGTTGCTCTGGAGTGTGAGAGAAGAAACAAGGGAGCTTTATTCCTCATTGACCTAAAATCAAGTATATATATATATATATAAATGTATTTGTTTCAATGACTTGTAAAAAAAAAGATACATACTTATATTTCAAGTATGTAAGTATATAATGATTATGTTCATTTATTTAGTGCATACATCTATATATGTAATATTGATTTATTTTCTGCCTTTTATTTGAATAAGGGAAATGATAAATGTTGAAAAATGTGAGTGGATAAGATGTAAAAAAAAATCGGGACTCTGGTTGATATTCACTAGTCAAAGTTTCATAATTTTTGTATAATCATACAACTATTTAATTTATTATTATGTTCACATGATTTTATTAATAGCTCATCAGGAGGAGTAAAACTCCTCAGGGCTCTCACTTAACTTGTGCAAACAATTGAAGAACAAGGTAGATAGAACTCATTTTTCTTAGTTGCATATAAAGTGTTTTTTTACTTACAATACATATTGCATAATGAACTGAGAGGGAATAGATATTGGGCATATATTATAGCTGGTATTATGGTATATGTATATATTAAATGACATGGACAAATTTCTAAAGAAATTCGTTAAAAAAATCATTTAATTGCTTTAAAAACAAAATGAAAAGGCTAAGACTACAACTTGATAATGGAAAAGAAAAAGGCATTGGCAAATCAGAGGACTGAAACCTTTACCGTCCATCAAAATATATTGCTCACTATTATTTTGTATAAGTAAGATATTTCTCCAATTAGCCTACTCTACTGGTCTCTCATCCATTTGGAACAAAGGTAGTTGTACAAATATAGCCATTTCATAGGATTCCTACTTTTGTTTTGCTTTTCAAATACCACTGTTTGTCTTTTGCAAAAGACATTCCATTCAATACAAGTGTTGAAAGCCATTGGATGAAGCTTTTTGAAGGTTTTTTAAAAAGAAATTTGACTATTTTATTTAATAACAATATTAACTATATGTTCACAACATGGCATCGCTTTTGGTTTACTATACAATCTGTGACGTCAGTGTAAACTTTCTATAGCCAAACAAAGACTCAATCAAAGGGGAAAATACGACTAAAAGAATACAATTGCCGTCAAAAACTTTCTGAAAATAATAAGATCTCCTAATAGCAAATCTACAAAATATGTCAAATTACAATGAATGGAGAGTTTATCATGAGCAAAGTTTCTCAAACTTTTTTGTGACACAAAACCATTTTTGGGTCATAGACTTTTAGGCCAAAAATAGATTCTAAAATTTTTTTTTATTTAGACGATCATACTACTACAAATATTGTGTAGGAAATGCTTTTAATAGAACTTCTGAGTGTTTTGTAAAAAGTCCTTAGTATGTACATACAGAATTCACTTTGAGAGCCAGTGATTTAGGGAGTCAAAACGTTTGTTTAATTATTACTAGAGGCACGTAAAGTGAAACATGGTCTGAAATACAAAGATATGAACATAGGTACTATAATAAATCAATAAATAAGTCATTCTTCAATATATTATATATATTTAGATCCATGATGGAGACATAAAAGAAGTTAAAAAAGCTATTCTTCACAATAGTTACACTTTTTTTTGTAGAGGAGAAACAATGAAGTCATGGGTCTCACGTGTTGACTCATTTAAAATGTGTCTGTCTGTGTATAATACATATTTGCCTCGAAACTTAGATGAAGCAGATTGTTTTTTTTTTTTTTTTGGTATAAACCATACTGCATATATGTATATACATATTTAAAGATTAAAATCTATCGATCCTGTAGAAAAATGAGGAAATAAAGCAAAACAAACATTTATCCAAGTCACCAAAAAAATAAATAAATAAAAGCAGAGAGCAAAAACATATGCTTTGAAATTAAAAAAATACATTATTGAGAAAAAAGAAAGAAGTTATAATATGCTTACAAAGAATAAATATATGTATATAAAAAAAAGTAACATCAATGAGAATACTTTATGACATAGGCAAAACTTCTACCTATAAATATATGTATATGTATGTATGCTTATAAACCCCTGCTCAAAGAATATGGTTGGACATACTAGATATATATACAAAGAAGGTATTTATAGTATGTACGTATAAGCTACCTAATAACAGCTCTTTGACATTCTATAATAAACCATCAATGGTATTTTGAAGGAAAGGCTTGCTCTTTTGGAAAACATAAGAAATCATAGCAATATATTTTATGAATTCACCCTAGATGTCAAGAAAAGAACCAAATATATTCTAATAACAACAATACACTTAAAGATTCAATAATAATAATTATTATTATTATGATAATCTTGCTCCACATACAAAAAAAGTATAAAGGTCAAGGGAAGACCCACAAAGGAATGATCCGTCCATGCATATGTATTTATTAGGAATTGACTGATAATATATTGATAAGTCGAATAAATCGATGGATTTTAGGTTGTTTTGGATTAGTTGCTAATTGGACAAAGTTGACAAATACTACCGATATTTTATTTATTTCCCTAAAAAGCAATTTGGTTTTTTCTGAAAAAAAAATAAAGAAAAAAATGAAGTTAAAAGTTTTTAGTTCCATTATCATTGAAAATCAAGTCTTGCTCTGCGCAGCCATTGAAAAAAATTCTTTTAACCTTTGATAATATTTTTGACCCTGACACAATCAATGTAATTTAATGTTGGTTTGTGACATAAATTTTAAGAGTCAATTTTTTTTTTCTTTTTTGCATAAAATCCTATTTGTGGCCAAAGTAGTCATCAATAAATTACCATAATTTAAAAATTCTACAATATAATTTCTCAAAATCTTGACAGATGATTCATCATCTTTTTTGTTATGTATGTATTTTGATTAGGAAATTAAGAGAGGCTGAAGTGAGTAATTTTAAACTAGTATTTGATTAGTATTTTAATGGGATCTCAAAGGTTAATTTAAATGGGGAAAAAATCAAATCAAATCAAATCAACAGATTAATCTGCTACATGTTTTTGAACTCCTCAGAAATAATAATTCGCACTCGACCCCAAAAAACCATATTGATCAAATTTTAGTACATGTACATATGTAGCTATTGAGATTTTTTTTGTTCTTCTTAAAAGTTGACATCCCCATAAGCCGCCACTCTTATTTTCTATTCGTGGAGGAAGGAGATGAAGCATACTTAGTCTAATTGGCTTTTAAGGAAATTAAGTTTTACATCTGTGTATGTACATACATTCATTGGATCCTTCTGTATTTTTTTTTTTTTTTTTTTTTGTGTATTATTATTTTCTTGTACTATATAAAAATTTGACAAATTGAGTTATTTCAAAAGATGGAAAAATGTTTGGTATGTGCATCAATATGTTGTTTGTTTATTTATTTAAGGTGAAGGGATATTATATGTATTTATGTACAAACCAAGCTATGGGCGGCCAACCATGGAGCAAGAAGAAGAAAAATGGAGATAAATCTATCTTCCTTCTCTCCATCAAAAAACAACAACTCTTGGATTTCACTTATAATATACATATACATATATATATATAAGCATTTATTTACATATCTTTTTATAACGTACAGAAAGTACGTCAAGAAATGTTCCTACGAAGGTACTTGAGAATAAATAAATATTTTGAAGAAGAGGAAGAAGAAAAAAAAGGGAAAACAAGAATAATAGGTACATAAAAGAGAATCCCTCTTCCATGTAGAATGTACAACTTCAATTGTGGGCTACCTCCCTCATATTATGCTATTATTATCAGTCCTAAACAACATGATCATCACAATAACTACTTTGATGTCTCTTTTCTTTTCTTTGCTTTTTGAGGATACGTCATGCTCTTTGTCCTTGGGACATGAAGGGATGGAAGAAGAGTACATAATATGTCTCATAGCATTGTACTATCATATTTGTTTAAAGAAAAATATGAAGGAATTAGAGTCTAATGACATGAATAACTCTGCTGCATATGAACGTCTCTAAATATACTATGTAAGGTCTTTCCCATCCCCCTTTTTTCTTTTTTTAAAAAAGTAATGCTTCGGATCGTGAGGTTGTTTGCAGAGATGGGAATAACAGACTTAGTAACGCCGTTACTTTAAAGAACACGAGGATAACTTATTTGATAGCTCCTTTATGTAACAGATACTCCGTTACTAAAAAAAAAACCTATAGTTTTAATAGTTCCAATTATGAGTCAGGAGTTCGTCACCATGATTTGCTCTGTGAATGTATATCATTTTAAAAATTTAGCTTATGCTAAATTAATATAAAGGTCTGGCTTCAAATTTATTTGTAGGCTTGACTTTGTTCTTTCATAGAGTAAGAAAATAATAAAATAACATTTATTAAAGTAACGTCACTCTTACAAGTAATTAAATGGTGTTACTTTTTGAAGTAACTTGTAATGAGTAATGGACTACTCTTTCCATGTAACGTGTCCAACAATGAACTTGCTCATTTTTTAGTTAGATAATAATAAAACATATTTTTTAAATTTGATGCAAGTTTTACCTTTTGCCACGGTCAGTAACAAAAGGTCAACCCATGGTATATCAGAGGGTAAAACCAAGTCCCACAAATTTGCATACATTTTTATTAAATGAACACCTGAACAAAATGCATTAATCATCAAATGGTAGTAAATTTATTTTGTTTACAAACAAGCTCTGATTTGTTTGTTTTAGCATGTGTCATGACGAGCATTTCTCCAATTTGTATATTGCTCGTACTCTAAGGTATTACTCTATTTTCATACTACGAATAAAATGATTTTTTTAAAGGATTTATTATGTATTTATGTTACATCTCATCATGGGAATAGACGGAAGAATTATGAAACGAGTACATGAGTGACCTAAGGCAAATCGAATTCGTTTTCTCCATTTGAATGTAGAATCCATGTACATATGTAGTATGTACCTTTTAATGGGTCTTTTATATGCTTGTATGTTTCTTAAAACGATTGTACACTTCTTTTCTCCCTCCCCATTAATCGTCTTCTACCTTTATGTAGCACCCTGTTCCATTCCTAATACATAGTTACTGTGTTTTCTACTAGATTAATTATTATTATTATTTTTGATGATGAAAATATGAAATCTCTCAAATTATTATTAATTGTTCTGATCCGATAATATTTTTTATATTTCTAATAAAATGATTTTTTAATAATAATAATAAAATATAAAGGGCGGGAAGAAGCAACGTCTTAAAGAAAGAAAAAAAATATCTATAGGTAATATTTGTGTATCTCAACAATAGGAACATTCCAATTCCCGTCTGTAATCATCATCATCATCAACCTATGATTAAGATGATGTTAATCGTCTTAAAAATTTATTCATCTCTACGTTAACATTTGTAGGGTCTTTTTTTTTTTTATGGATCTCAATTTGTTTCCCCCTAGATCTGTTTATAATAAGTCAATAAGGCAGAGATATTATTTTATTATATCTTTATATGTATGCAGCTTTGACCAGTGGGATTTTTTTAAAAATTTTTTGGTCTTCAAAACTTGTTTATGTAGAGAGCAAGGGGCTGATAGTAATATTTTTTGTATATGATTTGTTAACTCATGTCGTCTCATATTAGTTTCCTGAACAGTTCCTCTAAAGAATTTAAATTATTTTTTGTTAAGTAGCGAACCATCCAATCTATTAGATAATTCAAGAATTGGAATGAAATAAGTAATGCGTCGACAGTTGAAAATATTGACTCGACTCAAATTATTATGAGTGGATTTGTAAATCTAATTTTGATTTTGACTCACTTTACCTCAAAAAATTAATGGAACGCCTCATTTTAACTTTTGGTCGTAATTATAAATATATTTATATTGTTTCCATCTTTAGAAATTGGCAGTTGGCATGTGTGGCAGCTTAATTTTTTTTTATTTTAATATATTCAACTCTACTTAAATCAACACAAGTCGATACAACCCTTAAGGAAATTCATAATTGGCTAACTGCAATGAAAATTGACTTGAGCTAATAAATTGATTAAAGCCTTAAATACCCATGTTATATAAATACATTCTAACCCCTTATTACCCACCATGTTTTTTTTTACCCGTATTATTCCATTCATAAATTTTTTTATATCTAATAATAAGTCTTTTACATTGGTTAAAAGCGTTATTATGTGGAACGAATTCACTTCTTAAAAAAAGAAAAAAAATGTTGGACAGTTCAAAAAACTTCAACGGTTCAATATACAATGGTTCCATGCACCATGGTCCCATATATTATCATAAATAGACCCTTTGAATTGCATACAATATGTAAAAGTAATTTCATGGTATACCCAATTTTGTACTAGTTACAAATAAAAAAATGAGATGAAGCATAAATATTATACCGAATTGAAAGTACTTCTCATTGGTAGAGCTAATGAAATGATTGAAAGTCCATGTTCAATAATAATATATGTATTATCATGGGTGACGTAAATTAAATGTGACGTTATGTATCGTTCAAATTGCAACTAGTACAATACGTTTATACAAGTTGTAACTTGTACACAAATATGTTTAAAAAAAGAAAAGAAGTACGCACTATGAATTGATAGAAGCAATCAAAATTAGTTTTCTTAGAAAAACAAAAAACGAAAACAAGAATAACAATTTTATGATCGATTTCTTAAATAAAGAAAAAGACGCATATACATACATACGTGGGGGTCTTTAATGACTTTTAAAACTTCATTAAGAGAATGTTTTTTTTGTTCTTTTGGAAAGGAAAAGATTCCCTGAGGTAGAAAAGAGTTTACCTTATTTTTTTATAATTATCTAACTACATATAAAGGTAACTACGGATTGACAGTCCGTCTATTCTTTCTCTCTCTCTTCATGTTCGATATCCTCACTGTAATTATCCTCTATGTGTTTTGAGGTTGTATGTAGTTACCACATACATATCAACAAACGACAAGGAGTTATTTACTGAGTGATGGACCCTTTTGAATCTAAATCAAGAACACGCCATGTTGCGTTTACATTTATATTTGATTGTACATAATATATACTTAGGCTCGTATGTTTCTTCTCCGTGAACTCCTCCTCAACAACCTCGAAACTCTCTCCCTCTCTCTCCCAAAGTCTCTTAAATCCTTCAATATATCTGTCAATCTTTAGGATCTAATTCTATTCATTCCCTTTTCTATTGAATAGGTATTGTTGCCTTTGAAAGATGACAGTTTATTGAAGCGCTACTTTTATTTTCCGTCTCCTTCAATATGTACATACTATTCAAAGTGGAACGTCTTATTTCCTTCAAAAGCCTCTTATATCATTGTGTATAAGCCATGAGGACTCTAAACGTTTTGACATTTTGTCCTATGTATACATATTTATCTTAGACTCAAGATTTTCTCATAAAAACCCTCAATAGTGATGTATAACACATCTAAAGACATGACTTTTTGTAGTCATTCCCGAAATTTATTTTGTTGTTTTTGCTACAAATACAAAAGTTTAGAACGTTCTTCATTCGATTCTTTTTTAGTATGCAGCTTAATTATGTATATCTTTAGACAAGTTATAATTAAACCATCTTCAAATGGAAACGGTAACATCATTTTTGAGTCATAGTTAATTCAAACAGCACACTTAGTACAGTTTAATGATGATTATAATTATCATAGCTTCTACAAAGCTCTAAAATACTATGTTCCCAATGAATGCATAAACAAAATTTAAAATTACCCATGTCTGATTTGTAGTGGTTTGTTTATGATTGCTTTTGAGTCAAAAACACAAAAATCATAATTTTTTTTTTTGGTAAAAAGAATTTTATGTATAATTTGAGGCATGCAATGGGAAATGGGTAATGGGCATGCAAACACACTCTAAGTTCAGTCCTGGTTACATCTTTTAATGATGAAATATGTATGTAGTTTACTTTAAATAGTGCAATGAAGTTAGTTATTTAAAGGACCTCGGAATATCCTTATACCTGATAAGGATAACCAGCTGATGTAGTTTGAGCAGTGCTTCTCAAACTGTGCACTTTGCTTAATAGAGAAGTGCGCGTGCATGTTTCTCAACATCAAAAATGGTGTTTACAAGTTTTGATGATCTCATTAATTCACCCTGGGATACTTTTTTTTTTTTTGAGAATCACCCACATGCAGCCTCATTTATCAAAAAAAAAAAAAAAAAAAAAAAAGAAAGGAGAAGTCCATGACCCATTTGCTAATCTAAGTCATGAATCTACTTCCTAATTAATATTTGATTAAATTCGTACTTTCTTTTTCCTTCAAGAGTCGTCCCTCGCTCCATTTTTCACTACAAGCATATTAACATATCTATGTATGTATGTATGTATGCATGATTACTTATAATATGAGCATCGCTCCTCCCTTTTACTACTTATTTATCTATCTATGCATAAATTATGCTTGCATAAGCAGTCGAGAGTCTTTTAATAAGTATATGAAATATATGGTGTATCTAAAAAGCAAATAACTGCTAATTATATGCATATTGACTATGGCAAGGGAGAAAAAAATAATACTCTCAGAAAACTCTCTTGGTTAAGATCATATAAGTATGTATGTATGTATTTATAGTAAAGAACCATGCAGAATCATTATTCATAATAGAGAAAAAGGTATCAAGTTGATGCATGGAATTTTACCAAATTTCTATTATAATTATGATTAGTTTTGTTTTTTTCTTCATCATCTCTACAAAAATTAATTATCTTTTTTCCTTCGAGTTTAGGAGAAGAAAAACACACAAATAAACAAACAAACAAACGTTTGAAACTGAATGTCTACATATATATATAAGAGAAAATAAAATAAATCTCATTTTGACCATCTTCACTGTATGTGTGTGTGTTTTTTTTTTTTTTGAGTACTTCAACATTCAACAAATAAATAGGTTCTTCTCACAAATGGTGTAAAGATGATTCTCAAATATCTCTTTAGAGAATCAAATTACAGCGGATTGCTCAGAAAAGATGCTCTTCAAATGATTCGACTTCTCTAAAAGTACATTTATCCTTGAATATACATATATTCCATTTTAGTTAGATGCAAAAATACAGACCTACAAATAAATTTATGTACATAGAATACTCCAATTAGAGCTTGACCAGTATGGATTTTTTGAGAATTAAAAAAACGATTTTTTTAAAAAAATAACTTTTGAGATCATTGTAAAAAGTATTCACACAAAAGCCCAATATGCCCACATTGGCAAACATATATTTTTCCTCAACATTGTAACAAAGTAAAGAAATCATCTGCTAAAATTTTGAGAAATTACACCCAATAAATTTTAAAATAGTGAATTCAATTTTATTTTATTCATGCCCAGTGTGGATGCACATAGGATTTTATGCTAATTTTTAGTTCTTAATACTAAACAAGAGTTAAATGTGATGTCACATACAGGGTTGATTTTATGTAATAGCCAATGTAGGTTATTATTCTTAGTCCAATGAAAATGAAATGCAAGAATCACGGGCCCCACATTCTCACATTTAAAAAAGAAAAATACAAGACTCAAAGTTCACTTCAAATTAAAAGAAAAAAGAAAAGAAAAAGGCTCAGCCTCACGCCCTTGCATACAGTAAAAAGGTCACATAGCTAACACAAATATTAATGGCTATAAAGACCACGATTGGGCTTTCAATGATTATTTTATTAAAAAATATTTAATCTCAATTTATGAAAAAAAAGTTAATATTTTTGGAGAAAAAATATTGATAGTAAATTCCTTGTCGGTCGATTACTGAGTAATCTAAAGCTGCCTATAATCAGCTAACCTATATATCAGCCAACATTCTGTACAAAGGAATTAGTTTCCACAAATCTCCAACTATTTTGTATTCTTTTGGATTTTATATATTTATAGGGCCCTGAAAAGTATAAATGTGAGTGTGTGTTCACAAACTGAAACTGACTTTCTCCATCTATGTATAATATAAATTTTATATATTATTTATGATATCTTAATCAAGATTTTTTAGAGCCTTCACGTTTTATAATAACTACTTAATATAACTCAAAAGTAATCATTCAACACCTTGAAAGGTCAGACTTACTTATTCCTTCCTCCCGAAAGTATTCTTTTGTCTCATTTTCTTAATGTCTAACTCAAACTCGATTCTTTGCACATTTGACAAGGATTTTTATAAATAATATAACCATCAAATACACGTAAATTATTATTGTGTTAAATTTAGGAGCATTTAGCTCAAACCTGGTCCCAGTAATTGAGCCAACAGAAAAAAGTGTTACAATTGTCCCTGGTCTCCTCTATAAATATATGTATGTAGCAGTCATCAATATTCATTGTCTGGAGAGAACCTATTAATTTATTTATCAGATGGGCGTTCCTGCATGTATTTTTATCGTTATTTTCTTTACCTCTTATAATAATGGTATTGAGGTCCCATGTTCTACAAAATGTCTGCATACTAGGTACTACATACAATAATTGGGGAAAGTAGGGGGGGGGGAGGGGAGTGAGTGAGTGAGTGGACTCATCAGACCATATTATATGGATAGTTTTTAAAAGTGAATCCAAAGAAATATGAATGTAGCAACAAGATAAACATCGTATAAATGTACATACAATAGTACAAAAGTTTTCTTGCTTATGTACAAAAGTCCATCATTATTTTGTCTCTATAAGAGCTGTGCAAAGGACTTTTTGTATCATATTTATATATATATATATATATATATATATATATATAAAGTGCAAAAATGATAGCCTTAAAAAAAGAAAAGAAAGTATTTTTAGATGATGCATATCTGTTGGTGGCAGTGATGATGCAGAGTGCACTCCAATCCCCCTTCATGAATTGTACAAAGTTAACTCTTCCTTCATTCATTGTTGTAGAAATGCAAGTTAAATGAATGTGTGTTTTTGTTTTTTTTTTTTATAAAAAAAGTTAATAAAACTTTTTTTTTTTGTAGATGAAAATTGACTTTCATAGTATGTGGACGGGGGGAGGATATTGATTATTATAAATGATATTGCTTGCCCTTTACCTAGGGTATTATGACATGACTTTGCTCAATAAAGAATTATTATTTATATTCTATATATACAACACACAAAATAAATCAAATGGAATAATGTTGTTTCTATCTTTTTTTTTGAACATTCTGATCAGTAAGTAAATAATACAGTAACAAAATGAGTAATAAGATTCCCATGATGATGAAAAAACAAAAAACAAAACAAAAAACCCTGATCCAATGATCAATTCATCATTCAGCCCTTCAAGGAAATAAAGGCACTGGGATATTTATACATATACAATACACACAGAACGATAGACAACGAGAGAGAGAGAGAGAGAGAGAGAGAGAGACAATAAACATAACAAAACCCTCAAGGAGATATATGTATTAAAAGTTCATGTCAAATGTTATGACTTGTAAATAAATATTTTATAACTACATACATATTATATTCAATAAGCTCTTAGAATAGACACATATTCAGAGTCATAATCTTTCTTTATGACTCTCTTAAGACGTTTATTATTTCTTAAAGAAAGTAACATAAATAGAGATTAACATAATTTTTATTTATTCTGCTCTTGTTAATTCATTCAATGTGTAGTTTATTTATAGTACATTTTATTTATTATTATGAGTGTGTATGCTTGTGACAATGAGACAGGGCTCTCAGTCAGTTGATGACCATGAAGTTGTTTATAAATATTAATTTATTTGATGAATGTTTTTACTGCTTTGATTTTGCCTTTATTTTTATCATTATTTTATATTTTTTTTTTTTTGCAAATAAAAGTTTTAATCTTGTTGCTTTGGTTGTCTTGGATTTAAACTAAGACTTTGAGACTAAGACAATGCCAACACTTCCAGGGGATTCTGACCAAGACGAGCCACAACCGATCTTAAGAATCCCACAACTATTTTACACCCCCATGAATGGTAGCTATAGTTTGAGGAGCATTTTTTACGAAACACACCTGAAAAAGCTTTGACGTACAATGTTTGTGAGAAGCACTGGCTTGGAGCTATGGTCTTACATAGGGGAAAAATCTATGATGTTATTATTTTCTTTTAATTCTGACCGGGAATTTTTGTGATTTTCAAGTCCAAGCTAATCTGAATAATTTACTAATAGAAATGAAAGTTGATCCATATACCTTAATGTGCTCATTTTGACTTGTTTTTGTGCTGAGAGGTAGCATATCTATGAACTATGTGCTTTTACAGAGATAGTTTGTCTATCAGTCTACTTTTTGAACTAATCATTAATCCCGTCTTCATCATTGAATAAGATATTTTGAGGTTACAAGTTCCAATTTAGTGTCAATTTACAACTGCAAACCTTATTGTTGTGTTAAAGCCCATTGTTTTAATTGTAGATGGTCCAAAGGCTTACTCATCCCTACTCTCTGACTATTAAAAATGTCCTCATTCCTTGACTTTCCTTGCAACTAACTTATAGTGTAAGAAGATAAAAGTTAAAGAGAGGATTAAAATCCCATTTGCAGGACCTTTAAGATGAATTTACCACAAAAAAGCAAGCACCCTTCTAATTTATAGTGTTACATCAATGATAATCTCTTCTTCATCACACATCATAAATGAACGACTATTATTTCAACCATTGGTTATTTAACAAAAAAAAAAAAAAAAGAAAGAAAAGATATAAAAGAAAAAGTCATCGACATTTTTCTCATTGTTTTCATTCCTGATAATATTACTATGATTATTTTCTTGAAATGGGCGACCATATATATTTTTATGAGACCTCAAAAAAAAAAAAAAAAATACACGAAGGTCATATTCGTCTCTTTTTTCTTTCATCATTTAACTTTAGTTGTAATTGTCATAAATGTAAATGGATAATAATATTGATCTTTGAGTCATATAATCTTCTTTCTCCCTCTTTCTGTCATCAGAACCATTTTTCTCCTAGTTTCTTTTTATTATTGTCATTATGTTGTTCAAAAAAAAAAAATAATAATAAAAAAAAGATTCATTCCCTTTGGGGTCCACTTCATCTTTATTATTATTCTTTATTTATTGCAAATTCACATTTTATCATAATTACATCTATTAAATTATGAGAGTACCCTTATTTTTTTTTACAATAAAACCTTCTGAAATAAGAAATTATATTTACATTTTAAAATAAATGATTACACTATAAAAATAAACATTCTATAATTTGAAATTTAAAAAAAATTGTTTTCCGTCAAACTCGAACCCCAAAAAGAAATACATTTGTATACATCTTAAAATTCTTGCCGTACAATTCTACAAATGTACATATATTTTCTACAACTTATTATTATTATTATTATTTAACAGAAAAAAATGTACAATTTTTTTTTTCTAACAGAAAAATACAATATTTTTCAAACACATAGTATATACATATATATAATATATGTATGTAATTTTTCTTTTTCTTTATTAAATATTCTTATTTCTTCTCACTGAAAACGATTATATGTATATGTATATATATATATGTTATTTGTGCATATATATATATTGTACATATTATGTATAAATAATATGGAGGTATATAAAAATGTTTTCCGGTTGAGTGACTGGTTTCCGTTTCTCCCGTGTTTCTGCTCTGCATTAACCAATAACGTAAGGAATAAAACAATGTTTAAGTTATTATATGTATGAATAGTATTAATAATAATAATAATTACCCATTAAGGATGAGCTTATGCACTGCCTATCCCTTACAGGGAGATGTTTACATACATGCATATGTAGGCTTGTTTGACCTCTCTCCTTTATGTTGTGCCCTTTACTTTTCAAATGATTTTTGTTTTGTTATATACATATGTATTGCTTTGAAAACTTGTAGAGAGTCTATTTATGAGTATCAAAGAACTATATATATATATATATTAACAGTAGAAGGTCTATCCTTTACCTAATAGGGAGTAATCAAGCCTATTTGCTAAAGGATCAAACCTCTCAAACCATTTTTTGTTCGTAAGATAATTGCATTCTAAAAATATTGACTTTTTTCATTGTTAAAATAAATCATTTTACAACTGCTCAAAACGGCTCTCAAACTTATAGCTAAGGACCAAATGATGTAGCTTTAATGTTTTATATGTAATTATAGAATTACATACAGTGATCTCATTGGGGGGAGGGAAAAAAAACCATATCAAAATATCCGATTCTTGTACATACATACTTTGACGGCTTCTTTGATAATTTTTTTATTATAGACTCACATATAAGCATATAATCCTCAAACTTTGACCTAAGTTTAACATCATCTCTAGCTTTATCGATTGGTGCTCATCTGTAGAATAAATACGGGCATATATCACTTATGTTTAGCAATGTAAATCATATGCAATTCGGGCGTGTTATAAAAAAAGATAGAGAAAATCAACCTGGTAACTCTGACAATTTAATGAATGTCGAGGGGGGAAGCAGACTGAGCTGTCATGACGTTTTACTGTGCTACAAGCTGCTATTCTCCATTATACATACAACAATAAATAATACCATAGATGAGAAGCAGAAAATTAACTGAAATTAATGTCAGGAAATTATTTGTATATTTTTAACTAATAATAATTATACGAGGACTTGAGCCCTTTCTGTTTACATTTTATTTGCTTCATTAAACTTAATGCATGCATTCCTTCATATGACATCTTTACTATCAGGTAGATGTTCTCCCCTCAATAATATTGGAAAAATGATAACAGCTTCGGAAAACAAAAAGACCTGTTTGAAGAGCCAACTCCACTTTTTTATCACACGCCCGAATTGCATATGATTTTCATTCCTACTTATGTTTAAAATGATGCAACTCATTTTAAAATGGATCAATTTTATTCAAAAATTCCCCCTTTTTTCATTTTTTTTAAGATGACGAGAACCTTACTCAAAAATACTATGAGAGTTCATAAACTTTTTCTATATAACTTTTTTGTGTCCATTGATTACTGAACAAAAACTGTTTGTAAAGTAATGACAAAATTCTCTAAAATCTTAACACTTAAATGTAAAGTAATACCTCAGATATGTAGATACAGTTGATTAGTGAGTAACTTGGACAAGTAGAGTCCATTTTCTATTTGATATATACATAGATATAACTAGGAATGTAAATCATATGCAATTCGGGCGTGTGGTAAAAAAGTGGAGTTGGCTCTTCAAACAGGTCTTTTTGTTTTCCGAAGCTGTTATCATTTTTCCAATATTACTGAGGAGAGAACATCTACCTGATAGTAAAGATGTCGCATGAAGGAATACATGCATTAAGTTTAATGAAGCAAATAAAATGTAAACAAAAAGGGCTCAAGTCCTCGTATAATTATTATTAGTTAAAAATATACAAATAATTTCCTGACATTAATTTCCGTTAATTTTCTTCCTCTCATCTATGTTATTATTTATTGTTGTATATATAATGGAGAATAGCAGCTTGTAGCTCAGTAAAACGTCATGACAGCTCAAGCTGCTTCCCCCCTCGACATTCATCAAATTGTCAGAGTTACCAGGTTGTTTTTCTCTTTCGTTTTATTTTACAAGCCGGAATTGCATATGATTTACATTCCTACTCATGACTCATTAAAGTCCACTCATATACATACGTGACTAATTTGAGAGCCATTCATTCCCTTGGTACTAAACACGAACCCTTTTTTCATATGAGTATTACTCGTAATCCGAGATATTATTGTACATCCACATTTCAAGGGCAATAAGGATGGAGTGAGGTTGAGTTTGAATGTAATTTATGTTTCTATTCCTTGTTATTATTATGATCATTATTATTTTCATTTTTTTATTATTTTTGTTCCTTTGCTATCTGTTTTAGATTGCTCATAAAATCCAGAAAAACTATCTTCACCATGAATCATACTCTTGTAAAAAAAAAAATGAGGGAGAAAAAATGAACATTTCCCCCTCTAAATTGATTGGTTTTTTCTCCATTATATCTTTACACTCTTTTTTTGCATTACTTTATTATTACTATTATAATATCTAATATATATGTCTTCATTTTGTAGCTATAAGCCCTACATCTATAGGTATTCATGATAATTAAAATACCTTCTTTTTTTTTAACAAAAAAGGTGATGAAAGTGTTTTAAAAAAATGAAAAAAAAAAATTCGAATAAAAAGAGGTGGAGATGATTCATAAACATGTTTCTCACTTTAAAAAAAAAACCTTTTTAAAAAAACATTTTTTTTATAATATTTAAATTACGCCAAATGCTCTGCTTTTTTATGTAGTAATAGGAGGGGCATACGAACCATATGCTTGGTTTTCGTTAACAAAACCAAGGTTACTTACATTCTGTAATGAAAATAAATAGATTTGCTAAACGTTAGAAAGTAAAAAAAAAAGAAAAAAAGAAGACTTAATTGTCACCCTTTATGAAATCACTTTATCAAAATCACTTTAATAATAATTAGTTATTTATAGCAAATTATTATGACTGACTTGATGGATAACATATTTGATTTATCTATACGATCCAAGATATATCATGAATAAAAGCTTTTATACTCAAATGTTAATTTGAGATGCTTAAACTCCTTCTGAATCATGTCATGAAAATTTGCCGTAGGAAATTTTCTCTGCGAGGATCTTAAAATAATTTTAAGAACCCTTTCCATATCATATTACTTTTCTTGATTTAAATATCTTGATATACCTACTTATAGACAACATTTGATTCACATATATTTGCCCAAGTACAGAAATAATTTAATCTACATATATTTTTAGCCAGAAATTGGAAACCTGTAGCATATTCTAGCACTTTTCTACTCGAAATATATAAATCATTTTTTTCAAAAGTATTATTACCTAGCAGCCAAAGAGTGTACAAATTTATTGACGAGTGCTATAGAAACAATATAAACAAACTCCCTTCAGATTCACCGCTATGATACACTGATGTCTCGCCAAACCCACAACATACGCTACATGAGATACACGCATCTTTTGTCACTTAAGGATAATTTTATTAGCAATGTTCATATATGGCGACCAGTGCACAAACTCATTAAAATTTTCACTACCCTCATCGTGTACCCCTTGTGTAGCGAGGGTTTTTTATTTTATCAAATTAATGTACTTTTAATTAATTACTGCAGCTAAAAAGTTAAAACCATCGCTCAACGAAGATTGGAGTTATAAGTGTTTCTACGAGTTGCGTGTAGAACATAGTGGTCAGTTTTAGGCATGCATTGAAAGTGTTAAATCAATCCTGAATGCTAGTATATCAAAATATTCAAATCAATGAACGGTAATATGATTTAGAAATGCTCAACAATAAGCTTTTTAATTTTTAAAATCCTCTTGATGAGTTTTCACATGCCAATTGTCCAAGAACCCTGAGGAAAATATCCCTAAACATATCTTTATAAATCCAATTAAAGGTGGAATATTACTCATATATGTAGAGGTTTCATAACAGATGCAAGACGTGGTAATCTTTTACCTTTTATGTATGTATATAGCTTTCATTTACGTATTTCCCAAAATGTTTCTACCTTAAAAGGTCTTATAAATAACCATCAAACACGGTGTATGGATACTTGATTAGTCCCTCAATATTTGTCTTATTCTTTCCTCCTGAAGGGATGTTGTTCACCTCTGCCCCTCCACACAAATGCCGTACAATCCTATTTTTCTCATTTTAAATTCACTTTTTTTAAATTAATAAAGTTTATTTATTTTTACAATATATATGTACCTATTTTATGAATTCGGATTTGACTAAATAAATAAATTCTCTATTTTGACCTTTGATCTCGTATTTTTTTTTTTTTTTTAAATCATTATCATAATGAATTTATTCAGATTATATGTACCTATATTCATATTTACATATTATGTAGATTCATTGTTTATTCTTTGTTTTTTTCCCCTTTGAAGGATAGAAAAACAGGTAGGAGGCTATGTGATCCAACATATTTGAATTTTAATAATGGTTCATTTGAGAAATGAAAGGGAATCATTTTACATACATTTATACGTAAATAAATAAATACATATTAAATATTTATTATTCAATCCATTGAATAAAATCTCTTTCTCTCATAGTCAAATTAAAAAGTTGACTCTATTTTTAAAGGTTATGTTTTATTTTGAAATAATGAATATAATAAAAGTACACAACCTTCAACTCATTGCCAAAAAGTGAATGAATGTTCATCTTGGCGTTATTAGTTATTAGTATAATTGTAGCTACTATGTAAGGTCTTAGACCTTCTGCCTATCTCTTTCTCTCTAATTATGCTTTAATTATTGTATGAACATAGAGGGCTGGTAAATTACTTTTATGTCTTCAAACATGTTCCAAGAATCATCATTCCTTCCGTTTTTTCTCCTTCTTTCTTTTGTATTCAATGGTTTTAATAACTCAAATGACTTGTTTCTTTGTCTTCGTTACATACTCTTATGACGTAAATACCACCATGAAAAGGCCATACAATTAGAGGTCTACATATGAGCTAAATCTGGCCAAATAATGAAAACAATCACAGAGAATATATTTATACCAAAAAAAAAAAATGCAAAATCACTGAAACTCAAATACATTACAACCTTCTCTGTAAAATATAATTGAATCTGTTCTTGTTGTATCTGGGCTATTATCAATGAATGATTATTTGGTGGTTTTTTAAACCAATCAAGTAGTATCAAGAGTACAATTATTTACTTTTCTAAAATTCAAAGTAGAGGAAGGGTCAGAAACTATGTATATGCTAGTTGGAGAGTTATTCACAACTCTTTTTTATTTTATGGTAAAGGTATTTTTACATTGTAAGAAAATTTAATTTAAGTTGAACAAATCAACGTTCAAAACACCCAAAAGTGACAACAGCAAAGAGATCAGCAATGGTTGACAAGAAATATTTTATATATATATATATATATATAAATAGTAATTTTTCATATAAATGGAAAAACACTGCATGAGAGATATCCAAATCTTTTATTGGTACATTTTAGAGTGTGAAGCTTTCTTAATGATTAATGAAGTTTGTTGGAAAAAGAAAATCAAATTCCTTTTGAATTTTTTCTTTGTAATTAATGAATTACTGAGATACTCTAATTACATACTATGTACAATTTAAGCCCATTGATAAGAGTGACAGAGGACCATAGAGTTATATAGCAGTTCATCAGCCCTCCTCAACGCACAAATTGCACAAATCTATTTTTTGAAAAAAACAAAACACAGGCGTGATTTTTTTACATCACGAATCCATCATCTTTGTCAAAAACTCGTACTCAAATGGATGGATTGTCAATAGCGTGAGAGAAGAGATCTATTGCCTCAGATGTGATCTGGAGAAGATGTACATATACCTATATAAAAATTTTAACAAAAAAATAAGTCAAAATAAAGTCATGACAGGAAACGATCATCTTTAACACACACAAAAATTAC
The DNA here is from genome assembly GCA_963680855.1 of Lepeophtheirus nordmannii. NCBI lineage: Eukaryota > Metazoa > Arthropoda > Copepoda > Siphonostomatoida > Caligidae > Lepeophtheirus > Lepeophtheirus nordmannii. The sequence continues at coordinate 33,300,271 of OY804520.1, forward strand.
TTTTCTTTCATCTCCCCAAGAAGAAAAACAAAAACAAAAAAAAACCAGACTTGACAAAAATCAATTATGATTTAAGGAAAAAAAAAAAATGTAGAAGAAGCTATAATCATAATGATCGTCATCTTGAAAAAAAAAAAAAAAAAAAAAAAGTTTTGTGTCACAATGTTTTTTTCAAGTGGAGTCAACACAGCAAAAAAAAAAAAAAAATGGAGAAAAAAAATTGAAAAACAAATAAACTTTTATTTTTTATTTTTAATATATGTGATTTTCTTTATTTTTTTCTTATTATTTTTTATTTCAAGCATGTTTTTTGAATGATGAAATTTATTTTGAAATCTTTTGATTAAGAAAATGATGAAGAGGGAGGCACCGGTTTGATTGAAATGAAGAAAAAAAAAAAAAAATAGTAAACAAATAGTACAATATACATATAAATATATATGTGTGTATGTATTTGAAAAGTTAAATTTCAAACTTTAAATTATATTTATTATAGAGCAGAAGAGGGGGGGGGGGGAGATTATTGTTATTAATAATATGTAAATTAATATTCATATTATGAAAAATGAAGAAAAGAAACTTTTTTTTCGTCTTTTTGACGTGTTTTTTTGTATTTTTTTATTTGTTTTTAAGGCAAGGAGCAGATTGGAGATAGTTTTTTTTTTCTATTTGCATTAAAAGTTAGTTTATATTTACCTACATATATGTTCCATTCTTTATTATTAAATGGTCTTTAATACTTACTACTATTTGATATTTTTTACAAGTTCCATCTACTCGCTTATGTATGTATGTATGTATCACTAATGCACTCCTTTGGATTTTAGACATAGAATATAGACAAACATCATTTATCAAAATTAATCGTAAATCAAATAATGTTTTTGCAAAAGACACTAATGCTAAGATTCGTTTCTATCCCTTTCATTTTTGGGAACTATTTTAGATACAAAATCTGTACAGATTATTTATATTTTGATACATTAATCCTTTTTCTACAAAAAAAAAAAAAAAATTATAAGGTTTTGTCGAAGCAAAAGTTGATTGTTTATGGAAAAAAGTTGCAGCAAGGAGGAAATTTTTGAGAACTTTCCTTTCATTGAAAATTTCTTTACATATGCAATTAACAAATCTTCAAATCATTAAAATGATGTCCATAGAATGTTGATAGAGACTTGGCAGTTTCCTTTACGGACTGACTGGTGAAACATTGTGCATTCGTAATCCGAATCATTGTTCATAACCTCACATGCTCAAAAGTAGTTTATTAATCAAATTGTTCATAAACCAAGACGTTCATTTATCGAGGTTTGACTGCATTGGTAAATACATACATAAGAGAGTATGTACACCTTTTTTTAAAAATAACTCGTATGAAACTTATAGCCCATGAAGATAAATACCTATAGTCTTAGTCGTAAACGGATATCAACAAATGACAATTTAAAAAACCAAAAACTAAATTCTAAAGGATATTTAGTCAATGTCATTGACTCATTGGAAAAGGATTTGATGGGCTACTTGAAAAACCAAATGAGACAATCGTAAATATGTCCTCTTAAAACAAGGCTTCAACATCATCATATATAAATGACACAAAGAGTACAAATTACTTTGCAACCAGGTCCATGTTTGATACTTTAAATGTATATATGGATCAAAGCCTTTTATCCACATATATGATATATGAAACAGACCTTTAATTAATTAATTTATGAATGTATATATATATACATACATATACATAGATAATATAAATTCTTTATACTGGGCCCTTTGTATTTCAAAATATTCATTTGTTTTGACAACATCAAAGGAATGGCACACAGTAGTTGAAATCAATGTGTGCTCTAATAATCATTATTCTTTTTTGATAAACGGGGGTGATCATATAAGATTTTAATCTATTTATGTGAAGGGGGGGGGGGAGGCAGTGCTTTATGTATATTTGATGATTTGAACGTCTAACCCCCCCCCCCCCCCCTGTTTGATATATGTATGTATGTATGTATGTATAGCAACCAAACATACGGATGAATAAAAAAAGAAAAGAAAAAAAAGGAACAATGGAGTATGTAATACTCTTTCAACCATTGTTTGGTTGATGGTTCAAAATAATGATAATAGAACTACACACAATAAAAAAAAAAAAGAATCATATTTTGATGCTCTGTTACAGCTCACCATTTATTTATTTATCCTTTTTAAAATAACAACATTTATTCAACCCCTTAAATCCATAATATATTCAATAGAAACATTTTCAAAATGTCTGCGGATTTTTAACAATTTATTTTATGAATAACTCTCTCTCTTTTTTATTGACTTTTTTTTTGCTCTTCCTTACGTAGATTTGAATTTCCTTTTTGAACAAAAAATCATTTAAAAGGGAAGCTCTGTACATTGCCCATGCTTAAAGCCATGCTTTAAGCATAAGTACATATGATGTATAAATACATAACTAAGTATTCTCTTTGAAAAATATTTTCTTTTTTTGAGCATACATGAATGTTTGTCGGTATGTGTCTAAATTACATTTATGTCCCTTGTGATTTGAAAAGCTGCTTTTAATTTTTACTCATTTAAGTTAAATCTCTATTTATTTATTTTTTTGTGTGCATGTGTTATTTTCCCCCGATTTTGTTATTTTATAAATATAATATATAAATGTACCATGAGAGAACAGTAGGTATGTAATATCTGCATTTATGCACCCTTGGGACTGTGGAAATGCAGTGAATTGCTCCTCGACAATAAACACATATAATATATATATATATATATATTATATACCAAAAGCTAATTCAAAAAGCTTCATTTCACTCCTTACTTTTCTCAATTAAAAAAAATTACATATCATTGCAGTTATGGAAAATAATATAAAAGCAATGGTCAAAAAATAATATTTTTTTTCCGACTTTTAATATCATATATATATAATATTATTATTTTTTACTTTCAGGTAATGTTTTTGATTGCTATTACTTTTTCAATGGAAGGATAATGTGCGTTATGAATGCTAAGGGTGGTATGTACATATACTAGTAATAACAATATCCACGTCACGGATTGCTTTAAAAACAAAAAAAAACAAAAAATAAAAAATATCATTAATTCTTATTTTTTACTTTAAAGATTCATGACTTGAGTAAACATTTCATTTCAAGGATATCAGTTTCTATCTAAGAATAATAATAATCTTTCATAATATGTACGGACATTTACATACGGTTTATACATATTCAAGTATATGGAGGCTTATTTTTGGGGTGTGATTCAAAGATGTTATAAGTGAAATACTTTTGTACAAATGTTATTAATAAGTTGATAATTTAAGGGTTTTTTATTCCTTGCATCTATTAGGGATTCTCTGTAAAAGGCCCTTAAAAATAAATTCTATAAATGAAGGATTTATTTTATTAATAAATTTTGTGTTGCTTAATCTAAAATGAATTTATGGGCCCTTTTTTTGTTTTAAGAAGAAAAAAAATTAAATACTATCAGAGAAGTAATGCTTTAATATTGTTGTTGAGTTTGAGTGATAGTTTTATGCCTTTAAAAATTGCTAGAAGCAGTAGCTGATTAAAAAAATGGGATTAAAATTTATTTGTCTCTCAAAAAACTGTATTAAAAAGTTTCCTTTCTGAAAGACAAAAACAAAATCCATTTAGGGAAAAAAAAGAAAAATCAATTGTGCCGAATAAAGGACCCCAGTTTTGACAAAGCTCCTCATATTCTAAAAGCAACACTGGCTTACTGCCTCTTAGCTTATGTACATTTAACGTTATGTAACATGGATTAGACGTATAAAAAAGAAGAGACCCTTCAACACACAAAATAAAAAAAAATGATTTTTTTTTTGTTTCTAAATCAATTCCTAGTCTGGACTACAAAAGGATAAACAAAGGTCAATTTATCCAACAAATAGTGAAATTATATTGTACGAAAGTCTTTGTTGGCAGTAGCCATCAAAACCTTTCTTTAACTTATAAATCTATACAAATATATGAAAATCAAACCCGGGTTTTATACAACAACATAGATTTGCATTGTGCTCTATGACCCTCATTCGCCAAGCCTACCCCCTCTTTGATTAAATTAGAAAATGATCCAATGAAAAATAAACTTGGAATCTAATTCACCCCCCTCTCCCCTCCCAACTTGAAATCCTAGTGTAATCTCATACTCTCAGACAACAAAATGACCTGCCTCTACCTTTGTACCTACAAGTAGCAACATTTTTGAGTGTCTGAACAAAAGGGTCTGTTTATTTTATGCTTCTTACTTATGGAAGGAAAATGATAATAATCATTTCCGTTATACGTACATGGATATCTAGATATATATATATGTATGTATATTTAGCAGGGAAATGATAACTGAATGTACACACATGGACGTATTGAAGGGGGATTGAGCTTACAGCCATAAGAAGAGGGAGGGGGGGGGGGAAACCCTGGGAAACATAAACAGTTGTGTTAAGGAACATGATCAACTGTTTAAATTTTTTTATATGTATATAATATGTGGATATAAAGTGAGTCTCTCTCTCTCGTTAAATTGATGATGTTCAGAGCGAATAATGTTCTCATGAGAGTTGATATTATGTAAAAAAAAATATGTAAGAAAATATAAATATATATAAAAATGAGGCACATCTTTGAAAAGACGTCTTTTCATTCACCACTATGTACTATGTTTAACCTCTATGTATGTTATATATGTATATATTCCAGGATTCTTCTCTTCCTCTCAACGATGGTTTTTTTTTTTTAATATTCTACATCAAATACCACTTATAAGTTCATATATACTATGTAATAAAGTAGTTATCATGCCATAAAAAAAAAGGATTCGAACTTTACTGCATTGATCAATAGATAAAGTCATATCCAAAGGGTTTTTTGCCATATGTGCAATTCTCCTTCTCTATAAATATATATTCATAATAGGATATAATCATGGAATGGGTAGGAAAGGGACCTCTGTTTTTATAATGATGAAGGGGTAAATTGAAGAGAGAGAGAGGGAATCAAAATGGGGGAACATCAACTTACATACGTACATAAATACGTAACAATGTATGAACACAATTTATTCGCTATTTTTTCTATAGCAAGAAAAAATAAAAGATGTATTTGAATTTTTTTTTTTTTTTTCATCTCTTTTGTGATCCTTTTCAACATATTGAGAACATTATTGTATCTCATAAAATAATATTTTGTGAGTAGAAAATGAAAATTTTATTCCCGAATTTTCAATGACAATAATATTTTATCATCCTTTTATATATTTTTTTTACCATAGTTTTTTTTTCCTCTTTCCTTTTTAATACGTAAATACTTAAATATACATTAATGAAGAACTCTGTGCCTCTGACAAAAAAAGATAAAAAAAAAAAGAAAGAAAAAGCAAAGCATGTAAAAGTGACTGATGGTTATTGATAATTGTATGATGGTTATTACTATTATTATTATTATTTAATCATTTGACATAATTTGTCATGAAAAATCAACGTGGGTAGATTGTTTTTCAGCTTTTTTATTTTTTTTAAGGAGGAACCTCTTGGGGGTATACAACACATTTAGCATAAATTATGGGCATCTCTTGTCAGTCAAATGTTTGAACAGATGGTTTGACAGAATATATTATTATACATATACACACATACTAATAACAGGGATAATTTTTGCAACTTTTTTATATATTTTAAAACGTGATAAGGGATATTTATTCATGCAGTTTCTAAATGTCATTCAAAGGAAGATAGGGATATGTAAGAGCACTCTAATTCATGGATTGATAAGAAAATAAAAAGTCCCTCCTAACAACAACAACAACAACCAACTATATTCAAATGTTGTTGTTTTTTTTGTATGTATTCAATTTAGTGAAAGAATGAAAAAATCAATGATGCTCATATTATAATGACATTAAATACTCAATTAATGAGAACTGGGAGAGGGAAAGAGCGAGGGAGAGAGAGAGAGAGAGACGGGAACGTTCCTTACACTCAAAGGACTCCAACTCAATGATATTGAATGCTTCTATTACGAAATTTTATTTATGATTGTTTCCGTCAATTAATGATATTTTCCCTCTTTCTCTTTGCAACCCTGGGTGAGTCATTCTTTTTCCCTGCACCGTTTGTTTTCTTATTATTGAATAAAAGAAACGTTGGTTGTTTGGTTGGTTGGTTGCCTCTATAATACTATTATATATATATCTCTCAAAATAATTGGATTTGAATTAATGAAATATATATACCTTTAGTCAAAAATAAATCTTTTCATATATATATATATATACATACACTTGGTTATTTTTTTTTTGCAAAGATTGAATGTAATGTGAACTCTTATGTGTATACCCTATTTAAAAAAAATATTTTTGCTTCATTAACAGAATGTAGATACATACGTACAGTTGTACCTATGCTAATTATTATTATTATTATTATTGTGAGGTGAACCATGGAAATAAATTAACTCTGATTAGTTGGTATTCCTCCCCCCCCCCCTCCCCTCCTCTTTATCCTCCAAATATCTAAAGATCAAATTTCAACGCAAACTCATACAAATTTTATAACTTTTGTGTCTAATTATATGCATTATGTAAATACGTGGATACATTCAATTTGCTTTTGCTACAAGCATATGAAGTTATATATGTACATGTGAGTCTAGAAAACCATTTGCATATATTTAAATATGCAAACAATGTCTTTTTTTTTATAGTAAATATCTATTATAATTAGCATATGTCTTTATCAAAATAAATTTTGATTTTGGGTCCTGTTGTTGTTGTTGTTATTTGTGCATACAAGTCCCCGATTTAGAGATAAAATCCTCTGAAAAGCAAAAGATTTGTATTTATGTAGGACAGTGCTTCTCAATTGGTTTTAAGTTGTGCGCCAATAAAAAAAATACAAAAATTTTCAATCTTGTTTTTTTTTTTAAATTATTGAGTTTTTGATCTTTTCTTTTTATTTATTTTTTAAATTTCTTTTCGTTTCCCCTTCCCCTGGTTTTGATTCATGTCTAATCTTATGGTGTAAAGCCCAGTGTTTGAGGAGCACTGATCTAGGTAGTATGAATTAATAATACATGGCTTCGATAGGAAAATTTCATTAAAAAGCACCGGTTCATTCATGCTAATCGTTTTATACATTGGTCTATGTATACATTCAATTCTACTATCCCTTTAGTATCCTTGTAATTTATGATGAGTACTTTCTGACGTCATAGGAATACAAACACTTCACTTCAACTCTATTCATCCGTCAGAACCATTTTTATTTCCCGAATTTTGTATTATTATTATTATTATTTGACATTTATGCCTAATAATTCTACAAAATATGATGTTCATTCAACTCAGTATGAGTTTTTGATGACGTCATCATGAGGACTACCATGAGTACTCAACTCATTCCCTTCATAAGGATCCAAACGATACTCAGAAGGAGGAGGAGGAGGAGGAGGGAGGGAGGGTTAAATACGTACATAGAAAAATGAAAAAGAAATCATCTCCTCCATTCACCAACTGCTTGCTCATTAATAAATAAAAAAATAAATCATATGTTATATGATATTGTTTGATTCACACAATAGGGGTAGTAGGAACTTCCTTCCTCATTAATTAAGACTGCTACCCCCCTTCTTTTTTTTTTTTTCGTCCCCTCCTCGTCACATCTTCATCACTTTCTCACGAATTATGGTATATGTATAGTATATTAAAATCAAAATCAAGACAATATGTAGATCTAAAAAGAAAACAAAGTGATTCAAGGCTACCCCAAAGCAACTCAAATAAATCTACCATTTCCACGCTTTTAAATTAGAATGAATTTCTAATAGTATACATAATGAAACGATGTTCATACAATATATATATATATATAGTAATTATGCGTATTTATGCATAGTAAAGGGAAAAAGTTTTGTTTCTGACGCCTTGGAAGAGTGGTTGTGAATTATGAGGGGAATTATTATAATTTGGTCTTGAGCGTGAATAGTGGTTAATCCTATATACATACATATGTACCTAAGTCTGTTCTTCATATTTCCTCATCTTTATGATAATTACACAAAGCTACAGGTATTTATATATATATATATATATGTATATTGTTATTCCTATAACATATTCACAAAGGTTCATACACCAAGAGATAAACAAAAGTCATTTGTTTTAAGAGGTGATTACAATTCTCATTTCGTTGAGTGGCATGATAAATCTTACTTTCATACATACATCATAATCACATTAATATTATTTTTGTTCTTACTAAAGTACGAAAGATAGTGAGTGCTGTCTTTTACAAAGGAAAACAAAATCCTAATTCAAAACAGAGTTACTTTGTACCATGAGCAAAATCTGATGTGGAGAATTAATAACAACCAAAATGGGTGCAAATAAAAAAAAGTAAATGACGATTATAAATAATAATAATAATAAATTAGTTGCATGTTTAGTCATTAGGTTACTACTTGAGTTCTATGCTCTGATGGGCTATTGGCCTTTTTAAAAGTGTAACCAAAAGAAGGACTTTTAACATATCTCATGATCATTCAATTTGCGGATGGATTCTTAAACACTGGCAGCTATCCAAAAGTGTATGCCTCATTGCTCATTCGAATTGACCCAGAATTCTGGTCCAGGAAGTGAATCCTCCAAGTCCCCCCCCTCCTCCTCCTCGTAATGCCCATCTACTCATAAAAAACATGAGTCTCTATATATACATATGTGCAATCATTATAATCTATTGGTTAATTACTTAATGACCCTTAGAGATTTATTTATGTCATGATTTTCATTTTTCAAAGTTAATTACACTCTTATTTTTGTTGTTCAACCTTCTCTCCCTTCCTTCTGCCTCCATTAAGGCTTATTCACGATCTTTTATTATTTTGAAAGAAAATAGGAAGACATAAATGAAAAATATATAGGTATAAGTACAGAGCATTTATAAATTAAATCTTTGAGAATCAATATTGCTGTTAATATTCTATATATGTATATATATATAGCCATCTATGTAGGAAGAAACTGATGATAAATATGCTTACTAACCATGAAAAAAGATTCCTTTGCGCCAAGCCTTGTATATATATATATATATATATATATATATAGTGAGGATAAAGGAAGGAAGAAAATGATAATTAAAAATGAATTAATCTTAATGAACGTTCAAAATAAAAAAAAAAGAGAGAGAGAGACTGATAAAAATCTGTAGAATAATACCTATGTACATATATATATATATATATATACGCACCAAAAATTATTATTCGACTTCCCCCCCCCCCCCCCCCCCCCACCTCTTCTTCCTTTCTTTATTTTCACAATACATTTAGAAAAGAACAAATAGCTGATTAATAATAGATAGATATAAGAAGAAAATACTAATGAAATGTAGAAGGGAAATAATATATTCATTAAACAGTCTTTTGACGTGAAATAAATAAATATAATTTTGTATCATTTTCTTTCTATATATTTTAAATACATTTCTGAATATCTTTTCTTTTTTGTTGTTAAAATATAACTTCTATTTACAAACCATTACATCACAAATTTCTTTGTTATTCATATATATCATTGTGCCTAGCATTACGCGGAGTAATAAATAAATAAATATATATATAGGTAAATAATAATAAAAACTTTTTTTTGCATATGATTTAATTACACGTAAACAAACAAACAATAATAATAATAATAAAATAAATGGCCATATGTATTTTTATTTTGCAAATCTCTCTCCCGCCTTCCCACTCATGACTTCAAGTCACGCCCTATTTGACCATATACCTCTATGTATACTTAAAAAGGGTATTTAAAATCTTTGTTCATTAAGCATCAGGGTTATTATTTGAAAATTAATATTCCATGAAAATTGTGGAGAAATGCCCATAAATTAGTCAGAAAATGGATACGTAGGATTCAGCTGTTGTGAAAGCTGGGACGATTGCAGCAAATTCTTTTTCTGTAATATCAAAAAGCAATAACCATGAAATTCAAACCACAATTGTCTAAATAGTGTATTTATAACTATCAACTCAAAAAAACCAGATCTTTTGGTCTACTTCTCGTTGAGATATTGAATAAAAACGGACTTTAATGGGGAAAAATAACATTTTGTATCATAATTTATTCCTCGTTTTCACTCTAACTTATATCATTTGAATATTTGAGATAGGGTTGCAAAGGAGTCAGTTGCAACAAGTATTGGAATTGTCTACATATTGTTTATTCCTCTAGATTATTTGATATTTACTGGGTCTTTAATAGAGTGATTAGCGGTGAAAATGTGTGTACTGACTGAATTGGAGTACCTTTTTGTGATCTATAACAAAACTAATCAATGATCAACACTTTGCAATAAAGTTTCAATGTCTAAATGCACAATAACAAATTAGAAATTAATTATTAATTCTTCACCTTGAAAAGTTCAATGATTTATATTTAAAAAAATATTATTTGGTCAAATATTCTTCATTTCTTACTTGATTTTTTTTTTTTTTTGGAATCGTCTCTAGTTACAGGGACTGTTGCAAAATTGTATTCAAATTCAATTTGTCGAATAACTACTCAGTCGTATAATCTCTATAAATACATTTAATCGATAACAAAGAGATTGGAGTATGTTGTGTTAAATTTTAATGTATCTAACTCAAACCAACTCCCGGGAATTGAGCCAATAGCAAAAACTATTGCAACTGTCCCGCGGCTCCACTTTATATATGAATGTAAATATTTAGATACAATTCTGATGTTCATCTCTTAGTGAAAAAATATATACATTCATACCTATAAAAACACACAAATAATAAAAGGAACGAATTAAAAGGAAAGGAAAAATGATAAAAATATTCAAATGGAAAAAATAATAATAACACAAGTAGTGCAATCAAAATGATAAGACTCTACGTTTAATTTAAAGAAAAAGAGAAAAAAGGGGTAGCTAGAATAACAACAAAGTGTGTTTAGCCATAAATTCAACATAAAAACATCTTTTATAAAAAAAATGACTTATAAAAACAAGGCTCTTACAAGTAACATATTCATTATATGTCACTTACCCCTGTTGACAAATTATTAAACTTAAAAAAAAACAAAAAAACGATTTGTCGATATAGAATGTCTCTATTTGTCGTAGGACTGTCAATGTCCAAAAAAATTTCTTCCCAGGAAAATTTATTGCTGTCTATTCAGCACGAGCTTAAGATATGACAAATACATATGTACATAGACTAAGAATTTTTCCTTCAATTTGACAAATTTACTGATGGTCAAAGTATGCGATAATTTACACTAATCACCGATTAATTGCATTTAATTTCCCCCAAATAACCAACCAATCAAGATTAAAGTTGAAATAACCCATTTGTAAATAAAAGAGCATATTCTCGCTTTAAATAATTTTTTTTGACATAGATACAAATGAAAAACTGAGATGCTATTCAATTCTTAACTAAACTATTAAAAAAAGAAGAAGAAAAAAAATTAAAAACTTTTATAGTGCATTTTCTCAGGATGGGATGATCCACTTTGAAATATAAACCCATATTTGAAAATAACATTTAATTTTCCAAAAGAATAAGTTTTATCTCTTATGGATTATCGATTTTTTTTTCCTTACTCAAAAGTGGACTCAAAAGCATATAAAAAATGTCAAAATACTCAATAAACTCATATGGAAAATTCCATTAAATCTGCTACAAAAAATATTATGATACCAAGACAGCAATTAACTTATTCCACTATTTGTACATTGCATGACTGGGTCCTCATAAAAACTTTGAAACAAAGAGCCTTAAGCTACTACTCAAAGGTAACTCCATCTTGTAGTTACTCCCTTTTTCCTTTTAAGAAAAAAAAAAAAAATCAAAAACGAAATGAAATTGACTTCTTATTATTTTTATTATTATTATTGTGTGTGTGGATGCTATTTTATTTTTTTTTTTCAGCATATGCCTGTCTTTATTTTTTCTCACATAATCAAAAATGATAAAATTTACACCCTACTAAATAATCTGATGCTTCGATAAGAGAGTTGGGGAGGAAAAGAGTAACTGAGAGAAAAAGAGTTGAATTTGGGTTATCGATCCTTTTTTTTTTTTTTTTTTTTTTTTTTTGTCATAGATGCATAATTTTAGATAAGTTTTCCTTTTCTCTCTTCTCCCCCCCCCCCCCCCCTCCCCTAGAGAATGAAATGAAATATTTATATAAAAAACAAAAAATCTGTATATTTATTTTTTTATTATATTTATCATTTTTTTATTTTATTTTTCACTCTCTCTCTCTCTCTCTGATAGGTTTTTTTGTGTGTGTATGAATGTGTTTTCTTAATATGTAAATAAGTAAAAAGATAAAATTTACTCATCATTTTGAACCATGTCTTTCTTTCTCTCCCCATTTCTGTCTTAACTCCTCTAAAAAAAATTACATTACAATTTTATATGTATATATATATATATATATATATATATATATATATATATACATGAGTAAATATACATATTTGTAGAGCTGAAAAAGTGTTTTAAAAAAATTGCATAGAAAAGTAGTTACTCCCCCCAAAAAATCTGTCAGATTGGATTGATATGTTTAAAATGTTTTTTTCTCATTATTAAAGAACGTATTTTTATTTTATTTTTTCATCTATTTCTTTCTTCCTCTTTCTTTCTTTCTCTCACTCACTTAACCTCATACTAATTTACACAATAAACCAATTTTTAAGTAAATGACATGAATATGACCCTATTGCATTTAATGTATACTATTAAATTAATACTAGAATGACACAGCAAACATTTTTTGCTGGATTTATTTAAAAGAATTTAATATTATGTTAAAAGTCGAAAAGGACACGATTTGAGTCAATATTTGAGTGTGTTAAAAAGATCATTTTGTAACAAAATTTATCATCAAACTAACAAAACATATAATAAAATTTGCTGCCCTTTAATGTCTGAAAAAATAATAATCTTATCTTTTTTTTTTTAAATAAAATTTTGATCCTGCCTTTTCTTTAGGTAAATACATTTTTCAATTTGCTACCCCATGAAAAATATACCATCTCATGGAAATATTTTAGGGGAGAAACTGCCGCCCCTCCCTTCCAGATGGCCCCTATATGTCAACATATTTCACTAATACTAAATGAATGATAGGTAAACCATGTGAGGTTTGTAAGTTACTTGACTCAATTTGAATCTTACTAATTCAAACTGAATAGAACATTTTATTGGTGTATTTACATATATGTTCTAAAAATGATCGATTTTATTGTAAGTAAAATGTTCATTTGGTATTACAGGACAAATATATATTTTGTGCATCATTTGAACCTATCAAAACCTACTCCACGTTTTACAATTTGCTCTTGACGTTGTCATGTGTGCGTGGATGTCGGTACAAGGAAGAGGAGGGAGGAAGGGAGGGGGGGGGGGCATGAAAAGAAATGCCCCCTTTTTCAATATGATGATTCAAGCACTTCTGACAAACATTTATACACATGCACAAAGAGCCAACCAACGTGGGTTCCTCTTGTTTTCCTTTCTTTCAACCCTCCTTATGGGCGATATGAAAGAATGAAAGGCACCCAAGGAGTCCTTTCCAGACAGCGGCGTACATATACATATATATGATTATGATGATATTTCAAAATGTGACACCCTACATACGTGTACAGAGACCGTACACAAGTACGTAACCGTGTCGATGATAATTATTATTACTACAGGAACTCAGCCTAATAAATAATATTTTTATTTTTTTGTGAAACAGCATGATACTTTCTTTATTCAGTTACAATATACATACATATATATGTACATGTAATGTGCTCTAACAATGTATATGTACGTACGTACGTACGTACCAGATGCAAGAGTTAAGTGTTGCTATTGAGATTGTATCCATAATCATACATACATATAAAACACATTCATAAAAATTAATAACGAAAATCGCCATCAAGGGTTGACCAGACTATTTGTACATACATACATACATACTCTTTTGACCCTTTTTTCTTTTCTTCTTCCTATACATATATGGTATGTACATATGTGTCCATTAGGAATGTACAAATATGTACAAATAAATATTGATGGCCATTGATGGAAATCCCCTTTGATTGAAAGGACTTTTGATGGGCCATCAATAATAGCTCTCTTGACACATTTTTTTATACGCACACACACACACACAAATATTTTGACTACTCGTATGACATTAAATAATTTTTTAAGACAATGAATCAAGAAGAAAAAAAGAATATTCCTTTATACATATACTTACCTAATATATGAAAATATAAGATAATGATTAAATGACGTCCATTAGGGGAATGACGACCACCCTGAGTTTAGGCCCCTTCTTATCACACTAACTATGTACATAGATAGAAACCACCAAACAGTTTGTACATATACTTTTATTTAAGTATATGTACAATCGGTCCTGGGTCTTACCTTTTATACAGAGCCTTGTACCGTTTATATGTTAGATAACAACCAAACGGAATACTCTAACGTTCAGTTAGACTACAGCCAAACGCACGTTCTCTCTCTCTCTGTATATATATATATATATATATATATATATATGTATATATTATCTATGTAAGTAATATTACCTCTTTATTAAATTACTCATTATATATCTTTTTATTTTCTGGGAGGAGAGGGTAAGACTTTAGTCTCCACATCTTTTTTTATTTTATGGACTTGTCTTTATATTATTATACTGCAATATTATTATATACCTTAAACATTTAATAGCAAAGCAGTAAAGTAAAAAAAGGTAGAAAGAAAGAATGATAGTTTTACAACAGCATCCTCTTGCATAAGTTTTATACATTGAATAAATGAAATCATAATTGAGAATAAATGTTTTAATTTTCTTTAATTTTTATTTGTCAAACAATAACTTCAAAAAAAAAAAAGTTAAAAAATACTCATTTCTCTTAAAAGTAAATTAAAATTAACAAAAAAATAAAAAAAAAAATACAAGCAAGGTATGTACACCCTGCTCACAATTCAATTTAGATAAGAAATTTGCTCTTTGGCCTTATCTCCTCCCCCCTTCCGCTCCCTAAAACCTTACATACCTACCCAAGTCCAATAAAAGTCGATTTATCTTTATCACATTATGACAATGTGGTATGACTTTTTATGGCTCTTGGTTGTGGAAATTATCTAAATATATATATATATATATATATATATATATATATATATATATATATATATGTATATTTAGAAAGTAAAGAAGGGAACAAAAAAAATCAATTAACGAAACAACTTTTAAAGTGTTTTTTTTTTTTTTGCATTTTATGTTAAACATATTAAGTATTACATATATGCATAGAAAATGTGTAGCGTAAATACGCTGTCAAACATGATTAATGACAAAAAAGTAGCAAGAATGAAAAAAAAATGTGTAAGAGAGAGAGAGAGAGAGAGAGAGGCGACCCCTGTTATGTAGGGAAGTCATTAATAATTTTTCCAAAATTTACCATCACCTTTTTCTTTCTTAAAATATAATATAAATGTATATTCGATAACCAATATTCAAATATCGGGCCTATTTTTGTATTTTTATTGAATGCATGTACATATATTTATGTATTTAAAAATAGGGAATCAAAAAGGCTTCCGTTTCCTTTATTCCTACTTTTATAATATGTACATATTATAAAAATCATTAAATCCTCTAAACCTCTCTCATCAAATATGAATTGACTCAAATGATACGCATTGTTAAATGAGTTACTCAAAATCCAGAGCCTCATCGTAGAAGCCCTTCAAAAAAAGAAATAGAGAGTAGAACAATTATTAAATGATTGATTGTTTGGGGCAGTGTGAGTTTTGGGCTGGGTAGTTAGGGGGCCCTTTTTGCCCGTGAGTGTATTTTTGTATTAATCTTATTAAATTGTGGAAAAATTCATTTTACTTGTATTTATGATAAAAATATAAATAATACTGTCTGCAATGCACCCTCTAGAAAACCCGACACTGATTTTGGTCCTCCCATCCTTTGGCACCCCATAGAATCGCACTCTCCCTACGCCTCTCTGTAGGTAAATTATGTATAATATGTACTTTTATATTTCTTTTATATTATTAACTCATTTCACGCTTAACCAATTATGACGTAAATTCTCTAAGAGAAATGATTTGAATCCTTTAAGAAAAAAAAATATATTTTTTGACAAATTGTATTTTGTTTTTCTAATCTTCACATTGGCCGCAGTATTTAAAAAAAAAAAAAAAAAAAAAGTTGAAGGTAATCATTATTTATAGGAATTCGTGATTTTTTCTTTTCTTTTCTTTCCTTTGCTCTGCATCTTTTTGTTTTTATTTTGCTTTAAATGGATAATTACTTTATTTTTTTTCCTTCTAAGATAACAACTAAAAACAAAACAAGAAAGTTCATGCATGGGTAATTGAATTGGCCATTTGTTTTTTAAACTCTACCTATTTTGTACTTTTCGTATACACCCCAAACTATGTAGTTATTATATATATACAGTTGACTTCTTAAATGATACGACATTTATTTATATAAAAGGAAGTATGTGCCTAGTTTTTCACATAAAAAAAGTACATATATAAATACCATATATGTACATACGATATGCACATCCATATATTTTACCAAAAAAAAAAAAAAAACTTTTACGACGTAAAGTTATTCGGAAGGAAAATTACTTTGACCCTATAAATAAGACTCCCGTTAACTTTTTATTGCGTCATTTTTTTTACCTACCTATAAAGTTATCATACATTGGTCGACTTTACAAATGATTTTAATTCATGAATGCAACACGGAACCTTTTTTTAGAGAAGGGGGGGGGGGGAAGCCGGTTTCTGAACACTATTTGCAAAAAATTGAGGTAGATTGTACTTATAATCTAACTTACATTCAACCATCCTTTTGAAAAAATACCTACCTTTTATGTTTGCTAATTGTTTTTATTGTTATCTATCCATGCGCATTTATGGTTTTATACTATAATTTCATCAGTCTTTGTAATTGCTTTGCTCTTTGTTTTAAAGTATATTTTTATGTAATGCATAGTTTACGCCCCATTCATTAGGTAACATTTTTAGAATCTCCTTTTTTTCTATGCATATCTGTAGTTAACAACTGAATAGTTTCTATGAATTCGGCGTGTCTTCAAAAAAAATAAATGTTTTTAAAATAATTATGTAGAAATGAAAGGCCTTACAGCTAATATAATACATACCATATATTATGCATGGATATGCATAAATATTAAGGCCTAAATGTATAGTATCTCCGGAGCATCAAATATGTTACATATATAACATATGGCCAGGGATCTTTAACCTCTTTCCAGTTAAGGGCTACATTTATATTTCTAATATATAATATGAGGTCTTCATTATTAAATTTAATTTCATAGCTAAATGCTCAAAGGGCCGCAGGTTAAAGATCCCTGTAGAAGACTATACCAGTATTTAAAAAAACAAAAACAAGACAAAACCTACTCAAGATAAAAGTTTATAATGACAAAACCTCCGAAGGACAAAAAAAATTAAAAAAAGCGAGGTATAAGGGCATCCCTAATATTCTCTAGTTTTTAAGTCTAAGTTCTTTAATCAGAAGTCCCATTCAATTAACCCATTTCCTGCATTAAATTTGTGCTCATATATTATTTTTCAAATGTTGACACGGGGTTATGAGGCTCTTCATTGTCCAGAGACAAAATCACATTTAGGTAATCCATGGAATATCATATATTTTAAATCTCATTTCTAATTTTTCAATATTGCTAATTATTGTATATTATACATATATCTGCTTTTGTTCTAGAATCAGCTATAACTTGGACTTATATAAACAATCTCTCAAATTTCCATGTTTGTCCCTCGTTGTCTCAATAACTTTATTTACATATGTATGTAGACATGCAGTAAATAATGATGAGAGTCTATTAATCTAATGAGGTAGGCTTCATTAGTAGAACAGACAAGGAGAAAAAGAGAACATGACTCTAATGTCTACCATTATAACATTGCTATTATCTTTTTAAAGTGTTTTTTTTTTTTTTTTGAGATAATGACTCCCTTTTCCTTTTGCAAAAAGAAACAAAATAACAACTATGGAGACAAAATAAATAAACAAATGAGGAATTATAATTAAATAAATGGGGTTGGACATGGAATGAGGGGGATGGAGGGAAGCTTATTGAATGATGATCTCCGAATGAGAATTATTAGCCTATACATATATCTATGTATGCCATACCTACTAGGAGTTAAAAAGAAAAGGAATTGTGGTTTTATATATATATATATATATATTTTTAAAGTCAATTAAGATTGAATGGTGGGGGGTCGTGGGTCTACTTTTGGAACTACTCAAGTCAATGGGTTTATCTGCATTAATTTACCTACATACATACATACACTAGCACTCAAAGTAAGAAAAATAATGGCTGTAATGTAAAGATGATGAAAAAAAACAGAGAGGGGATTTCATAGCGGTAGGTATAATTGCACCTAGGTACATATCTGATAAATTGCTTGAGCCTCCTTGTTGCTTCCCTCTATGGTTGTACATACATACATTATTAGACATATAATTATTTTCCATTTTGACCTTCTATCCATCTACATATAGAAAGGGTTGTTATATCTATGTAATTATAATGAAAAAAATATAAACGCAGTGGCTTCCTTTCCTAGCTAAATAACATAATTAGATATATTATTTGTTTGAAACTTGTGTCTCCCAATATTTCATTTGAACTAATTTAGAGTAACAGTGAAATGACTCGCAAAATAAAACAAATTTTTGCATGAGTGGGGGATTGAATTCCATTTTGTTCCTTGTTTAACATTTGTAACCTTCGATATGAAAAATAATTTTATGACTAATTGCATATGGGGCATTCCACACACACACAAAAAAAAAAATCTCAAAATTGGATAATTTTCTTACATACAACCTAGAAAATATTTAGAAAGGAAAAAATTTTAACGAAAAATGTGGGATGGTTTAAATAATTAATTAAAGTTAGCAAAATGAAATATTTTCTCTCACTTAAACATAATTAATAACTATCTCAATTTTATTTCAATAATATTGTTACAATTCGGAAAACTAATTCAGGTATATGATTTTCAAAAATTCAAAGTGTATCCATGTAAAATGAATTAAATCATAGATATGACGACTCATAAAGTAAATTCCAGTAATTTACCATACAAATATTTAAAGCCAATTTTGATCATTTTATAATATAATAATATTTCCGTAAACTACATATGTTTAGCTAAATGATGGTACAAATCAGTTTGGGAATTCAATTATACAAGATCAAATAAAAATTTGGTCAATGTACGTTCCTATTCCTGGAAGAGAGATAAAGTAGTCAATTTTTTACAGCATGTAAACAATCTAGAAGTTTGTAATTTTTTTTTACTAATTTAGTTCCCTAAATTCAGAGATATGTGTGTTTAAATTTTGAAAAATTGGAAAAAAAAAAT
The DNA here is from genome assembly GCA_963680855.1 of Lepeophtheirus nordmannii. Taxonomy (NCBI): domain Eukaryota; kingdom Metazoa; phylum Arthropoda; class Copepoda; order Siphonostomatoida; family Caligidae; genus Lepeophtheirus; species Lepeophtheirus nordmannii. The sequence continues at coordinate 33,319,809 of OY804520.1, forward strand.
TCCTGGAAAAGGAACCGATTCAACTCGTTAAAGGATGATTAATTATAATTAGCACAATATAAGACTGTAATATTTGAACATACATGTAATTTTAAGTCTTTTTAATCAGCTTTAGACTTTAACTTTATATATTATATATAAATATATTTATAAGAAAATTAATAGAACCAAAACAGTGAAGATTGGGAAATTAAGACAACTTTTCTATTAGATCCTTTTCAGAAAAGAAATTCCCTTTGATATGTTGAATCACCAGGATTATTTGACAATAACATTGTATCCGGCATTGTTGAAGCCAAAATATACTATTTTTAAAGTCATTTGAGGGTATTTAGACAATTTAAACAATTTAAACCCCATTTTGTTGTTTTTTTAAACGATTATTCATACTATGATGTTGAAAGGTTGTCTTAAAAACTAAAACTAAATTGTGAGACTCAAAATGATTACACAACATCTTTTTTTTTGAATTTATAGAAAAGAATTGGCTATAATATGTAAAGAAGTAAAAACAACGAAGGACCATTAGTCCTTCTAGTTTATCTTTTAATTCTCTCTGATTCGTTGGTATATATATATATATATATATTACATAGATACCTATTTATGGTTATATTTGGGTCATAAAAGTCATTATGAATATGTAGAGTCGTGAGTCCATGGACTCCAAGTTAGTTCTTAATGTCTCTTTCTTTATTTAATTTATGTATACATACATAATGTAATATGTATGTATGTACACAGAATGTGTATGAATGTAGAATAAATATGACTGCTTTAAATTTCTTTCTTCTCTATTATAAATATGTATAATAATGTCTTTGGTTTCCTATTAGATGAGTAGAGTTATTATTTTGAATTATAAACAAAAGATATCTTTTAAAGATGTGAAAAAGTCGTTAAAAAATGCTCTCATTTTTTATTTATTTGTAACGAGTATATGTAAACAAACGATTTATGCACTCTCTACAATGTGCTTCTAAATAGAATAAGAGAGAGAGAGAGAGGGGGGGGGGAGGGTGAAATGCATTATTATAAGTAATAAATATTCTTGCGGATTCGTTAACGAATTAAATATATATACATCTATATATTTGTTGAATAAATTTTCTTCATCATCCATTGTATTTACATACATACGTACATACATATGTGGTCCCTGGCTGCTCCTGAATATATTAGAATAAAGTTGTTCAATTCATTTATATATATATATATATAAAATCACTTCATTTTTGCGGATTCTATTAATATATACATATACATACATATTTATACCTTCAGTATAATCAATAAATCAAAGTTTTATTTTCCGAATAATATATATATATAGATATTACTCTTTATTTTCACCTCCTATTCTCGTTTTTTTCTTCTTATTCTATGTATGTACATACGTATTTATTAGTTGTGTGTCAAAGAGTTGGCAGAAAAGATATAAATATGTTGTGTTCATAATAATTTATAAAGTGACTTTGTGATTAAAGTGTAAGAGAATTTAAATAAACATACATACATACATATTTGACAGTCTTTTAACATACTTCAAATGGGTAGGTACATAGACTCTCCACTATTATTTTCCACATACTTTTTTAAAGCAACAACAACAATAATAATAATAATAATAATAAAATGAATAAAAAATGATTTAAAATGTCGTACATTTTGAGACAATTTTTTTAGTAGCTACTAAAAAGTATACTAAATACTACATTTATCATATTTTTATGTGCCTCTTCTTTCTACCTTCTTCTTCCTAGAGCATTCTTGGATATGTGGACCACCTATGTAAAATAATAATTTAAACATAACTCTCATTTCCTAAAAAAAAAAAAAAAAAATTTCTTTTAATATTCCATTTATTCTGTTGGAACTTTGTTTTTATTTTATTTTTACCCCCTTCGTCTTTCTAGGCGTTAAATGAAGAGGAGACATACTTACATATATACTAATAATTCCTACCTCAAAGGAAACTTGATACTCAGAACAACAACAAGAACAACAAAAATAAGTGTGCTTCTTTACAAATGATAATAATAATAATAAAAAAAATAACAAAAATGTTATTATTACATATATATGTAGTACATAGGAGAAGGCGGAGGAGGGGTGGGGTGAGTTAGGGAGGGTGAGAGACCTACATACAAACATACCTCAAAATATGACACTTTCTTAATGGGCTTATAAATCAATTTCTACTTTTTTTTTAAAAGTAAAAATATTAATATTCTTCATATTATTATATCCATGGTGTGTCTCTTGATGTCGAGGTCTAATTTATGTATGTATATACCTTGGCCAACAGGAAGTTTAAAATGATTAAAAGTGACTTAGGTAAAGTCCTTTCTAACTTTGGACGACCTATGACTGTCTTTTTCGTATTGTTACACATTGTTGAGCGCCATCATTATTTTATACCCAATTAAACTATGCAAATATTATTGGAATAATATTTAATAAGGGGATAATTTGCACCAAATAAAAAACTAAATACCCGAAAAAGTAGATAATTTGTCAAACATTTTGTTTTCCTTGATAGAATGGTGCAAAATTATTGTTATTCTTAAATGGATAAGTTGTGTCCTTTTTTCTTTTTTTTTAACTTTTTTTATCGTATGAAAATCATTATTTTTTCTAGTCAAAATGATTAGCAATGGATGATTTTTGATTTCAGCCATACTTTTAATACTATTTCTCTGAGAATTTAAAAGGGATTGATGCATTTTTTCAGTATTAAAACATAAACCTAAATACATATAAATTTGTAATCCAAGCAACAAATAGCTAACTACCTACATATGTATATTTGGTTTAAACTTTTTCGGAGAACTTATTTATAAAACAATATGAATAGATTTACTTCATGATTTGAAGGACAAAATAGCATTTTTTGAGTAGCATAATTACTCACCAAAACTATTTAAAATACAAGTTGATTTGTAATGATGAAAATCAACTATCATGTATTTTTTCTAAGATTTTAATAAGATAAATTTATTATCAACTACATACACAAGAGTAAAACAATTTTTTAAATTACAAATTCTTCAAATAAAAACAATAATTTGAATAAATAAACTGTAAATCAATCATAATTAGGTACTTTCAAAGCATAGCTCAAAAACAAACAAAAAATATAGTACTCAGTCCTCAACTTTTGTACTCACTCAAAGATATTTTTTTTTAGAAAGAGAGGGGGTGGTAGTCATATTGTAAATCCAGGCAGTTGCGTGACAAGCCATGCATTATTTATCCATTTTTCTTATTCATTTTTTTTCTTTCTCTCTCAAGGAAAGAATCTTAAATGAATAGTCAATAATTTTTTGTTTGTTCATATATCAATGTCCGTATAAATATATGTATGTAAGAATTCGTAAACCTTGAAAGAGGTGGAGAGAGAGAGAGAGAGAGTGGGCTCCAGCATACATATGAACTTATTTAAACATACATGAATTGATAAGTTAGTATGAGCACGGAATGTTAAATGTCTGTTGAGATGAAGAATAATTAATTATACAAAGGTCTTCTTATACGTTCGTTTTATTATTTATGCTTAGAAAAAACCACTCTGGAATTCTGAAATCATTGTCTTAATATGGGAGGACATTCCTCCTCCGTCTTCTCTCTTTTTTTTTTCTTTCCTTATTTTTTAACAATCCTTTATCATATTCAAATCTATGATGGGTTTTCTTACGCCCATCTCTGGGTGTAACCTCTTTATACATTTTCTTATGACTACATTTACCTATAGAGCTAATAGCTAATACTTTACACTCTTCATCAATTTATGAGTTTCTTTCTTCAACCTCTTCTTTATTATTTCCATTATAACGAAGAAGAAGAGGAAGAAAAACGTCTCAAATTGGTTTGTATATTATCTATATATTTCTCACCTTATAAGGAGGTGATTGAGAACAGCAGTTCCACCGGCCATGATTCGTCGATCCATGTGTTGATGCAAAAATAATAATAAAAAGTTTTTCCCTCTTAAAAAAAAAACTCCCCTACTAAAGAAAAAAAAACCTTTTTTCGTTAATTACTCAAATGATTTCCATATATTTCCTTTTCAAGGGCTTTTTACTCATGCTTTTTTTTAAGTCTGTTGGCATAAAAATAAATAATAAATAAATATATGAATAAAAACCCCTTCCCCACCTTTATGGGAAATGAAAACTTCGTGTGGTTGGACCCTTTTAAACGTGTTTTTATTCTCCTCATCTCTTTGACTACACACAACGTAAATGATTATTATTACTATCATTTTTATTAAATATACCATTTACCACCCAAGAATGGTTTCTTTGATTCTTCCCTTCCTCTTTAAACTCGTATTTTTCCTGGACCTTCTTTTTTAAAAAAAGAGGCCTCTAATTAATGAAAAACACAAAAACCCAATTAAAAAACACTCAAAATCAACTGCTGTACGTATTGAAATCACATCATGAGGAAATATTTATGTCAATTAGGGATTTAGAATAATTTAAAGACCTACGAGGAATTTTATATACGGTAATATGTACATATCTTGGATAAGAAAAAACATTCGTGTTTATCTAGAGTGTCCATAGGTCGAGTGTTACCTTCTTAAAAAATATATTATTTTTCCCCAATATATGTCAAAAATCAATTTTATTTTTACAAGATGCTTGATATTTCTTCCCAGTAGATTCTTAGGGTAGATGAATTAGCTTCTTTTTTTTTTGGAATAGGGATTTAAGTAATAAAAAACTACTTAATAATCCAAGCCTAAAGTATTGCTTTACCTAAGTATGTACCTACTTATATGCAGTAGTGACCTAGCTCAACTTCCCCAGAAGGTCTATTTGTAAATATTACAACCCCTAGATAGCAGTAGATCCACGCTGCCCCTGTGCATATCTCTTTTTTAAACTACTTTTTTCTTTAGAAAATCTTTTTAATCGGTTGCTTTTTAAAGCTAAATTTTGAGCATCTATTAAAAATGTACACATTTGCAATTTTGCTGCCCTTACCTATATACCATGTAAATACAGATAAGGTATAGGACATTATCTAGGTAACTAGAAGAGTGACCTATAAATGTTTATTTTTTAAGCTGTCTAAATATTTCATTGAAGGGTTGTGGAAATTATTTTACTTTCTTCTCAGATAATAATTGTTGTATGAGTTCGTGAGATGAATGTCAAAAATTAATTATTTTTATGAAAATAGTAATTATTATGTCATCAGAGTAATTCCATGAGGGATACACTTTGTAAATAAAATAATTTTACTTTGTGGATAAAATTTTACCTGAAAAGATTTAGTTATTTGTATCAAATGTTGACATAAAAACAATTACGTTATGTTAATGTTGCATACAACAGTTTTTTACTGATCAAATGTTTTGAATGCCAACCACAAAAGATATTAATGCTCAGTAACGTAAAGAGATTAGTAGTAATAAACATTTCTGAAATGAAATATGCGTAGTGTACTTATTCTTTATCTTCTTTTTCAAGGGTATGCCTTGAATTAATACATTCCTTCATATGGGTACATATCTGTATGTTGAAAGAAACTCTATCTCGGGGTATTCATAGATATATTGAATATTCAGTTGACGTCTACATAACTCTCTCTCTCTCTCTCTCTAAAGGAACGCACGATAATTATAACATTTCAATAACAATACGAACAAAAAAAAACAAAAAAAACTCGAAATGTCTTATGTTGTGTTAATGAAAATTTATGGTTCCTTAGAGCTCAAGGTGAGGAAGAAATATAGTATGTATCTCTGATTTAAAGATATCAATAATCAAAGTAATCTTTTAAAAAGTGGGTTGATAATACATACAAATATGTAAAAAAAATTGAGAAGCACTGTTGATAAAGATTTTTACGATTTCAAAAGATTGAAAAAAAAAGTTTTTTATTATGTATGTAATGTTTACTTATTGTTATTAATATTATTAAAAAAGAAAACCAAATAGGTACTTAAAAGTTTTATTCAAACTTAAAGCCTTAAAAATACTCTCTATAAAGGAGTAAAAAGTATTTAATAAGACTTTTATACAAAAATATTTTTATGAATTAAAAAAAAAAATAAAAAAAATATTGGCAATATATCAATTATTATATGTTCATAAACTAGCAAATTTTGTGTACCTATGCAAAAAATAACAACAAAATGAGCAAGGCTTCGTCTGTAAATTTATTAGATTTTTGATATAATATATATTAAAAAAAACCAATCAATATACAAGTTCCTTCTACCCTTTCCTTGAATTATGATTTTTTCTTTCTTGCATAAAAGACTCTTTGAGGCCCCATTAATAATGATGCGGTTCTAACTTATTGCAAAAAAATAGTCCAATGTTGTTTGCATTTTATTATATTTTTTTCTTGACTATAAAAATATTATTTATTTAAAATTCGTTTGATGTAATTATTTAAATTAAATTTTGTCTAAAAATATTTTGCAGAAAAAAAAATAATATATATATTTGAAAATTAAGTTATATATATATATATATATATTGGAGGAGTAAAAAAAATTAGAAGCTAATTATAAGCGCACAAATATAATTCATTTCTCGAAAATACATTTCAAAGTAGATATTAATCTAATTAATAGTTGGTTATATATAAGTTATAAATAGATATTTACCACAGACAAATTACTCATATTTTGTCAAAGAATGAAATTCAAAGATATAAAGAGGTGTATATACATCTTTCATTCGTAATAATTCTTCTCCTCTATGGATGTCTATGACTCTATGACTCATACTCAGGATGAGGAGAATCACTCAACCTTTTATTCTCCCTTTTTTTATATATATGTATAATATTATCTTTTTTTTCCCCCTTTGCATTTATTTTATATATTTATCTCTCTAATACGGATTTTAAATTAGATTTGACATGATTTGATAAACATGACAATGTTTTTAAGAAGGAAAATTTTGTTTATTTTCATGTTTTGTTTTTTTATTATTAAATTATAAGGTAATGAAATTCCATGTACGCCATTTTCTTTTTGATATTAATATCATTATTACATTTATATATATATATCTGTATACATACATATATGTTTACTCATGTCTTGTCTCTCTATTGCAGATTGAATACTATTTTAAAGCCATGGATGCATCAAAGAAGAAAAGGAAACGAAAAACATTGCTATTTCTTATCATTGTATCTCATCTTGTGGTCCTTACAGAATCATCTAAATCAGGTGAGTGGAGAAAAGATATAAAAAACGAACAAATACAAAAATTGTTTCATATTTGTACTAGATTTATATATATTAAAACAAAACAGATTTTTGACCTTTACTAAAATATAAAAAATAAAGCTCAAAATTTACTTTAATCACTTTATAGCTTTTTCATAACGGTTAAATGGATCTTTCCTTGGTACAATTACAATTATAGGTAAAATATAAAAAAATTACACTTAAAAGTCAAAACTATGATCGTTGGTTTCGTTTTTGCAATTTTAGTGTATAAAGTGTTTTCCCTGCTGATGCTCCAAATTGCATCAATAGTTAAAGGGACACAAAGTTGGGCATTTAGTTATAATTGGTACATTTATTAATTAAATAAAATTAACACATTTCCATATCAAAATCTTAAGGAAATATCATTTAAATGCTTTAAAAAAACACACAACTTAATCATGCCAAAGATAAGGGGTGATATTTCAATAAAATCAAACTAATAAAATCTCTTTAAAATCCCTATGAAAAGACTATATGTAACTAGTAACTTTGTTCTGAATGTACTAGCAAAACTACAAGTTATTGTTTGACTAAGCTATGTAAATTGATAATGATCTTATAAAACATTTTTAATATATACCTAATTGGGTCTGAGAATTAATAAAGAAATATATATATTTTGATGTATGGTAAATGTTCAAGTCCTTTTTATTTGTCGATCCTATGGTGACATTCAAATCGACGGTAGTAGCTCACATTTGCCAGTTCTAAAGTTTGAAAAAACAATAGTTTTTATATTCTTATAAAAATTGATTGTTTCAGAGTAAAATTTTTATTCAAAAGTCATTTCATTTTCTTTTGAAAGATTTCAATTTTATTTTTACATGTGTTCTATAGATTTACTTTACAGAGTAATTTGATGTAGTAGGGTTTGCAACCTTCTACATTTGTTTAATTTTTAATTCTTGATTTGTTGATGCTTCTGCGAAAAATCACGTAAAATATTATATATATTTTCTGACTAAAATAAGATATTAGTTTTCGTGAAAGTTTTGACGAATAAAAAACATATACTTATTTAATATTATATATAATAAGAAATAAATAGATCTTAAGTGAAAGAGTCTTGGAAGAAAAACAGGGAGAGATAAAAACTTTTTCTGTTAATGATAAAATAAAAGAAGAATAAAAGTTTTTTTTTTTTTTTTTTTTTTTTTTTGATGAGGAATCCCTAATTTCCTGTCTTCTTCCTCAAGTAGAAATATCTTATTCCCCACTACTTCTTGATGAAATTACAACAGGTACATACTTCGATAATCTTACATACATATAATGACATGATATCACTATTTATTTGTGTACTTTCATGTTAAGTATGTAGCTAGCTACAAGCCTTGATAGTAACTCCTTATTGCCCATATGAAGTCACGTATTCATTTTCGAAGAAAACGTACTTCATTTCCTTACAAAATACCTTTTATTATTGTTTTATATGTACATACACATATATGTAGGTAAATATACAATCACCCAGCAACGCCATCTTGTGTGAAGATAAACCATAAGCAATTAGAACCAGACTTGCAGCAAAGGACATAATATATTAATGTCTTAGAATAAAGAAAGAATTCTACTTAAATATCGGAAAAAGTATTTATTATGTTCAAAACATATTTTATTTGTATTATTCTAGTTTATACATATGTACATACACATATACATATATGCTATGTATGGTGTTCGGAATAGGGAGAAGTCGATTGTGTTTTTTTTTATTATTATTATTATATGTATTTATATGCTCTTCCCTTGATCCACATGTGTATGTACATAAATTCATTATCATAATGAGTCACATTTTATGGACAGTTAGTGTGGTGTGTTGGTGGTTAATCATGATCATTAATAAATATTAATGTTGGAAAATGAAGTAAATTGATCTCATTATTTCAGGTTCTTTACGCTATGACTTTCACTTTAATAGTAATTTGTATGTATTATTTATCAAAATAAATGTACAATAATTTCAACTTGGTTTTTAAAATACCAAAATAAAAGTGTATTTTAACAAAATAATAATATGATTTAATGATAATTTAAACTATCTCTAAGTAACGCTCTGTGTTACACAAGTTTTATCCTTATGAACAAACATAGTTTTGATGAGAAACTATTAATAGAAGACAATAATTTTTATATAAGTCTTTCTTATTGTATTTTCACCCTGAAAAATTGAGAAAAAATGTACTATTGTATTCTTTCTCTATGGCTCAATACAAAAAGTTCAGGGTGTGTATGAGGCTTCGATTTGATATGTGGGACAATGGCAATATTTTTATTCTCTGTATGAAGAACTTTCTAACCCCATGAGTCGTAGGAGTCGGCAACCCAACATCCTAAACAGTTTTGTTATTTATTTTTCTTTTTTTTAAAAGAAAAAACAAACAAACAAACATTCTTCGGTACTTTAGGAAAGACTTGAGATGGGACAGTTAGTCTCATCTGTCATGTCAATACAGAGAAGAAGAAAAAACAAACCCACACACAATATTTGAGGGGTATAGAAGAGTTGAGGAACTGCCATGCGTAAAATAAAAGACTCTTAACGACTCAATAATGCATTTGTAAAATACAAAAGAGTGAGTAAACGTTTATGAATAGTGAAAAAAAAGAAAAAAAAAAGGTAAATTTGATAAAGTGAAAGCCCCGTTCTTTGAGTGAGCTGTTCTTTCATACATACATATAATGTTAGAAGGGATCAATTTCTTCAAACAGCCAAGTAACCAACCACCCTCTTTCTCCCTTCTTCTTTCAAACTAAATGATCCGTAGAACCCAACGTATTCTATAGCTCCTTATCAAGGATTTTATCAACTTCTTCTCTTTATGTGTTCATTGATATCGTTTCAACATACATATATGTATATTATACACATATATAAATATGAATGAAAAAATTATTTCCTCTTCCATAGGGTACACAATTTTATTTACATACATATTTTGATGTTTAATAAGGCGGTGAAATCATTTATCTACGTACAAATAATATGCAGATTTACTCAGTCCCATTTAATGTCGTTATCATGAGTAAAATGGTTTTATAATTGAATTAAATTAGACATAAAATGATGGCATTTTTAAGTTGAATAATGCTCAAATTCTAAGAACTTGATAGAATAAAAATGTTTGCAAATAATCAGAGGTAAATGACATCCTAGAAATGAATGGTTTTCCCTTTATTTCCTTTCGAAAAATACAGAAAGACCTCTTTTTAAAAAGTTTTTTGTTTCATCTCTTGTTTCTCTAAGAAATTATGGGACACTAATGTTTCTCTGGATGTGAAGGGAATTTTTTCATCCTTAAAAATACACGGTTATCAGTCCTTTTTTAATATTTATTTAATCTTTATTATATCTTTAGGTAAATTTAGTCTTTATTCTTAATGGCTAATTGAAAAGCTATTTTGGTGATTTAGTCAAATGTCAGCTATTTCCTTGCAATCCATAATTAATATCACTCTTCACTACCTTGAACCACATGAGCCCCCTAACTTCAATCCAAAAGCATGGATATACCATAGAAGAAAAAAAAGTCGAGCTGTTTGGTAGGATTTCTCTTAGGAGTTGAGTAAATTATTGTTCAATGGTGTTCCTTTTTTGATCAAATGCTCTCAATGTCTCTACAAAACATGTATATCTATATATTGGCAAAAATTGAATGTGCCAATATCAAAAACAAAGACAAAAACATAGTTTAATCTTGTTCCAGATCCCTCAAAGATGATTGTGGTTTTAACCACAACACTGCTACAGATCCATAAATAAATAAGTAAGAAATGATGTAAAAAAAAAAAAAGTAATGATAAATGCCTTATTTATCCTCATGCCCACAATACACTCTCATCCCCCTCGTTTCTCTCTATCTCTCTCTCTGTCTACTACCTATGTATGTATTTCTGGTCCCTCTTTACAAATTATACTTTCAAACATAAATATCCATGGTGATTTAAGACCAAAAACCGTGTCGATATTTTTTTTTTTTTTTTTTTTTGTAATTCATATATCTATACATAGATATGTATGTATGTACATTATTAGAAAGCTATTATATGGGGAATGAAATACTTGAATGGAAAACTGCACACTACCCTTTTTTATGTTGATTTGTATGGAAACTGTTCCTCCCCCCCTCCTTCATACAATTTCTTTACATATGTATTTTATGTACATATGTACATACTTACATACTTCTTATTTGAGAAACTCTTTCATTTATGAAGTAAGGCTCTACAAAAAAAAACTGAAGAGGGGGGTTCAAGGGAATTTGGGTCAGTTACATTTGTATAATAGTATGTAATAATGAGGGGGTGCTGATGGGGGCTACTTTTTGAATGACTGTATTTGATGTATTTTTTTTCTTTTTCTTCTTTCCTTCTCAATGGTTTAACAGTTTTCTATAAAATTTTATTCCTGTAACTTACATATGTAAATGTTAAGTTAGTTTGAACCCTCTGGAATTGACTTCTTTTTTTTTTTATTTAACAAAAATAACCTCAATTTGTTGTTAGAGTATCCCACATAGGAAATGAATAATTTAAATGTACATATATATGTAATTTCTTGTTTAGTGCTGCTCAGTGATTTGAGTGATCCTTAACCTCTTATCTTGGATCCTTAGCATTAGAAACAAAACTACTGCACATTGAAGAAAAAACAAACAAATAAAATAGTACGCACTTTTCTTTTCTACAATAAATTTCTACTTATATCCCAAAATCAATTTAATTATATTTATATTGATTAGTTAATAAAACAAGTCAATAGGAATAAAAAATATATTTTGGGCTTACAAATTTAATTTTAATAGTATTTGATGCGTTGTTTTTGTTGAAAATCTGGATTTTTATATATATTTTTTTGCGTATTTTAATACTTAATATAGATTAAAGCCAATTTTCGAATAAGAAAAAAGAATGTTAATGTAAAAAAATCTATATTTTTTTACTGGGTCAAAGATGAATCATGCATCAATTTTAAACTCAAAGAAGCTTGAATATAACTGATTTATAACTGTATTTGCTTGCAAATTGATTTAGTTCAGTAGTAATTATGACTCTCTACATGAGAGATGAGAAGTAAAATTAGTTTTTAGTATACACTTTGTATTTGCTTATAGAATTATAAACCCATATTTAAAATTAATATTTTAAATAACATATTGATTTGTCTGTGAATTGCTGATTTATGTCTTCTTACTCGAAAGTTGAACATACTCTTGCCACTATATTATACATGATGATTTCCCTTGCATATTTAAACCTTTCCTTGTCAAAAGAAAAGGAATACAGGCTCCAAAATTAACTGTTACATATAATAATCCATCATTCTCTCTAATTAGTGGTCTATTTAATATGTAATGCAAATATCCAAAGAGATTAGCGATAACTAATTCATGTTCAGAGAGCCAACATTTAGAAGAGTGCAACTATGAGTATTTGATTTGCATTTGCAAATCAACATTATTTAACAAATAAACTTTTGAGTTACTATTGTGACAAAAGTTTTTAGCTATTATTTATCTTTAAAAGCCATTGAATAATGGTTCCTTAAATGTACATATAGTCACTCAGAACACAACACAACATTTCCTTCCCTATTAGAATATTTATTAGATATTTTAATACACGTATATATGTATGTATACAATAAATATTTATTCATCTACCTAAATTAAGAGTCTCATACATCAATGTTTGTTAGAATAAAGTGTCAGAACTCCGTCTCCTGTTTCCTTATACTATGGATATAACAATAATATTATAAGAACCACTTTTCTGGTTTTTATTTATTTTTGAAAATGTACTCTATGTACATACGTAATATATTTATATACATATATATTTCCGTGTGTTTTTTAAACCATTTTTTTTTTCTGTATGTGTGTGTGAGAGAGGGATCTGTCAAGGGAATTTCTGATATAGCGTAAATTGAACTTATTTTTTATTTTTTCTTGTTATTGTGTTTGTTATCCCTTTTCTTTGTTGGTTATTTTCTGCGCTCTGGTATCTCATACCATCATTTTACCTATTTATTTATATAAAACCATTTGTTTATATATGTATATAGTTACATACATGGAATGGTATATATATATATATATATACGGAATAAAATAGAAGTAAATGTTGTAGAAAGTCTTAATATAAATGGTTTGTTTGATTGTCAAGCTATATGTACGTATATTTGTCAGAAGGAAACTGAAATGATCTTACATATATATATATATATATATATATAATATGAACATACTCTGCGAACAAAAAAAAATGTAATTATTACTCATTTGACAATATTATGTTATATAAATGAAACAGAGGAAGGGAATGCGACTGCACCCCCCCCCTCCTCCCCCCGTCTTTCCTCCTACATATATTTATATAAAAGCAACTAACAACATCTTTGATACGCCCATAAAAGGAAATTAAGAACCAAATATATTTTCTATATATATATATGTTATAGTAGTTACTATTGAATAACTTCTAATTGAATATTGAATCTCTCTCTCTCTCTCTTTTTTTCATTTGTGTATGTGTTATTTCCAATGTCCCCTCTTCTCTCCCCACTTTCTTCAACTGTCCCCCCCCCCTCATTCCTTCGTTTGTCGACATAATCGATAATGAGTCATCGTGTAAATATACATACATAGGGATATCATTTTTTTAAAGAGAATAAACGCACCTTCTCTAATTAAATAGTAATTTATTTCGGAAAGTAATCATCATATTTTTTTATTTTTTTTTACTTCAATGGCATATCTTTAAGTAAATTAAGTAAAGTTGAAATTCGGAAGTGCTACTATTTTGTGTATAAGGAATTTCCTTTCACCATACTCCATCATGATTTATTATAAATATATGTTTATATGTACAAAGATATTTTATAAAGAACGAAAAGCAAGGAGATGCTGACGCTTGTCGGATACGCAGTTGTTGTTCCCTGTATGAACGGAACAGAAAACAAAGTAAATGATGCAGAATGCGGCAAAAAGATTGACACGCTCCACTCTTTCCGTTTTTTTATCTCGTCTTCCCCCAAGAAGATGAATTTTTACTTTTTATTTTTTTTGAGTTTCTTTAGGGGGAGATCACCTTTTTTTTTTTTTTTTTTAAAAAAAAGCCTTCATTTCCGCTGTTTATTTTATATATTTACTTACCTAGAGTCATAATATGATTACTCCATCATGTTTAAAAAAAGGTTGTTTTTCTTCACCTGTGTGTTTGTAATTTCCCGACTTTAAAATGTCTTTAATTAACAAAGTCTGAGCTTTTGTTTGTTTCTACACATTATATTGAGGGACTTTCAAGGTTAATTTATGGTCTACATACATACATTACTATATCACAAAGGGAGTTCATGCTAATGTAGTTTGGGAAGAGCCTAGATCCCTTTTGGATAAGTAAAGAAAGATAAATACATATAGATGCAAGGCAGTATCGTATATATATATATATATATATTACTATGTATGAATGTAGGTATATGTATATCGTTATTTGAAAGATTTCATTAAGATATTCGGGAAAATGCATCGTTCTTTAAAAAAAGAAGAAAAAGAAAAAAAAAACTATTCAACTGAAAACAATAAATGGCTGTCTATAAATTCATCACGAAAATGATAATCATAACAGTATATAAATAGAATGAAGTTTTTCCTCACTCCTATAAACCCATTCAAAACGTGCATTTCCAATGCTAATGAAAAGATACTTATCCATTAATAATACCAATGATATTCATGTGTCTTGTCCTCTATGGAAATGAATGTTTTTTGTATGCAAAAGACCTTTGTTTGACTCATTTACATTTTCGAAAGCTGCATCTAAATATGCTCTTTTGCTTTTTTTTTCCACATTCAGCCAATATATTTACCGATTACAAATGGATTACAATTAGGATTCATTCGTATAATGATCCATTCATTAATTTACTTTGTTTCAGAGAGGGTGGAGGAAAAGGAAAACTTACGCGTTTCCCACTCTTTAAACATGAATAACTAAGCAATATTATGTGTAGAGAGATGCACATGTTCAATATCTCAGGTGGACATCCATCCTTAAAAGTATTTGTAAGTAGTCGTCTACACATAAAGAGTTTAAAATGATTTTGTTTTTAAGAAAGGGGAATGTGAAAGCATGAAATAAACACGTTACCCGCACATTTCCTAATGAATAATAATAATAATAATTAATAAAAGTATTGGGTTAAATGACGTATAAACAATTAATCAATATCTAAATGGACCCATCCATGATTATATTTGATATTAATGTACCTTTAGGTACGAGAAAGCACTTAAACGTGTCCCACACGTTTTTCCGCACTTTTGTTATAAATGATAATTAAATTACTTTGATTAGTGGAGAGGTGGATTTGCTTGGATATGTTTATAGCCAAATCTTTTGCAAAGGGAGTTACATTTATCATCCTTTGGTACTGGATAAGTATGCACTCTAATACAGAAAAATAATAAGTTACACATGTAGCTATTGTTTATATTTATAAATAAGTGAGTGACAAATTAATCCACTGTTTTGATGAGAGTCAAATTTTGTTTTGTTTTTTTGTATGAAAACCCCCTAATCGTTCATTCTTCCTAGACATATCCTCCAATGACACAAAAAGAATAAAAACATTTTATTTGTAGATGATAGACTTTATTTTTTTCTTGTCTGACTTCAAAAATATGCATGGCTTTTAAGGTATTCTCTTGGCCAGATCTCATATTCCATATTTTGCTCTTAAATTTATCCATGAGATATTTACAATTACTTTCTAAGTTGTTTTGAATATATTTCTTTGTGTTATTGCTAAATAACAATTGATATGAATGTATGTACAGCTCTCTACGTATCAACTCTCCCATTTTTAACTTTTTGTGATATTTACTTTCTTTATAAGCATAAGTGCATTTGTGTTCTTTTATGATACAAATATTTGCATAGAATTAAAGTGATTTTACATTCCACCTATTAATTATTTAACGAAAAATTTAATAATTTGCCCAAAATTAAAATTCTTACTGTGTTTTACGTATTTCACATGAATTGGCAAACAAAGTCTTTTTTTTCTTCAAAAAATCATACTTCTTTTATTTTATCCTTTCTGTGTACTTGGAATTGAGATGATTTTTTGTATTATTCTTTTTTAATTCATCCGTCTTTTCCTTACATATCCACGTATTATATTTTGAAATGAAGAACAAAGTAATTAAATAATAATGTATCCATAAATATAAATACATAATTACTTCTTTTCCTTTAAAAGAAATATATTTCTCTATCTATGTGTGTCACTTATAAAAAAGAAACAAACTTTCTATTAAATATATATATATATATATATATTTGTGCAATCAAATTGAATATAAATCTAGTGGAAGAAAGTCCTTGCACTCAAAGAATAAAATAAAATAAAATATGGGAGAAAAATACCCTTCAATTTTCTACTAATTACTTTTAAATCTTTTCATTTTTTATACAAATAAATATAATGACTCTTTAAAAGACAATATTATTTTTTATTTAGGGAATTATATTTGACAAAATATTAATTCACTTATATGTATATACTAACACACACATTATATATGTATGTACACCAAACAACGACAGAGGGAAAATGAAACACATTAGCCGAATTAATATGACGTCGTTTATAGCTCATTTATTATTAGGATCTTATACGTATGTACATACATACATACATACATAAGAAACAGAATGATGTATGGAGCGTGTTTATTGGTTTCCTATACCACCATTTTTTATTTTTTTTATTTTTTCATTTTTCCCTCTCTTTGCTCAGGATATTATATGTTATGCTAATATGAAGCAAAGCATTCCATCTTTATTAATATGTATTTTCTTTCTTTCTTTACATTTCTTAGGAACACGAAAGAGGTGAAAATAAATCTTTTTTTTTCTTCTTCTTCTTTTTGTTGTTATTACTATTTTTAACATTTATTATTAAAAGGAATTTCATTTCTTATACCTTCATAGACTTGATATATATATATACATATATAAGAACGTTGTACAAATGCTTCTCTTCATTTGACTTGACATTCGAGTGTGTATTAAAATAAATATGAATTTTCCCTTGTTCGTTATGATGTCAGAGATCAACAAAAAAGTTGATTTGTACATCATTTAAATACATCATCATTCATTTTTTATTTATTCTCTTGTATTCGCTTTTTTCCATTAACACAAAGAAAAAATAATGTTTACTAGATAGAAGGGTCTTATGTTCGCACCCATCTTCTTACATACTTTTCCAGCCTTATGCAAATATCTATAAGAAAGTTAAGAAAAATAAAATGTTCCTCACTCGTTTCCCCACATTTAATTGTAAGAAATCCAAAAATCATTTATGAAAGGTTTTGAAAGTGTTGATTCTCCCTTACGACAACATTTTATAGTTTCTCACAGGGCCTTAAATACCTATTTTTCCTAGCGCCCTAACTGAGTAAAGTATGTTATATCACATTCACCAATGGATAAGATTTGAGAGAGTAGAGGTAATAATGCAAGATAACAATGGAATTCTACGTCCTACAAAACCCTTTGGGATTTGTTCATTGGAATTTTGAATCGCTTCGAATATGTAAGCTCATTGATTTATTGCTTAGACGGAGGAAGGAAAAGATTTAGTCTCTACCTCATGTTTCTTACATGAACCTGGTCTTCGCAAATAAGAATCTAAATTCTTACATAGTTTTTAAAAAAATGTATAGCGAGTCTTTAAGTCGTTTAAGCCTTACAAGGAAGTCAGTATTGATGGGCAAAGTCCTTCTTTCGGCCATTCAATGGGTCAAAGTCATGTTCTTAACTGTCTTTGAATATGTAGGCTGAGTTGTAACTATGACTACAGCAGGTGCGTCGTACATATGTGTTTAAAGTAATGTACTGCTTTCCAAATCATTGAAATAACAGTGCTATTTAAAGCAGTAGAAGAGACCTTTTTAGCCTTTAACAAAAGAACCCTTTCAGTAAGAAAAGGGCCTTATCCATTGAGATATGATAAGAATGAATTCCCTTTCTAGCACCCATTGAAGGTCCTAACCACCAAAGAAGCAAGGAAAAAAGACGAAGTAAATGAAGAAAGTTCATTTATCTAATGTTTTGAGCCCCTTAGTACTCTGATTATTTATGGTTTTTCATATGTATACAAAAAAAGAAGGAGATTATGAATCGGTGAAAAAAAAAAATAAAAAAAAGAGGTGATCATCTAATCCGGGAGTCCTTTTCACTCCCTCTTCTCTTTCGATGATGTACATAGAGCTCACCAAACGGACTCAAAGGCAAACAATGAAAGACTTCTTTAGTTAGTTTATTTGAGTAAGAGAGAGAGAGAGAGAATAGATAAGGAGGGAATGAAATGAAATATGGAGTTCTATACATATACTTTGCTACTGGACTAAAGAGCTACGAACAACAAAAAAAATAAAATCTTAACGCATGTATACTATTGAGCACAAAGAAACAAAGGAACTTCTTCTTTATTCCTGTCTTCTTCATCTTCAATAATACACTAACATACATATACATACAGAAAAAGAAAGAAAAACAACAAGAACAAAAACCAAAAAAAAAAAAAAAAGTGTAAGTAACATCAACTGCTGTTGTATACATATATATATGTACATTATTATTGATAAATTATCTCGGGAGCCCAACGTTTGTACAATTAATATAATATGTATGTTCATCATAAAATAGTACTTCTATTATACAACTTGTATCTAAATTAATAACATTTATTTCTCGGGGATTGTTTCCTATGTCGTCATCTGTTCCTTTCTTTACATATACATATATATATATATATATATATGTACAAACTGTTTACATGTGATATAGTGGTAGCTATTCTTCCATGGATTCAAAATGGCTACTACATTGAAAATTAACTTTACTGTCTTAGTTTTTTTTACATTAATTAATTGAATGTGAAAAACATGTCTCTGCTCTTGGTCTTTTTTCGCGGTGTTCTACGTACTAAGATAGTTCTATATTTATTCCAATTTCTTCTTCTTCTCGACTTAAATTTTTCTTTTTTGAGGGGAAATAAAATGTGTAAGACATGACATTTATTGTCCTTATTTGAATTGAAGGAGGGAGAATATAAATATAAAAAGAAGGAAGAAATAGAGGTTTTTTTCCCTTTATTTTTTGTTCATTTCATTAATACCAAAAGGAAATGAGAATCTACTGAAATGTCCTTCCTTGCTCAACTTTTATTATCGTCTATTTGTTACAATGTCAGTAAGTATTTTTTTTTTTTGTTCAAAATGAAGTCCATGTCTTTACATATTTGATGAGGATCTTTTTTTTAATAGAAATGAAAATGTCTTGTTTCCAGCATATCTAGATTGTGAAGGCATCTACGCAGTCCTCAAAATAGTTTAATTATTTATATAGTTCTTATATATGTTATAGCAAGTGCTGTCATGATGAAATTTATTAAATAAGATGCTTAATTATGACCACAATAGGACACACACTGAGTAGATAACTAATGCTGTATATGCCCAGGTTTAGTGGCTATGAACCCTTTTATCCTCATTCATATTGAACACTCCTAAATAAATTTTCAATTAGGTAAATGTTCTTCACATTACAAAGTAAGTAGATTTTAAATCCTCGATAAATGTAATATACGTGTGTTGAGACTCAAAAAAACGTATTGCCATTTCGTAAGACGCTAGATTTTTCTTCGAAATAAAACACAATTTTTTATTATATATTTTTTTAAAAGAAAACTATTTTATATAAAAAAGTTTTTTCTTAAATTAACAAATAATTTTCCATGTCGTTTATATTGATATTTGTAAATATAATGAGCTTATAGAAGTTCTACTATTTTCAATCAGTAATTAATTATGTTATTTGATAAAATAAGAAAAATATGTATAAAGTTGTTTTAGAATTTGTCATGTACACATTTTTTATAAAATTGTCATGCATCCACTGACTGATAAAGGCTTTCATATATCTTTGTTAATAATTTTGGATGCAAATATTATTTCCATATACATATAGTGAGGGCCGTATCTTTGTATGCCTCTGTTTTAAATTTTATAATCACATAACTTTGGAAACATATATCTTTAATCACTGATGCTATTGAGCTTTTTGTAGGCTTCTGAAACAATAATTTAAAAAATAGTCAAATATTGATTTTTCGTTTAATTGTCCTTAAATATACCTCAAATGTCTAATAATAAAAGAGTTAATAAAAAATGGGTTTATTTATCAGTTAAGAATAAAAATAATCTTTTGTACACCACAAATTTAAAGTAGTGATATTGTTGGTAAAATAAAATTGCATTATTACAAATGCACAAAAAACAAACTTTAAAGAATATTTGGATTCGTTTTATCAATGATCATTGTAGTGGCTTAAGTTGTTTGTTACATTTTATGGTTGGCAACTTATCATCAAAAGTTGTTTTTAGGTATAAGAAAATGTGCTTCAAAGTTTCAATCCCTTTGAAGAAACAAAAACAAAAAAGATTTAGAGGCTCTTTTACCAAGTAATTGAAATCAATAGAATTTCTTTAATAATCTGATTTTTTAGCGTACAAATTCAAATCATCATCGAATTATCAAAAACTAACATTTTACATAAAAAAAGTAATACAGCTTTTGAATATCTTTTAAATGCATTTAAAACGCACTGTAAGCAAGTTTTATTGTGCTATAAGTTGATTTTTTGTAGAGCAAAATATACTTAATTATGCATAAACTGAAAATAGTTATTTTATTGTTCAATTAAGCAGAAATTTGCTATGTGGCTATAACCTAATATTAAGTATACGTTAACATAAATAAAGTGGCCATAATATAAAACATATTTGTATTAGAAGTTTTAACCAAATAAACCATTCTCAAAACAAACACTTTTACAAATTCAATTCAATTGCGGAACCTCAAAACTTTGGTTTGACCACCATGAAATTTCTTTTGGAGTCATATTCTCTCACCTTACAATTTTTCTTAACTAGGCAATGCTCATTTTCAATTTTGTATGTGTGTCAAAACTCCCTCTTAAACAAGATTCACTAATGTGTAAATTAAGTATTACTTCTGTTTAATTATGTTAATAATATAAGTGCATACATAGACTGCATGATTAAAGAGAAGTTATACTAAGAGCCCTTTTGAATGCAAGACACTTATTTAATTAAACCCATTTGTAATAGAAACACATGCACTGAAAGAAAAAGGGAGGGATAATAAAAAAAAAGAGTTAATATCCACAGTATTGCGGGTCAAATGACGAAATTTGGCATGCAAACATAAAATATCAAAAAACAACAACAAAAAACTGTGTCTTAGGGGGAAACGCACACACAAAACATACACATTCATAACAAACAAAAAAACAATCTGTACAAAAAACGAAAATACATATAATATAATGATTGATCATAAGACTGCGGCAAAGAAATAAATAAATAATAGTAATACATTATCACACTTGAGCTCTGTTGCTTCCACTACTACAATATATATATACATAGAGTATCCCTTTACTGCAATGCTTTTTCCCAAAAAATAATTTGATTTTTTCATAAAAGCAGCATCACTCTTACAAAAACATTTCATGGAATGGTTATTCATTAAGTCGTTTCTATATCATTAAATACATATGTGATATGTACAATATTAGTTATTTCTACTAGAAAAAAATAAAAACCCCGCATTTTTTCTCTCTCTCTCTCCCTCCTTAGTAATAATAATAATAATAATAGTTAGGTGACACATACCTCTTAATGAGGTAAGGGAGGTTCGTTCGTCAGTCACATTCTTTCCTTTCATTCATTCGTCTAAAAAAACAACAAAAGTAAAGTAAAACCCACAAAACCTCGACTCCTTTACTAATGAAAATGCACCAAAAGATGTAATGAAATGAATTGAGTGGAGTGAAAGCCCATGGGACTCTTGAGAAGGAGTAAAGAAAGGGGGTCAATTAGAGGGTTGTCCTCTGTGGTCATGTAAAGCTACGTACATACATATTTAGACTGGGAAGAAAAGTCTTCTTCTACAAAATTTCAATTGTTTAACGAATTAAAATTATACATTCTTTTGCCTTTTATATGTATATTCTTTAAAATGAGATAGTTTTACTATATACATATATATATATATATATATATTTAGAAAAAGGTTCGTCAAAAACTTTTACATATTCATTCCCCTAGTTTTTAATTGAATATTTAGTTATTATTATTTTGTAATATGTACAATGTATGGTATTGTTACAACTATGTATGTAAGGAAAAAAAAATGAATATTTTTTTTGGGGGGGGGAAATTTTTCTTTATAGAAAAAATGAGAACGTCTTCTAATATTTCATATATATTTTTTGTTTTGTTTCATAAGTTTTGAAACAAAAAAAAAAAAATAAAATGAAAGGGTGCAGTATGTAAAAGAAAAGAACGGTTTTTTTTTTTTGTGTGTGTGTGTATCATCCCCTAATTTGTATAATATGTACATTTTGTTCTTTCGAATAAATAATTAATTTTTAGTAATAATTTTAAAAATAATTTTGTACATAGGTATTACATTGGAAGTTTTTAATTATAATTTTTCCCTTACTTCAATGTACATATATATATATATGTACATTTGAGGAGAAGGGAAATTTTATCCAAAAATGTAACAAATATTTTACCTTTTTTATTATCCTTTTAAAAAAAATAACTTTATTTGAAGGTCATTTGGCCTTATATTTATAAAAATATAAATTTATATAAAGCTCTCTAAATCCAATTTACTACACATCTACTCCAGCTACAAAACAACACCCGCAAAAACAAAATATTTTACCTATAATCCATTTCCATAAGAAATTTAAACCTTTTTAAAAAGTTTTCCAAGTTTTTTGTTTTTTGTTTTTTCATTTCAAAAAAATATATTGACACTTTAAAAAGAAAATAAACAGAGCACAATATCTGAGCCAAAAAGTATATATAAAAAAAGAAGAAATTTAATGTAAAACTTGGCAAATATTTTGTCAATGTTTTTACTTATTTTGGTTTATATAAAAGTATATCCAGTACACAGCAATGTATTAAGATTACTTATAAAATCAAATATATTTTTTTTCTAAAAAATAAAAATGATAAATAAATTTTGAAAATACGGAAATGATTATGTTAAAAAAGAAAAGTATATATATACATATATATATATATATAGAGAGAGAGAGAGAGAGTAATAAATTTGAAAAAAGCGTGTAAAAAACAAATTTATATTAAAATTTGTAGTTTCATGATGTTTTATTGATTGCAATCAATAAAACATATACGTAAATATTTTTTTTCAAATCCTAAAATATATGGTTATGAAAATGTGATGACGTCACGAGTCAACCCTGATGCTTATTGAACAAATTATTCTTCCCCCCTTGTAGACATATTCTGTTTATTTTCCCTTTTTTTGGCAGGGACTAAGTGTGTTGCTTATGACTTTTTGATGTTTTTTTTTCTTTTTTTAGAATATGTCTTTCCTTTTTAAACGAGAAAGAGGAGGAGGGGGGGGGGCGTCAAATGCATACCATTTACCCCTCAACCACCCAATAATAATGATCGTTTAAATAATAAAAAATACAGTAAAATTGAATTTTTTAATATTTTTATTTTTGCTTTAATCCAATTTTTGTTCTTCATATTCAACCCACAATGCAAAGAGGAGGGGAATAATAGCACATTGTCAAACCCATGGTGACGTAATTCAATTTATATTTCTACTCAGTGTATACATATATATTATTCATTGCGGCTGTCATTTTCTTATTCCTCCGCCTTCTCCATCCCAATTGAACCCCACTATTGTTCTCGAAATACATACATATACAGAATAAGGAACAGCACATCTGTGTACATGTGTATGTATAGCTCCTTCACCAACTATCGAATTTCACTCGCAATAAAACATACCACAAACGCATTTTTTTTATTTGAGTCCTTTGAGAGGTTTTGAAGCTCTTTCTCTCTCCTTCATTTTTTCATATATATATATATATATATATATGTACCATTTTCTTATTGTAAATAGATGATGGATCTATTAATTAACACTCTTCCACCCTCAAAACTACGAACAGAACATCAATGATGATAACCTAATATATCATAGAGGGGGGGGGGGAATTTCTACACTCACTTTATTTACTTTTTTTATCAACTACATATATAAGATATTCAGTAGGTTTCTACGAAAATCCCAAGAGATGCTAAGACGAAAGAAAAGAAAGAGAGAAAGAAAATAGGGAATGTCTAGTTATTTATTCCCATTATTTTTCGGAGAAAAATGGAATTCATTGTTTTTTTCTTCTAAAATATATTTATTTAAAAAAAAAGAAAGAATATAAAGTGTAAAGTTTAGTAGTAAGTATGTTTGTACAATGAACATTCCAGTGACACACGGCGACACTTCCGTTTGTCTGATCCCCTAGACTCTATGTAGATATATATATAAAAAAGGAAGGGATGAAGACAAAGAGACAGATAATTCAAGAGAAGGGATGTCCAAGACATCAAAATATTCTGATATATGTATTTACAAAGTAAAAATAAGGTTTAAATAATGACATTTATTAAATTACATTTAAGTAAAGTTACACATGGAATATATATTATGTAGGATGTTCTGTTCTTTGTGATTGGTTTTTATTTATGTAGAGGGAAGTTTAAGCAAAAAGAGTAGGGTTTTTTTGTGAATCCACGTAAAAATGCCTATTAATGATATATTTTTATTTTTTTAATTAATGGAGGAACTTATTTGAATAATTTCATCACTTTTTATCCCATATACCATGAATTCATTACGATGCTTTTGACCAATAGTTTTTTTTTAATTGAGGTAATTCATTTTTGTCTTTGACTCTATTTTTTTTTAGTCAAAAAATAAAATGTTATTCATTATACTAACGTTTCTTTAGGAGTAACTAATTACTTTTGCTACATAGTAACGACGTTAAGAACAAAATTACATTTTTAGCCAATTGTCAAATAATTAGTTACTTTGTCCTTGTAACGTGCCACACATTGCTAATGAAACCTTTCTCTAACAATTAAAACATCTCTAAAGTACTTATGCTGTAAATTAAATCCTTATTTTGGTCAATTGTCCAATTGTGGCCAAAAATAAACTTGTCATTAAAATTATTACTATAATTTGTTTTTTTATAGTCAAAATCAGATTTTACAAAAAATATGAATCTATTTTCCGTCAAATACTCTTTAATTAAAGTATTTTTCTTTATATATGTATATCCATTTTCCAACAGAGGTAAAAAGATCAAACAATATGTATAGCATTTCAAAAGCAACCATTGGAATTTCCTTTTGAGCCACGTTTATTGTGATTAATGTCTCTTCTTTTTTTTTGAATTACAGGTATGTACATATATAAATATGTAAGCAATAAATAGCATGTCTTATAAAATTATTTGTCTATCATCACACAACTATATACATGGATAGGTAAGCCATTTAGCAATAGATATTTAAGAAATTGTTCTAGAGGCATAATAATATATTAATTGTATTAAAATCCGAGTTAAAAATACAAACTACACATCCATAGTCTTTTTTTTTCTTTATCAAGATGTCTTTAAAAAAAGTGACCACAGAAAAAATATATATAAATATAAATGTACATACATATGTAGATTGTAAAATACTTTTATAACTATGTATTAAAAGTATTTTAACAAATTATGAAACTAATTTACATTTCTTCTATTGTATTTTTTTTTACTTTATTTAACTAATATATTTGCAATAGCAAGAATGTGAGGTCCTAGGGATTTTTCAATTATGCAAGCCATTAGGAAAGACTTGAAGGAGTTTCCAGGAAATTTAACTTCTTGGATCACTAGAAACATATTTTTTACGGAGGCCAAGAAAATCAAAACTGACTCAGAGTTTTTATCATGGATATACATTGAGAACCATTTGCTGGCAATAGTTAATTGTACTGGTCAACAGGCAAAAATTTCAAGGGATATAAGTATAATAAAAGTTATTCAGTTTTGTACACTGATTACAAATCTGTAATTTTTTTTCTCGAGAGTCCGATGGTTTTTTGAAATATCGAACCCTACTTTTTGAGTTTTTTTTGGCTCATTTTTCAATTTCAACTTCAATTTAAGCCAAGAAGGATACTTATTTTCTGTATTAAAAAATAGTTATCCGCTTGTGTATTTAATGAAAATTCCATTTCAAGTCTTTGTTTTGATCTAAAGGGACTCCTGGGGACATAGGGGACGGAAGTAGGCCCAAAAGTCGGCCAAAATGTTTTTACTTAAATAATTCCTTGAGATTTACATAAAATGAATTATTGAGGAATGCATTAAAAAGCAGAGACCCACAGCTTTCAAATGAGGTTTGAAGGGACCGATAAAAATTCTTTTAACTAAGAAGAAATTGTTCACCTATATGTGTAAATTTTAGTTCAATTTCGAGCAAAAATTCGCTAGAAATCAAAGACTCACGGTAGAGCTACTAAAAAAAACAAGTGCAATAGACTGAAGTAGTAACGCGCAAAAGGATTTCAGCTGATTTTGCAATCCTTCTACGCACAACTACTTTAGTAGCTCTACCGTGAATCTTTGATTTATAGTGGATTTTTCGCAATCCGTGGTATTATTGTATTTAAGGCACTTTTGGGGCATGACCCACGAGTAGAAAAACACTGCCCTATGTACCTACACTTATGATAAAGAGCGTAATGAAGCCAAGGGGTTTCGTAAGGAACTCTAATTAATAGATTAAGTGATCTACGAATGTCAGCTTTGGCTCTATATATCAGACCAATTAAAAAAAAAATTATCTGTACGTATATTTAAAGGGAATTTGATTAATTTAGAGGAAGCAGTATGTGGTCATGAAGTCAGATTTGTGATCATGAAAATATTTTAAAAAAAATAGTTGCGCTACTTTTCAAAAAGTAGAAATACAATTTTTTTTTTTAATCATAAGGAACAAAAAATGAATGATAAATGTTTTCCAACTTCATAGAGATACAATTTCCAGCTGTTCTCTACCTAGTATCATCATCATCATCTCACATAACTAGATAAATATCCATAAGAAGTAATGGAGAAGGAAAAGAGGGGTTAAAAAAGCAAAAACAAAAAAAGATAGATAGAAAGAAAGAAATCCTAATCTTAAATGAAACTAAAAAGCAGTCAAAAGATCTTATCGGTGGAGATTTGTTGCTTCTAATAAGTAATGATCGCTATTCTTCTTTCTCTTATTTCCAAGAGTATACACAGAGATAATAAGAAACAAAAATAATAAGAAAAGTACTGACATGATGGAATGTCATTTCTATCTATCAACCAAAGGATATTATATGAAAGATTCATTTCAAAAGTGCATTTGATAAGTACTTATATCTTATCATTACATTTCACACACAAAATCAAAAGTAAAGTTGTGAGTCCGTTTGTTTTTTCTTTGAACCTTCATCCATTCTCCTCAATCTTTGACGTTCATAGTTTCTCAGCTTAATTGTAGATATATTTATGATGTAGCGTGTGTATGTATATTTAATTCAATTTATGTTTCTCGGGCATTCATCTACTTCTATTTGTCGTTTTTTTCTTTCTGTCTTCTTTGGGTGAATCAAATATCATATCTAATAGCTGTAATAACAAATAGATAAATGGACTTGATAATAATATTAAATATTTTTCTATTTCTTATCCGAGTCATTACGAATTCCCTTTATCTCATTTCTTATTAGATTACATATATTATTATTTTTTTCTGTGTTAGTATTTTGGCGAAATCGTTTCTATATTATATATACATATGTATGTGCATATATAAATTGAGCAGAGTGTTACCAACTGTGCTCAAAAAGACTAGCAGCCATTGCTTATTTTTCAAAACAATTTGGGTACATCAATTTTACATATATTCTCAGTGTAATTGATTTGACAAAATATTTCTAGATAATACAATCCTTGCCATTAAAATATAATTTTTTTGAAAATCAACAACAAATATTCACAAACTTTTAATTGATATATGTAATTTCAACAAATCTAAGGATTTTGAAGCGTTCTTGCCACTCAATACACATGGATCCTTGACAAAATAAGTATTGTATGCTATCCTTTTACAAATCTATGAGGCGGCTCACTGCATAAAGGGCACTAAAAAAGGATTTTTAACAAGGATTCACATAATATGTATAAGCAAATGAAAATGCTATTTGAAAAGTTAAAAAGTTTGAGAAGCACTGAACATTGACTATACAAATAAAAAAACAAAAAACACTTTTAAATACCTATGAACGATTTTATTAGTAAATAAAGTCATAAAAAAACAAAAAACAAGTAGTTTTAAAATTTTCTTCTCTATTTTTTTTTCTTAAAAAAAAAAGAAGCAACATTTTGCCTGAATTTTACTCTGAAAAAATAAAGAAAGAAGTAGCAGAACAATAAAGAAATAAAAACGATGAGGAAAAGAGAAAATTATGTGAATTTTTTCATCTCATGCGTAAAGTTTTTTTTTATTTTTTTATTATTTTACTTTGCTATTTTATCGGACGTTTTATTTAAGAGAAAACAAAAAGATCTATTATTTCCTTAAATGTGCTCATAATGTACATACATATTTAATGGAAGGGGGAGAAATGAGGAGAGGGAGGAGGTTAGTTCGTTAGGTAGACAGTTGGCCAATAAGTTTTTGACTTCTTAATATACATATATGTACATACATATCTACACATATTTTCAACAACCGAAGTTAGTTTAGATAAGGAATGTATATTTGAGTGAAATATGTTTTTTTTTTTTATTTTAATTATGGGAATTTTTGTACCTTATTTTTTTTTTTTTTTTTTCACTCGATAGAATAGTCTCATGTAAGATTTAGTTTCTTAAATGTACCTTTATATGTAGATTATGACTGTTAACTATGTATGTATGTACTTCATATCTCGTATTATAAGTGTCTTACATGCCAGCATGATTCTCTTCTTCTTTTTTTTCTTCCTTATCAAAAAGCTTTTTTTTTTTTAAATTAATTTCCTTAAATTGTAATTAACACTTACTTGTTTTTATCTTTCATCTTTTAATTAGAACTTCATTTCATTGCCTTCATAAAATCAAAAAGAAGTAATGTAATGTCCTTTTACTTCAACTTTTATAGATAAGGAGTGCCATTAAAAGCCCCTATGTTGTTATATACATATATGACGAAAGTTCACAACTTTGTTTTCACTGTAGAACGGAGTAGAAGATTTTTCAAGGATTGAAGATTTGTTAAGACTCCATGAGGGCTCCGACAAACACTTAAACATATACATATATGCACATCTTTATGAACTTGAGTGAGCAATCTGAGGAGTCATATAACCCTGGATTGTCGTTAAAAATCTTACTAATCAATTATTCGGATTGATCTGTAATTAAACATTGACATTTTTCTATTAGTAATGTGACGGTTAACCTTTAACCGTGCCTATGTGGCCTCGATATCTTTTTAATCTATTTGAACCCAAAATCTTTCAGTAATACAATATATTTGAACATCAGACATTGTTCTAGACTTAAAGCAACTGTCGACGAGTTTTTAAACTCCTTGAAAGATTTTTGAAATTAAATCGTTAACTCTTGCCATTTTCACAATTAAAGTAGGTGCTATAATAACAACTGGTTTTTTTACTACAGATTTGACCTGCAGAGCTACTCTTTGATTAATTTTTTATATAAAATAAATAAAAATTACTCATATTGAGTCAACCAATTTACTCGAATTTTATTTTCAATAATTGGTCAAAAAGTAATGGAAATATGAATTCATTTATATTTTCCTTCAAACAATCCTCGAATTTGAGCTCAACAATTACTTTTGAATACCAAAATATTTCATACTCTCAATTAAACATATTACTATGTGTATTTTTTCCTATCTCAAAAATTGTCTCAAACCCACATACGTAAAGAGAATAAAGTAACAACAAATTGAAATCATTGAAATCTGTCTTGAAATGAAAAATAAATAAAGTTGTAAATTTGAGTCAAATAATATAAATTCTAAAACTCTATTCTCCATTTGACTTATACAATCAATGTTTTCAGAACTTATTTTTAAAATGTGTTTTTTTTGTATGAGTGATTGGAATTATCTTTGTCTATGTATATGTACATATATTATGTCCAGGATTTCTTACTTATGTGTATATCCTACATTGGTAAAAAAAAAGAGAGCCGTGTATTCTATATAACATATTAATTATTCTTTATCTACCATAGCAGACATGATGAAGCAAAAAAAAAAAAAAAATGACTTACTTTGTAGATTTTTTATCCTATAAAAGATACCTAAATGAGTAAATACTTTATATCTAGAAAAAAAATGACATTATTGTCAGAAAAGTTGTTAAAAATGGCATCAATACCTGTCAAGTCCCGAACCTTTGATTTTGAGCTCAAGTCTTTAAAAAACGGACTCTAAATCAAGTCCTCATCTCTGCAAGCAACCCCTTGACATAAAAACTATGTAATAAGATACCCCTGTGTACATACATCTATACACACATTCTTGGACCCTATTTTGGGAGATAAATGACAAAAGGGGAGGGGTGAAAGGGAAGGGAAGGTGCTTAATAAAAGACCTGGTGTTTGTATCTTTATTCTATATATATGTTTCTGTCTCTATATATAATGAAAGTATATGTAATGTTTTTAAGTTTTTATTTATAGTGAGGAGTGATCGATTTTTTTATATTTATATATGTAGAGAGTAGATATATTATATTATATACATACATATAGATATATAAAAAGGGGATAATTACAGGAATTGGTTATATGTAATGAGATATGAGAGCTCTCCTGGTTCAATTGGAAAGAGCTATCTATAAACTCTTTTATTGGTTATTGGTTTGACTAGGGGTATTAATTCTTCTCCTTTTTTTTTTTTTAAATAGCCATTTATTTGGTCTTTGCTTTCTTTTTAAAGTCATACTTCTTATACAATCTATGTAAGTACGTATATTTGTATAGGTATAAAATAACATACTTGAGTACAGTTGATCTCTTCAGGACAATCCCTCTTACTACACAGATATACATTTATGAAATATCACCCTTAGTATGAAGTTCAATATTGTTATGAACAGGGTGGTAAAAAAATTATTAATTCATTTTTGGTATTAATGTTGGCCACCGGAAGGGGATACAGGATCAATTGTCATCCTCCTACTTTTTATATAACAATAATAATTGAAAAATGCATTTTATGGGGTAAAACAAAAAAAAACAAAAACAATTGTTACTCCGTTACTACAAAATACTTTAGTTGTATTAATTTCATGATTATCAACTCTGATTGTTTTGTATGTATGCCATGTACATGCTCATTTCCATGTTTTACTCTGTGAATAATTAAATTCTTCTTTTTGTGTACTCATGCTAAATTAGAAAGGTCCAAATTCAAATTAATTTGTGTGTTTTTTGACTTAAAAATAACATTTATACTATTAGAGTATCTAATTATTTTTGCTATCATTGTTACCTTTGAGTCAAGTAACTTCTAATGCTTAACACTATTTAATATTTGACGTCATTTATGACAAACTGTCCCTCCCTCATGAGTTGATTTCGAGACCCCTGGTACACATCACAAATACTTGAATACATATTTTCTATTGATTTAAAAAGACATATTTGATGTCATTGATAAATGAGGTAAATATATAAGATGTTACAAGTAAAAAAAAAGATCCTTTTGGTCGTTTGAAAGACGGTTATACTTTTTTTTTAATGAATCTTTATTATAATCTATGAGCTAGCTGTGTTGCCTTGTTAAGAGTTTTCTAGCTATAATTGGGTCAAATTTATGTTTTCTTGTTTTGGCTCAGAGTTCACGTCCCTTATTATCATTATAAAAATTGGATGCTCCAATTTAATTATTGTAATGATAGTAGCATAAATGACAATAAAAGTGTCACAGGTGCGTTGAATTTAACAATGGGAGGAGATTCCCCCTCTCACACAAAACTTTATTTGAGTCATAAAACAAAGGTTGATGATAGAGATATCTGGCTGTTGTTTTCGTCGTCGTCGTTATTTATCAGTTTATTGCTTTATTTTAGAAGGTGTGGAACAACACAATAATGGAGAGATCAAAGCCTTTAGGGGCTTAATCCTAATACCTTCATACATATGTAGGAAGTACATATATGACGCCTGAATACAAAAAAATATAAAATGTTCATTTATGTGCCTTATATGTATCTACTTTGTTCTCATATTTTGATATATACATACATATGTTCATTAGTGATACTTATATATATTATGTATGTAGCTAGTCAAACCACGCATTTATAAGAATAAGTATTAATTATCATATATGTATATTCAAATGTATGTATATAGTGAATGGTTAAAGAGTGTTTAGCCCTTTAAGGGATTTTATCTCTCTTACAAAAAGTAAATTGACATGTTCTCAACTCTATTAAAGATAGTCTTGTTATGAAATGGAATCCTGAGCTAATAGAAATTTAATTCTTTAAAGGTTTTTCATTTATTAAGGGTTTTTGTGAAATGTAAGTATTTACTCAACTTTTTTAAAATATAATATTCACTTTTTGAAAGAGTAAATAATCATTATCAAACTAAGGGCTTGAAAATAATTATACCTCTATTTGCTACAAAGTTTAATTTTCATTGATTTCTATTGCTCTATGTCTGAAAAGAAGAGGTGTTTTGAGCCTGAAGGAGCACAATTTTCAATATTCATAGCGTCACGTCCGTTGTAAATAAGCTGATTTTCATGACTCGTTTATTTTTCATATTTTTTTTATTTCTTAACCCTCCAAATGTGTTCATATGTTTAGATTTCTCTAAATACCTCTCTTCATATAATGACGATATGAGCACAAAAATAGTATTTGGAATCTTTGCGCACTCAAAAAAAACAAAACAATTAAGAACATATTGTATAACATGAACTAAGATTTACGTCTTTCTATGAAAAGTACCCGTCTTTAATTCCCTAAGTGTCTAATGAAGTTTTGATTAAAAGAGACGGATCATGTCTCTAGTATGTTTACGTTTTTCCCCTCCGTAAAATAGTTCACTTGAAAAACCGTTTGATACAATTATTATATTGATTTTCAGATGTTTAAACTGATTAAAGAGGTTTCTTAATAAACTGCTTACATCATTTCCGTTCAATTTATTATCCGAACCTCTATGTAGAGTTGTATAACAATAAATACAAATACGTTGCGATTCCATGGATATTATTATATTAGCATCAAAATGCCAGTAGATTTGGGCTTGTCATTTCATTTTCTGGCATTCCTTTTTTTGAATCTATGACCAACCCATATAAATAGAAAAATCTCTATAGCTTTAAAATATCATGCTCACTAAGTACAAAATTTGTGCTTAAGAAAATAAATAAAATAGAAAATAGCAACCAATTACATCTTTATGCATATTTAGTAAAACAATTCGCACCCAGTTCTAGACAATGTGATTCATACTCCTCATTTCAGAGATGCTTATGTTGTCTTGAAAAAAACTAAAGGATTACATATCTAAGACTAACATAATCTAATATTACTCAGAACTTAATGAAATTTGTATAGAATCATGTTAATTTTGAACATGAAAAAAAAGGTTCATAATGGGCTTAGAGTTTCCAATCAAAGGTTCATAAGAAGTTTGCTATTTATAAAAAAAAAATCAAATTTGCACATCAAATTTCAAAACAACTTCTGAACCTCAAGCTCAATTTAAAAAAAAAATCTAGTAAAAAAAAATATCTACCTAGAGTAGGGGTAAAGATTATTCATGTAATAAAGCCCTGACAGGAGGTTATGGCAATATTAGAGGGGAAAGGAAGGGTCTGTGAGTGAATCAATATTTTTCATTCACATAAATATAAATTATTTTATACATATGTATGTATGTACATATATTTTATCGATGTATGTATTATATATTGTATCTTAAAACCTCTTTGAGAATATTGTAATTTATGCTAATAGTCTTATTTTTATTATTTTTTCTTTTGTTTCAGGTAAGAATAAAAAAATAATATAATAATAAGAGGTCTTTATTTTGGTATGCGCCTAAGCAAGGTATGTACATCTACATATATATATGTTATTACCGTCTTCGACCAAAAAAAAAAAAAAAATGAAAAGAAAAAAAAGTCGATGAATATTCCATGTGTTTTTGTTTTCTTGGTAAAACCTTGCGGTTTGAAACATACTTACAGAGAGTATAATTTGCATATATGTATGTACATTTTATCAAATTGTAAATTATATACACAACTAGAAGATGAAAAGGCAAATTAGCAGTGCAACACTTGAAGCAAATTGTGAAATAATAGCAGATATATATATATATATATATACATATATATATTGGTATATAAATATAAGTACGTAAAAAAAATTAAATTGTACCTTAAATAAGGTATAAATACAACAAAAATATTACTCATTTTAAAGGTTGTTAAAGCAATATGAAAAAAAAAAAAAAAAATGAAGCACAGATGGTTAAAACGGCTTGAAAATGTGCTATTTTTCCTCCTATTCTAATATATATATATATATATATATTTAAAGAAGTATAAAGATATTATTTTTCATAATAAAACAGTATATATTTTTTAATAAAAAAAGTATAGGAATTCACAAAATTATAATTCAATTATGAATGCTACCTAATAGCAGCATTATATGTAGATAATTAAATCATTTTTTTTTTTTTTGAAAAAATCACCACAAGTCAAAAAACCTCCAGAGAATTATACGCCTTTTTCAATATATGTACAATATGCATGCATGTTCAGAGAATCCCATCTGCACTCTCCAAACAACACTGTCGAGCAATGAATTCATAATATTGTAGCACCATACGTAAACTACATATATATATATATATATATATATGTGTATTTTTGCATGTTTTTTGACGTACGTATAACGTCAAAAGAAATTGAGAAAGAAAAAAAAAGTTAGAGGAATTGAAGCATCTGCTGTAACTTGTATGGATTGGAAAATATTAATAATAATTTATCATTATTGCTATATATATATTGATTCCCTTACTTCTTAGCTACTTACATACATGACGTGGACATGAATGGTATAGAGACTCATAATAATTAATTTTGTTCCGTCATCGTGCGATTGAGGAAATGAGGATATTGTTAAAAAGAAAGATAAAGTGAAAATGCTGGATTTATAGCATTCGTTTGTTTTGAAGGGGATGACGCTGAGGGTTCGACAGTTGGGAGAGAGAGGATCATCAATTATACATACAATTGTGCGACTCCATCTCATTCTTTAATTCATTTATAACATCTTTATAAGAAATTCATTCCTATTTTATATGTACATTGTGCATCTCTAGGGACTTGAATTTCATTGATTGAATTAACCAAACAAATAAAGGAGTTATAATCAAGTGTGACTGACTCTCCTCCTCATCATTTTTGAAGAGAAAGGGGGGGGGGGAGGGGGGTAACTGAAAATGAAACTACTTCTAGGGTGGCCCATGGAGGTGATACACAAATATTTTTGCAAAACTTTAAAGAGTAAGGACTTGCTCCTCTGACCACTTTCCATTGCATAGTCCCTACCTATACTTTATTTTTTTTTATTGTCCTAAAATATTTTTTCAATTTTCGCACTTTAAAAAAACTTAAAAAATATCCATATATTGTCATTCAACTAGGCTTTTGAATCACAAATTATAGTTACGTAGTCTTTTTTGCTAGTAGTTAAACGATTAGTATGTACCATAATTACATCTAAAATGCTACTTTTCACAAAGGTATTTTAGGTGGTGTTTCGAATAAAGAGTAACTTAATGATCCTTTCTTATTATAACCAAAAAAAATATATATATATAAAGTCGTTTTTCATATACTTGAGGAAAATAATGACTATTGTACATAGATGTTCTAGCATGTATAAAGTCATCAAATGGGAGAGATGCTTCCTCAAAGTGCGCCAGACTGAGACACATTTGTTTCATAGATAAATCTGGACATACATAAATATATTATATTATTTATAATGATACAAAACAATGTGACGTTTACACTCTTGGATACGTGTCATTAAATCAATCTGATCCCATTGATAAGAGTGGGTGAGGGATGTTCTTTATTGAAGCGAGTATCCAAAGTATATATGTAAATATAACATTTATAAATAAATGCTACATTAAGGAGTGTCCTCTTTAATAAACCCCTTAATTAAGGGCAGGATGAAATTAATAGTAAAATGGTAGCACTTTTTATTATACTAGAACGACCATAGATGACTCAATGGTGATTATTTGTATATATTATGTTAAATAACTAAACTATCGAAAAAAGAAATTCAATTGATGTGGTAGTCAAAATCATGATCTAGTGCGTGACTTGAACAGTTTTAGTGTTGTGATCCGTTCAATAAAAGACTTGTACTTAAACATTGAATAAAGAAGACAGACACAAAAAATAACTAAAAAATGTATAGAAGACTGAAAAGTCAGTCTTTTGTGAACTTCACAAATGGTTCTATGACTAAAAGTTACAATAGACTCAAGCCTTGTCCGTTATTCATTTGAATTGAACAGTTGACTTGTACTCCCATACATAAATAATATTTGTCATAAAAAGTCACTTGTTTGTGGAAGGAAACGTGTTGGAAAACACCGCAAAGAATTCACAAAACTTCTGCCACGAAATGTAAACACATTGCGTGTTTGATTATAATAAAA
This sequence comes from Lepeophtheirus nordmannii, assembly GCA_963680855.1. Taxonomy (NCBI): domain Eukaryota; kingdom Metazoa; phylum Arthropoda; class Copepoda; order Siphonostomatoida; family Caligidae; genus Lepeophtheirus; species Lepeophtheirus nordmannii. The sequence goes on from OY804520.1 coordinate 33,356,837, forward strand.
TAGACATTTATCCACAGATATTCATAAACGGAACGTGCACAAAAAAAGTCATTATTATTTGGTTTATCGTTTATTATTATTATTATTATTGTAGCTATCATGTGTCCAAAAGAATGGAAAGAATACACATAACCAAATAAAAGAAAAAAAACACAGACATTCAAGCTGTTACCCGCCATTTTCCCTCCTATTAGAAGGAAGATGAACAAATTAGGAGAGAAAATTGAGACATAAAGACTGACGGGCGAGAGGGGGGGGGAACCCCATTTATATAGTTTCACAATCTGTCACATCCATGATGTGATGGTAGAGGTTTAGGGAAGGGTACTACTACCTACCTATGAACGTGCATAATGTATGTACAAAAAGACGAGATGTTCTCATTAACTCAAATTTTCAAAGTAGAAAATGTAATTATATATATACATGCAAATGATTTGATATCCAAAAATATAATTTATTTTATTTTTCGCTAAAAGATTAATGTTTTTAAAAGCAATGAAAAATTATTTTTTTAACTTCTCTCATTCGTAAGGATATATATATATATATATATATATATATGTATATATATATATATATAACTACAAAATTAAAGACTTCTATGGTATTTTGAAGGCAAAAATATATATATATATATATTTACTATATACACATATATGAATGTATTAAGTACATGGATTTATGGCATTGATTAATTACTGATACATGTACATATAAATAAAAAAAAATTGTATAGAAGTTGGAGATGAGAGGAGCAACGTTTCCGATATCATATGATGATGATGATGTAATGTATGTATGTATGTACTTATCAAAGTTTGTAGTTTATGTACATACATATCGGTTATTTCAACAACAAAAAAAGAAAAGAATCACAATTGACAAAATAAAATTTAAAATAAAGAGTTGACATTTTTTTAAATAGGCAATATTTCAAAGTAGATACATTCTACTCCATTTCATATAGATACCTTTTCAAATGATGTAGTACATGGATATATCATTATTTTTTAGATAACGGCACTTTTCTGACTGACGTTATCCATACATGTACAATGTATGGTGGAATGTAGCCTTGTTGCTCTTGGTAACAGGAGTATGTAACTGAGAGAGGGCTAAATAAATTGGGGGTATATGAAAGAGCTATTAGAGTATTTGCTAATTATTATTATAATTAATATTACCATTAAGGGATTTTCTCATGTGTAAATACACTTTTGGTTTGAGAGAATGCTGCAGATGTGTGTGTGTGTGTGTGTGACTTGTAGGCATACATCATGAGGGTAATGTACATAGTTAATTTCTTACAATTTATTATAGGCATGATCTGGGAAAATAATATTAACAAACATGCGGGTACATGAGTACATACACTTGTACAATTATGAGAAATAAATATAAAATGATGATAAAAAAAAAAGTGAGACGAAAGAGAGAAACAAAATGGAGAAAAATGTTGATTTTCCCCCCATCATTTGTGTCTTTCTTTACTTCATACAACATGGAAAAATATGAGACTTTGTATGTATATTGAAATACAAAGTTCAGCTCCTTTAGATCAAATGTCAAAATGTACATAGTTGTTTGATGAACGATCTAGTGTTTGACTTCAAATGTGATAATATAAATACTAGGATTCCTCACTTGTTGTTCCTCTGAGAAAGAAATATCCGAGAAATCAATTTCTAACTTATGGGATCCTGGAAAATTCCAGGGATGAGATAGTAAATTATGAATATGCTCAAATATATTTTGTAAGGAGAAAACATAGATTTTAAGCCGTAGTTTTCTTGCCAAACAAATAAATTAAGACTCATATACAATAGTGATAATTGTATATATTTTATGAAGAAATTATCATTCGGAATATGAAAGATTCGTGGGCTTTGTTAAGCATATTTAGAGCAGAAGTAGATCGTTAAAAACTTTAACTCAATTGAATCATGAATATGATTTCAACTTTTCATTTAATGACTTACTTAGGGAAAGGAAGTTTATAGCATTAGGAAATAATTAAATACGAGACTTCCCAGTAACTTCTCCTTTATGTAAAACCCAGAGAAATTCCCGAGAAAAATGATATCCCAGATTATAAACCCAACTGAATATGAACATTTCTTGTTAATAATTGAATAACTCATTCAAATTTATACTAGAGTTAATGAAAAGCTTTTCTTGCAAAAGTTAATTAGTCAGCATTAGTTGGAAAGTAGGGATCTACGTATATATACATAGAGTACTCAATTTTGAGTAAAACATAATTATAGCGTGTTTTGTAAGAAATGAATGATTTCGTGGAAATGATTTTTAATTAAATAATAATAATAATAATTCTTAGTTAATCGTTTAAACCTTATTAAAAGACATTGAATGTACCCTCATAGGCAAATCTACCTACCTCCATATATATATATAAATAATTATTACCGTTGGAGTACAAAGGAAAACCACAGTGGTTAATGGTTACTTTTATTGTATTTTATTCCCTTACTTACCTGAAGCCTTCTTTTTTCAGATATTCATTATTTTGTGAAAAAGATGATTTTGAACAAAAAAAAAAAAAAAAGAAAAAAAAGATGAAAAGTAGTTAAAAGCTTTTAGTCGAACAAAAAAAAAAAAAATTAGAACAATTTTCGTCTTGTATATATATATAAGTGTAGTGTGAGAATTCTTAGTCACATTCTGCATGGTAGCCCACTTAAACCATACGCACTATGTAGGAATGATAATGTATTAATCAATAGTTACACAAGGACATTGTTTGTTTTTTTATCAAATTCTGGATAAAGAATCAACTAGTACCTTGCTCCTTTCAATTAAAGAAATTGATATAAAGAGTAAAATATTTTTGTTTTGTACGGGTTAAAATATACGATCAAATTTTGTCAATGAGTTATACGCATAGGGGAAAACAAAAAAGCAATGGGAATTAAAAATCAAACATTGACTTCATCAGACTAAAGAGATGATGCCATGTTCAAGGAATGCTCAATCATAAATGACGTCACATTTGTTTTAATTTTTATTGACAGCGCACTGTAAATTTTTGAGCATTCCGAGTAAATGGTTCCGTATACTTTTTGAGAATGACACAGCTACAAACTGATATTGGGAAAATTGTGTATTTCATTAAAAGGATATTAAAAAAATGGAGGATCTTTTGATGGGAAAACCCAGATTAATCAAATCTGAACTTTGCAGGGTATTAAAATTACATATGTTTATTGCCTCTGCTCTCTTTCTGAGTTTATGAAGCAGACATAAGATTTAAAAACTGTTCAATTATGTTGAACAAATAAAATAGAAATCTCTTGGCTCCTCCATGTTTTTTTTTCTTTTACAATCGTTATACGATATGTGGAAATCAGAAGAATATTTACTTTTTTTGTAAAGAGGCAGAAAATTTTGAAAGAGGTCGTGTCAGATTTATGTGTCCCACTCCGCCTCGACGTAGGAATAAGAATCGTATTTTTAACAATTATCTTTTGTTCTTTTTGAATTGGGATTTTATTTATCCGGTCCGATAAATGGATGTCTTTATTATTATTTTTCTCTCTCTCTTTCTTAAAAAGGAAATGCTCTAATGGTTGTTTTTTCATACACAACTAAAGTGTGCATTCATTCATAATGTATTACATAAAGCTAAGCACATTCAAATTGAAAAATGACCCTCAGGAGTGTGACAGAAAATCTCTTTTTCCTCTTTCTCTTTCATAATATGGCCATACATTATTCATTGACTCAAAGGATAAATGAGACCCTAACAGCCCCGCCTCCTTTCATTTTAATTTAATTCCTGTATGTAATATTAATATCATCATAATCTGGGAATCATGAAAGAGACATGTATACGAATAGGTCTTTGGCTCCCTCTAGGAGCCATCCTTTGAACAAATAAAAAGCCTTAATTCGTTACATTTTTTTTTTTTTTTGCATAATATAATCAATTGTGTTTCTCTTCTTATTTATTTTTACGTTATTCTAATACGATTTGGCAAGAAATGTTTTTATTTATTTTTTATATGTAATGTACATACATATCTGCAAATCTTTTTAAAAAAAGAAAGAAAGAAAGGAAATTGCGTTTTGGCAAAGTGGGTTGAAAACAATTAAGACCTACTTGTGAAGGAATAATAAAGGTAATTTCCTATACAATGTATAATATAGATAAGTATACATATACATTTGTTATGTCTTGAAATATACTTTTAATACATATGTACGTACGGGCTAAATTATATCTAAATTATGCAGTTAAAGTGTTCAAAGAAAGGGACAAACATACATACATATGTTTATACATATACATATACATTCATAGAATATGTATGGAACTCTCTATAAGCAATAAATTATGTCTATAAATATATTGCAGAAAATCCTTGGATTTGGCCATGCTTCATTGAGCTGAACCCATTTTTGCTGTCATTGAGTATAATAGTAAAAAAAATAAAGAGGAAAAAAAAATCCTTAAGCCATATGATGAATATAAAAGAACAGAGGGAATTATTCCATCTCCATGCCATGGTGGCTCAGTGAAACCTTAAGATATGAACACCCTTTTAGAATGTAAGTCAAAAGTTTTAATTGTGCGCATGTCACAGCTAAAATGCATAATTTGAATAAACGTTTTTCATATCTAGAAGCATGACGGTTCAGAATTGAAGTACATTTTTAAATTAAAGTTTGAATAATATATATTTTGATGAGCTGATTAAATAGGCATATTTTAGACTGAATTTGGTTGAGCAGTAAACAGCCAAAGTTTATATATAATATCGGTTATCACCAATAATTTATTTCAATAAAAACCAAGAAAATGTTAAAATTCTATTTTTTTTCCAAAAAAAATAATAGAGAATACATGTTTTTAGTTATTAAAAACCACAATGTGACCATTTCTGAAGTTCATTTTTCCCTCGTACTTAATATTTTTGACTCTGAATATCAGTTTAATTAAAGATACATGACATTACTTTACTGTACATTACTGTATTAGAGTTAAGAAACTAAAAACTAGCATTAAAGCCTATGTGTGGTCACAAATGCCATGAATAAAATAAATTTGAATCCACAATTTAAGTAATTTATATAAGATGTAATTTCACAAAATCTTGGCAGATTATTCATTTCCTTCTCTATGATGATGGGGAAAATTGTTCAGCGGAGGAAATGGTCATTTTGGGTTTTTGAGTGGTCATCTGTACTTGGATCTCAGAGGTGTATAATGTGTATAAAAAAATCGACCAATTAATTGGTTATCGGCTCTTAATGATCCCCAATTAATTGATAAAGATATCCATGTTAGTTGAGTCCTATTTTAAGTTATATAGAATGAAAAAGGAATGATTAAGAGATTTGAGAGAAGGGTTTGATTTAATGTCTTCAATGATAGGGATTGTTGTTCTTTTCCATTGTTCATCTGATATGATTCACGCATTCTACCATATAATTAGAATTGTTATATTACTTTGAATAAAGAACGTCATATAATTACACATAATTCGAGTACAATAGCTCTCTTCACTAATTGGACTATCTGAATACATACATACGTATGTATACTATATGTTATGTACAATAAATTGAGTTAGGGGGATACAAAATCAACCATTCAATTCGGTGGGGCTGTTGATTGAGAGCTCCATTTGATTCATGATGCAATAACAAAAATATGGTGAGTTGTACAGTGAAGACATGATTATTAATGAAAAAAAGAAAAAAGCATTTTTCGCTTATTCAGTCATAGTCAAAGAGTACGTTTTCCCCCATATTAGGTATTCCTCCCCAATTTCTACCATGTGTTGATTATGCTTAAAATTTCAGTAAACGCATTTATATATATTTTTGAAAAGTAAAGGAATATTAGACGGGTCGTCTAACTTACCCCACACAAAAATAATTAATTAGTCAATATCCTGTTTATAGTATCACATGCTAAAAATTTAAAATACTAGTTCATAGCATTGAGAGTCTTAATTAAACCAGAATATCTGCAGAACCAATGGAATATTTTGAAGGTATGATGATCCATGATGATTTTTCATATACTTAATGCATACTCAATATATCAAATGTAACAAGGTTAAATTATTGGCAGTTCTTATAGAAAACTCACACTTTATGGACAGGGGAAATATGTTAGCATTCATTCAAGTATGATGCTTTGATTTTGTCTGTTGGAACATCTGTTGTTGTTGTTGTTATTTGTGAATGCAAATGCATTCAAATGCGAGCAGCTCATGCTTCAACGATTATATCCACACAATACAAATTATTCAGGGAAACTTATTCCTCCCCCTACCTCACCTCACTCGACTTCCTCTTTGCTGTGGCAACTCCATAATTGCTTTAAATAAAGACGAAATGAAACAAGATACACGATGTATCAAACCAAATCAAACAAAGAGCCCAAAAAATCATTCTAATTATTAAATCATTGCTTTGTTCTTGCTTTTTATAAGCTTTTTTGTAAGTATGTGTCTATAATTTGTTAGGTATCAAAAAAAAAAAAAAAAAAAAAAGAAGATTGATAACTATTCCCACTAATTAAAAGGTAGTTTAAAAACAATGTACTTAGATGAAGAAGTGGCTTTATGAGAGAACTCACTCCTTTTATGCTCATTCACGTTCTATTAAGCATAAATGAGTGGCAACATACTTTGCCCACTTTAGTTTTTTTGCTTCTCCTTTTTTTTTTAAATAGATTTTTTAAGAGCCATCGAGTAATAATTAATAAAGAAATAAAGAAAAATCTGTTTTATGTCAGACAAGAATGTGCCTTGATTTATTTATAAAAATACATTTATGTATTATATTTCTAAGAGATTGTTTCTATAATTAAATAATAATAGTAGTTACTGTTATTATTATTATTGAGGTCACCTTATTTATTATATTTTATTTGCTAAAGAAATAAAAAGTGGTTAATGGCTGTTCTTAACAATCCGAATATTTCTTTATACGGGAAATTTTTTAATATAATAATAAAAAAAATGGTTTGGATATTTCGTAATACATCCAGAGTTATTGACTTATATACTTTTTGAAAATAACTCTTTTTTATTACAATATTTATTTTCTAATCAAAGTACATGTCAATAAAAATTGTTCTGTATTTCATTATTAACTGTACTTACAAATGTATTCTAAGCCTTTTTCCAGAGTCCGAATTACAAATGGACTTAGTATTACAAGAAAAACAAACAAACTTTTAGCAACAGTAAAAGTTTGTATGCTTTTGATGCAAAAATGTATCTTGGCAGAAATAATAATACTAAGAAATTAATAATGGCTCATATAGTTTGATGTATATTTTATAGCTAAAGTTTTACAAAGACTTTTTATAGTTAATTACATATATTGAAGTTGCTTTGTCCAAGATTCCTCTTCTCCCTTTTGTAGAGTTACATCACGGATTGCGAAAAACATAGTCTTGTCAAGTACATTACGTATCCATTTCAATAACGAGGGTCCTTAGATAAATAATTAATTAAATTATTAATTTTGTACTAAGCAATAATTTGTACCTGATTGAGTATTTTATATTTATACTGCTGCTGATATAGTCTCATTTACTGACCCGGATATGGAAGTATACTCAATAACGTATTTGCTTTAACTTGTGCTATAGAGTTATGATAATTTTTGGTTTCAAAAATTTAAAAAAAATATTTTTGTATACATATATTAAAAAATGTAGTAAAAAAGAAAGAAATTTTTATTAAATAGTGTGCCCCTTGAGCACAGAGATGGATAATCCAGTAGTGTGTCTGTGATCAAGTCATCATGACATGGACACGCTCTAAGTACAGGCTTTCATAAGTAGTGATTTCAAAAAGAACGATCCATTTTACTTCTGGGAACACACATTCTGCAAGGAACATTTGGCTTCTTCTGACACCTGGATCCTTGATTTATTTTACAGAAGCGTACACTTGGTTCTTGTTTGTTAGTTTTGGATTTAGGATTACTAATCTGTCACTGATTATTTTCATCATCTAATGTGATAATGTATTTATTTACTTACTTGTTTGAATGGTAAATAACATATAAATACGATGTACTAACATAATATCTACCTAAAAATAATGATCAAAGGCAACTTTAGGATAAAGAATAAAACATTTTCCCCCATTTGTTAGGTATCTCTTTCATCACTTTCTGTATAAGGTTCAAAGATATGGCAACATATAAATAGATTCGCTCTTGAATGATATTGTATGCATGCAAAGTCTTCAAAATTACCAATTCAAAATAAAAATAAAAAACCTTCATCAGGTACTTGCAGTCAGTTGGGTTTTTTTTCTTTGTATTTAGTATTTTTTTGTACATATTTTGGTTTTTTTAAGTATTTAGATACACACACACACACTGGAGAAAAGAAATCGATTTTCTTTTCTTCGAAAAGATTATTCGCAAACATCAAAGAGTCTTTGCATTGTTCTATTATGTACGTTATATATAATATAAATTAGATTAACGTCTCTTCCAAACAAATACTAATACCTAAGATATTTGTTTATATAAACATGTTTTGCTGCTTGTGTATCACCTGATTTTATGTGAGGATACTTCCTTTCTACAAATGAAAAAAAAATCCTGAAAAACCCAAGATAGCTCTCTAGCATGGAAATTTATTCAAAACTAAGCTATCCATCTATATACCTACGTACATATGCTTGTTGCGTTTTCAAATCGATCTGTTATTTTGACTACGCCAAAGGATTTTCTGCTGCCTATTCATCAAAATAATGAAAATTTGAGAGCTTCATTCTTCAAAGGATATTTTTGTGACCTCTAAAGCTATTTCAAGTTTGAAAAATATCCTTTTTTGAAGGAAATTCAGCTGTTTTCAAAGAGCTTGAGAGGTCTGAATACTTTAGCAATCACATACATATTTTTCTGAATCTCCTTTAATATCTTGTCTTTAAAAAAAAATTAGTTTAATCTAGCAAATGACATTTTCTTATAGTTTTTGGGTCAACAAGTTTACCTATGAGGGGAAATTTTTTTTAGGTTAGTGTTTTTCTTAAAAAACTACCCTAAAGTTTTGATTAGACTTTTTTCTTCTATTTAATTATTTGTATAAAGTTTTTAAATGTACACTGAAGATAAATTTCAAGTCAGAATTTTGATTGCTTGCCATTTTATGCACAATTTTGTTGCACAAATTCCTGTTAATTGTATATATTTATATGGAAAAAATATTTTTTTCATATTGATACACTGCTTAGTATCGAATTTTAATAAAAGTAAATTACTTAGTTTTATAACTAAAGTATTAGTAACAAATTCAGCTAAAATGTTTTTAGAGGTCAGTTGATTTATTAATAAAATGGCACAAGAAATTTAAGCAAAAAGTTTTGTTTTCTTTAATTTTTTTAATGTTTTGAAAACATTTTCAACTTTTCACGGTAATGATAAGTGAAAATTAGTGTTATAAATCAAATCAAGGTATATTCAAAGCAAGTCAAAATTATAAATGTTATTTAAATATATTGTATCAAAAATGATTAGACATTGGAATACAACTTATAAAAGAAAGTGTTCAAATAAAAATTAACAAAATTTCCAAAGCTACAAACACACTTTAAACTGAATTTTTGTCTAGCTTACGGATCATAAATTTGCTCATACTTTTGGTACATGTCCATCTTTATTGAAAGATCTTAATTTTTTATGCATAAAAGTAAAAAAATAATATTCACTGATCACCCTTGAGGCAAAATGAAAGTGGACTACATAAGCCAGGCTACATATCAGCAGTAAGTTGGTGTATAAGAGATTAAAGATCATTGGCTATAAAAAGGCAAATTAAATTATCTATTTTACACTGTTTGTTCAGTTAGTTGTATGTACAAATACCTATAGCTAAATTTTTAAGCTAAAAAACACACACCCTGTATACGTTAATGTATGTATCGAGTATATTTCTATAGTTTTTTAACTACTCTTCTTCAAATAACAAACCTACTAATGAAAATGCTTGAGTTCTCATAGATTAATTTATTTAATGAAAGCTGTAACATTATATGGTCAGAATCATTGTAAATTAGGATAAGGGGGCTCATAGTAAGTCAAAGTATACTTATATATATATCTATATATATATACATATATATAGAAAGCAAATATACTCCTAAGAGCTATACCCTAAATATCCTTTAATTTATTTCTCAAATAACTGTCCAAAAATAAAATAATAAAAGATTACATACACACAATGGAATAAGGTCAGTGTGAGAGGAACATAAAAATAATTAAATTGAAAGAAAATTTGTAAAAATAAATGACCACAAAAACATACACTTTATTGCTATAGAGGGAGAAGAGTACGTATGTACTAATTGCTTGTCTGACTACAACGTACCTACCTACAAGCAGTTAAATTTGCTTGCTCCACTTTCTTTCTCTTTGTTAATCACAACAAATTAACTTGAATGTCATAGCCTAGAGAAAAAAAATAGAAACAGGCTAAGGTAGGTAGGTATTTGTGGTTCTACAACTACATTTCTGTTTGTGGCACGCAATCTCTTAATAAGTGTATATCATGACTTTTCACAGAAAAACATTACATTTTTCCTTTCTGCTTAAGAAATTATTATCCATTATATATATATATATATATATATAAGTTATTTATTTTTATACCCTATAATATGTTGTTATTTTTCCCTTAAAAATTTAATACAAGACTTTATAGAATCTCATTTATTTTTATGATTTCACAACACATATATGTATTTATATACACTTTTTAAAGGAGTCAGGGAGAGAGAAATGAAGCAAGTCCCTAGTGTTAATTATAGAAAAAGAAGTAGATACATATACGAGAGAGTATATATGTACATACACATGTATGTATAAGTTTAAATGAGTCTTTAAGTAAGTGACGAGTAAAAATTAAAGTTTTTTGACTTTCACATCTCGCGACTTTTTAATTTGATTATGCCTATGAATTTATAATTTTCTTCACTATGTACATATATATATATATATATATATTTAAAACAAAAAGAGTTATGCCAGAAAAGATGAAGACTTAATGTAATTATTCGTATTTGCCAAATCAACAGTTTAATTTGATTCCAAGCTGTGTAGTTTTTTTTTTAATATTCTGTATTCCCTTGATAATAAGATACTTGATTCTACATATTTGCTTTCACAATCTATATTTATGTTTGTATGTATTTGGATCCCATTAAGAAAATGAAATTGATTTTTTTTTCTTCTGTTCATCTATTCCTAATGTCTTTTCTTTTTTTTTTTTGGAGCTGGTGAGGGGGGTAAAGTAAAGAAATCATTTCTCAAAAATAAATAATAATATTATAGAAGAGAGAATGTTGTCGTTGTTTTTCCTTTTTATTATTTGACTACTACATTCATACCATTTATATAAGAGGATTAAACAAGTGTTTAAGGTTCGACACCCCTCCTCCATTATTATTACTCCTATACTCTCCTCTCTCTCTATCCCTCCCTCCCTTCATCGTCATCAACTTTGGTAGAATCCCTCCCAATGGAATTCAAAATACAATGAGGAAAGAGTCATTTAGTCCTTACATATTACATAGACGAAAAAAAGAAGGATTCAACAATAGAGACATTGGAATGAATTAACATAAGCTAACAAGGATTTGTATTTTTTTTTCTTAACTGCAATATATATATATATATATATATTATATTTATTTAACAGATGGTCAAGTAGGAAATGCTGCGTTAGGAGTAAATACGTATGTACTCAGTGAACTTGGTGTAAAATAACTTTTACATCTGCTTTGTATATTAAACATATTCATCTCTGAATGAAATTTGGATCCACAGGGGGTAAATATTCATATTCTTTTTTTGTATTTTTTTTTTCAAAACTCGTTGGTCACCTTTTTTTTTTCCTTCTTTCTTTCTCCTCCACTCAGACAAACACTTATTAAATATACTTATAATTAAAATCCTAAACGAGACAGACAATAATCTTTTTATAACAACACATTTATATATATATATAAAAACCGCTGATGATAAATCCCCTATAACTAAGGACTTTTGTATACACCCCATGTTTTAAAATAATACTGATTATTGGGAAGCTAAAACTGATTTTTTAGTAAATTAAATTAATCTTTCAGATCCTAGAAAAAATGACTAAACCCAAGTAGGGTCACATTGTTCTCATTACCATAGCAAAGGAGGTGAACCTTATTTTAACTGTTTGAGGTATTCCCTGAAAATTTTTAAATTATGGACTCATTTTTATTTTGTTGATAAATATTGTGGTCAGACATAAGACTGGTTACGTTTAAGTTTTCATTGGCTAGGAAATGAAAGAACTTGAGTCTTATTTTAATCAAAAGAAATTATTGATTTCGTAATTTATTTTAACAAAAAAAGTGTTCTGTTTTTTTTGACAAAATAAAATATAGGTGATGTGTGGCACCCTCTGAAGTAAAGAAGTTATAATTTGTACAAGTCATTTACAAGAGATAAAGCTATAGAGCCTTGAACTTTCAAATGTATATATCATAGAATGTTGATTAGACAATAAATAATTGTCGTAAAAAAATTCAAAAATTACTTCATTAGCTTATATTAGACACTTGTCTGAATATTAATCGTTGAAATATCATCATTACAAGTATATATTTAAACCCGATAATTAACCGATATATACACATCCAGAGTCGAGTTAAACTTAGGCTGAAATTTCTTCTGCACAACTTACATATTTATAAAGTTTCCAGCAAAAAAACTGCAAATTCTTAACTCATTACTTTTACAAATGTTTTTATTTTGTATTTTCTCGTAGTTGTTAATCTCTCTACTTTTAGCGGTTATTTGTAATTTTCTGTACTTACAAATTGAGCACATCTCTACTTTGTAAACTTATATAATATCTTTACAAATAGGCCAAAGGTTATTATGAAAAATGGTTAGTTAGGAGTTAATTTTTCAGTAAATTTTTCAATTTTCTTTTTGGAGAAGGAAGGATTGTATTAGATTTTTGTATAGAGGAGAGTAAAAACTATGTATGTATGTCTCTCAAATGGAAAGGATTTCAATGTTTTTTATACATGGAACAGAAACTAAATGAATTTATAATTCATAAAATGTATGTAGGGTTGTTATCTTCAAAAAGACATGTAACTACATGCTCTAATATTTTTATTAGATAAAAGTAAAGACTAGGACATGTGCACAATTTTTATACGTCATAATTAGATTAACATCATACATATGTTCATTTTAATGTACGTAATGTATGTATATAGATACCTATGTATTAATGTATGTACTCGTATCATCATAAATGAAGCATGCTCGTAACGTCTTGTTGTTGCTCCCTCTCTCTCTCTGCTGATTGTGGATAAACTCTTTGAAATTACCATTATTTCCAATTCATTTGATCCATTTACAATTGAGCAACATACCTTCATATGTACGCATGTAATAATATCATAATTTACTATCTCTTCAATGGATATGGGGCCCTGCTTTTCAACCATTATCATTATGCTCTACATAACCATTTAATCTCAGGGCTCTTCCTCAATACATAGTTGCTGTTGTTTTTTTTCCTCCGATATTTTGCTTCATCAGTTCCTCCATTTCTTGCTTTTAAAAATGGTTATATGTATGTACTTAAGTCCTATTCAAATATTTATTATGTATGTATGTATATAAAATTAATTATTTTTTAGCGAAATGGTTGTTTATTTAGAACTTAATATATTTTATGTATGTACATATTATATTTATATATGTATATAAATATAGTATGTAACATACCTAGAGCAACTACTAATTAAACCCTTTCTTTCACGTCTGTGTAATAGGCAGTAGATGATGATTATAGCCCCTTAAATGCAGAGTTAGATCCCATAATTGTTAGTTTGAGAATGACAAATAACTCGGTTTTTCCGAGTACTACAATAAACTGAGCAATTTGATCAATTAAATATATATATTAGAATGTCAGGATGGATAAATATCAAATATTTACACATTTCTGCCTAATAATTTTACTCCATAATCAAACAGATTGACCAAGGAAAAGAAATTATTTATTTCTAACAAATTATATTTATAAATGATTTACTGTACATTGTTAAATGGAAATGATTTGCCTTATTTATTTCTATGCACCCTGGCCTTTTTGGGGAAGGAGGGGGGGGGACAAAGGATCTTGAGAAGTTGATTTACTAATTATTTGTCCATTTTATATATATATATATATATGATAAGATACATACAAATCTTCAATCATATAACTTTATCTGCATTAAATATTTTTGATTGAAACAATGCTTCCTTGTTTCTGCATGCAAATAGACTTATTACGTACATGCCATCCCCGAATGCATCATCCTTCCTCTTCGTTATATATATATATATATATATATATATATATATTCAAGCAATATAGTCTACAAATATAAGAGCCTCTTTTCTCCATTTATGCTACTCTATATATGTTTGTCTTAAAGGAGAAAAAACGTTCATTTATCTAAGAAATATGAATAATAAAATAAGAGGAGATGAGGAAACTCCATTAAAGTAATTGAAACAGAGGCTTTATGCATTCCCTGTCTCTCTAGCTCTATGTGCACCGCTTCCTTTGAGTGAACAACTATTATTGTTCATCTCTCTTTTTCCCGTATGTATGTACCTTAATACCTATTTTTGTTTCTTTAGGCATATCAAAAGTATCATATACATATTTATATGTACATATATGTGCATAACCTAAAAGAAGAATCTAAAGAAACAATAAAAACAAATAATGCAATACTTCAAGGTCATATCCATGATGTAACCAAATAGAAAAAAAAAAAAACACAAAAAAACAATGACTTAATCCTTTCTCTTATTTCAATTATTATTATTCTTTTAATGGGACGTTTAAATAATATAAATATCCACTTTTTATTTTCAATACCTTTAAATGAATGGTCAGTCATTTACTTACTTAACTCATTTTTTTTTCTTCTTTCAAACAATAGAGAAATTTATACTACTTATATATGTAGGTATATTAATTAATAAAAATTGCGTAGGGGATGGAACGAAAAGAAAAGTCATTAGAGAGAAAAAAAGAAAGAAAAATAAAAGTTTTTGATGGTGATAAGAGATGCTATAACATTAATTATAGCTTATTAGAAAAGAAAGTTATATATTTTTTAGGGCAAGCTTTTAAGTGTGTGTGCTTTATTGGTAAAGGGATCAATGAGTTACTTCTAAAGGTCATTGATGGGTCAATTTAATGATCATTTAGCATCATGAACTTTTCCCTAATCCCCCCGTTTTTGGTGATGCATTTAGATGAGAGTGACTGGATTTAAAATAATAATAATAATAATAATTGTGATACTCAACTTATCATTAAAAGTTTTCTAAGGTATAAAAGTCCCATAGAGAAAAAAAAGCCCTAATTTTTTACAAAACAATCAAAGTTATATTGAATTTCCATAACTTCTATAATCATTTTCAACGTACAAATTCAAATACTACTACCATCATTGAACTATCAAAAAAAAAAAAGAAAAACCACTAAAAAAGCATATATAAATATATAGATAAATTAGCAATGACATACAAATCTTGAGTATCTTTTAAATACATTTAAAACTTGTAATAGTAAAACAGTTATATATTGTTTAATGTTGATTTTTGTTTTGGGTGAAATATAATTTTGACGAAACAGAAATTGGTGATTTAGTTAAGTTTTCTTAATTAGCCAAATTTTAGTTTCACTTTTTTTTTGTAAAAATCCCTCAAATGGGCCACACTTATGTATGTTGATATAATAATAATATTCAATGAACATTTATATAAAAAAACACACAACTTGTCCTGTACATAGAAAATCAAAAGTTAAGATTATTTAGCAATAACTATGAAAAATATATTTTATGAAAATGACTAATTTAATAAGATCAAATCAATATGAAACTCTCAAAGTTAACAACTATTAATATTTATAGCAATAAAACTTATATTTGACAATTTATTATTGAAAATAAATTATATTTGTTAGGTAAACTTCATTTATTGAGTTAAAATGGAAAAAAAAACAGAAGTTTTATTCTTTTTAACTTTAGAAGCCAATTTTGAGCTTCTAGAGCCACCTAAAAAAAATACATATGTTGTGTGTAAAATAAAATTTTGTAAACATGTTCTAACTTGACTGAGTAGTTTGTATAAGTTGTAACTTGAACGCTCTATAAAATCTTATTTAACTATATAAATATATATATATATATGTAACACGGGTAATTGTACTTACAAAATCATTAATTCATGTTATCATTTCATTTTGATCATTTAATGTGTCTCATTTATTTTTTTTTTACTGGTCAAAAACTGTGGGCACTTAAATTTATTAATAAGTCATAGAATACACTTTATCAATGAGTAATTTTTATTTATTTTTTAAATTGGACATTGCACACTTGCAATATTAAAAATTCTTACAAAAGTGCAATAAATATTTCTTGTAATGTTATATTGCTTATTAAATGTAAAAAAAAAAAAAATTAAAAAAATGTTTGACCTAGATATAAGGGGCCTTTTGATCTGTAATTAATAAATTATAATTAATGTGCACAAATATATATTTAAAAAACCGAAAAGGTTAATGATGAAATGAATGCTTTTGAAGTTGTAGCATAATTTCCCAGTTTTATAACCCTTATTTTAGCCTCATTTTGCACTTGGAATGCTACTTGTATTAATGGAGTGTAAAGTGACATATTATGGATTAGCTTTGTAAAGTTTTTAGGTCATTTTCAAAAAATAAATGTAGTTTCAATGTTTTTGTGTACGCAGATATGTACATACATATGTAGGAAGAAGAAAAAAAAAAGGAAATGAAAGTAAGAACATGTTTACAGGCATACACATTTTGATAAAAAACTTAATCAAAGTATTCTATAATTAATTCAAATATAAGTAGTTTATACACATAATAAGTATATTCATTTCAAATATATATATATATATTAAAAAAAAAAGATTCATATGATAATCTATCTCGTCAAAAAAAATTTTTTTTGTATGATACTTTTATAAGCATATAATTCTCTCAAAAGCTTCTTTTTTTTTCAAATTCTATACCTAACTAGAAGTTTGTATGTATGTATTAGAGAAACTTTTTTTAATAAGTAAAAAAAAAAAAATCCATCTAGAGGAAAATAAAAATATAAAAATTGGATTCAGTTATTTTGACAAACTTTTTATAATTATCTTTCAAATTCTTGAAACACTTTTATCTAAGAGAGTATCATAGATGGCGCTCTCATGTTTGTATATATATATATATATATATATTTACATACAATCGATGTATGTATGTGTACATACATCCAAATTTAGAGGTCATTAGTAGCATATATGTACATATGTATCCCCCTTTTCCTTCCAGAGATGAATGCTTTTTTACATGCATACATATTCTTCATTTTTCTTATATTTCTTGTTTTTCTGTAAGGTGTGAATTGATACTTTTTAAATGGGTTAAAGAAGAAAAAGCAACACGAGATAGAGGGGAGAAAAGGAGGGGGGGGGAGGTTGTCTGTCAAAAGCAGAAATGAATTGACATCATTATCTTTTTAAGTTTAAAATTATTATTAATGTTTTTTTGTTAAAAACCGCCGAGTTTTTATATAACTTTTTGTTGGATGTTATATAAGGATTTCTATGTACACTATTTATTAGATGCTACGATAAAATTTGTTTATACATATATAAAATGTAACTTTTTTCATCTTTGAAATCCAGTGCTTTTATCCGTTTTGAAGGACATGTTACATATATGAGAAATGAGATCAAAACCCTGAAAGAATTGACCTATTTTATTTATAAAAAAAAGTGTACATACATATATGTACACTGTACAAATATAAAAAATTAAATACCCCCCGAGTTATTTATCTCAAAAAAAATAATAATAAACATTTTACATTGTACATAATCACATAACTTTGGAGAGGTTCCTTATTTTTTTCCCACAATTTTGTATCCTTCTTAATATTTTCTTTGTCTACACATTACAGGCTTTAGATTATAAAAGTTCTATAGTTCTTTACGTTTCAAAATGGTTGGGAATTGGTAAAATAAAAGCATATTCAATATGTTTGAGTAATTACATATATGACATCTAAAGTTCAGTTAAAGTTAAGATAATTCCTAAGCTATGCAAACGATGTATGACCCAATATCTCATCCGCCTCTTGAAGGATGATAAATATAATACATCAATTATTACCAGTAATAAGGTTATTTTATTTTTTATCACTAAATATTAACCCATAAAAGTTGTCATGGCATAGTCACATCCTAACTTTAATTTTACTAAAATCAATCATATGTGTAATTCAATTATATAGTAATTTACTACATATTAATTTTTTAGCAGATAGAAGATCTGCTGGTATATTATGAGTTTGCTTATGACATTCAATATTAATATTACTAATAAGAGTATTGTTAAAAGTAATATTATATCATGAAGCTAAACATTCTACTGCTGTACATCTAATAATTGATAAAAGTCTATTATTTTAAGAAATCCTGAAGCAAAAATTCGCCAAACTATTTGAAATATGAGAAAAAGTTTTATATTTAATTCCCCCTGCATTGCTATACTGTATCCATATATATAATCTATGAAGCTCAGCTGATTAGTTCATTTGTGTTTTTTTTAAAAGGACAAATCAGATGAGACAATATACTATGGAAGTGTGTAATTTGCCAAATAGAATATTATTTCATTCATAAAAGCCATAATGATAGAAGTAATCAAAAGAATATTTGTACATACATACTATTGTTTAAAATGAGTTAAGCATAAAGAGAGTAGTGACAGTTCATTTATTAAAACATTTAAACAAGAGAATACATTTTTATCCTTAAGAAGTCGTAGTACAAATTCCTTTCTATTCGCCTTCATTTCCTAATTTTCTATGTATGTTTGAATTACAGGTAAGATGAAACATTCCCACAGAAAATATATAGAACGGGTCCTTTCAAAACAGAGCTTTTGAAAGGCATTTGGTTTGTATGGGTACAATGTTTAGTAGATTTGTCAGCTAGGTAGTTTTTACAGTTGTGTGTAAAACTTTGTTAAATATCTCAAGTTTTAAAGTGTCAATTAAGTGTCGAAAATTTTTGACCTATTAAATTTGTTCATTAAGCACTAAGTTAATTTATCACGCCTTGACATTTCTTAGTCTAATTAGCTAATTAAATTGATGGATAAACTGCCATCTAAGTTCATCAATTGACTAATTAAGTTTATACTTTAATTAATATCATTGGTAGATATATAATATAATTATAATTTTTGACAAGTCAATATTATACATAACATTGATACTAATTATAATGAAAGTATTAATGTCTTGTTTCATAATCAAGAAAATCAAATGAGAAATCTCTCACCAATGGTTTTGTAGATCTATCAACTTTCATCAAATTATTCTTAATATCACTACTGAGTCAACAAATTTTTACACATGGATTAAAATGAAATTATTGTTTCTACTTAAGAAAATATTTCTATTTTTGTGGCTAACAGACTCATTTTTTTGAAAAATATATTGTTACCATATCTACAAACATGATGACGTAGCATTAAATATCATCTGATAGAATAAAATCTAACAACTTAAGCAATTATTTATAATTTATAATGTGTTTTAAAATTCCAAATATGTTTTTATTCTCTAATTTATCTTATTTTGAATTGAAGAAATTGTCATATACCAAAAGACCAAAATACAATAGACTTTACTATTTCATTATTGATGACAAATCACAATTGATTCTGACCTTAAAACATAAAACTACATTAAATAAGGAGCACCTTGAAAAAATCAATATTTTTAAAGTTATTTAAAATTTAATACTTACCTAAAAAAAAAACGAAAAAAAAAAACAATTGGACAAAGTTTCCTATGCCATTGAAAAAGTTGCTTCTATGTATACTGAGACATTTTAGAAAGTATTTAAACGTGTATAAATTATTTTAT
Organism: Lepeophtheirus nordmannii; assembly: GCA_963680855.1. Classification (NCBI taxonomy): domain Eukaryota; kingdom Metazoa; phylum Arthropoda; class Copepoda; order Siphonostomatoida; family Caligidae; genus Lepeophtheirus; species Lepeophtheirus nordmannii. Next base: position 33,376,870 of record OY804520.1, read on the forward strand.
GTACGCATATATATGTAGTCTTACATCATTTTATTTAAGTGACTCTAAAATGAGGTGATTAATGTACGTATACTATATTTAATTACTTATAAAAGGCAGATTTTCTTTTTCTTTTTTTTTTTTTTTTGCAATAACATCATAAGATAGATAATAATAGAAAAAGTAAAATATAAAATAGTAATGCCTCTTTCATTATATTCATTCTAAAAATGTATGTATGTACTTACATACTTTTTGGCATGACATTTTAAGATTCTTTTACAGTGAGTAGATTTTCTATATTATACATATATATATTTTTACTGTAGAATATATGTATAAAAAAAACACATAAGAAAACTGCATTTTTATACTCATTTCTCAAAATTTGCATGCATTTAAATTGAACTCCTTTGTGTATCTTCACCATCATCATCATTAATTACAGTGTTGCCTTGGTTAAAGACATGAAAAGAAAGATTAAATTAAGCATTGCTTCTGCTCTTGATGTCATTTTGAGTTACTCTTTATGTATGTATGTTTAAAATGAATATATGTGTACACTCAATTAATATCTTTCTAAGACATTTTTGCAAGCATTAAATTTTATTTTATTTTATCTCTCTCTCTCTTTTTTTTTCTCTTAAAAAAAAAGAAGAAAATTTTATTTTCCTTTATTGTGTAATAAAAATATTAATACTTGCTCAATGAAGTCAGAAAGAAGATACTTATTACCCAGAAGACCATTCCTTCTCTTTTAATAACCCTCTCTACAAACTCAAAAAAGACGGCAAAAAAATATAGATAATAATAAAATGACAATACTTTTGAATAACTTCTTTTTTTTTTGTGAAGTAATAATCGTTAATGAAATAATTATATTTAGGATTGCACAGGAAATTATAATAATAATAATAATGATAACATTACCTAAAAGTCATTTAGGTAATGTATTTTTCTTCTTTCTTTTACTATTAACTAATCTTCTTTCATCGTTATTGTATGTAAATATATGACTACTATGTACAATACTCATATATTTCAAATTAATTATGTATATGCCTTTAGGCCCATAGTTCAGCAGAATACCTAACTATTAATTCAATTTTATTATTTTTACATCTTCATGCATGCCTACACTACAGAGTATAAATGTTACGAATGGTAGAGCACTCAATAAGTTATAGTAATACCACAACACATTTGGAAGAATTGCTCCATATAAGGTTGAAATGGAATCCCAATCTTTGTACTTCACGTCAAATTAAATTTATAATTTTTGATGCAAAATAGCACTACATTAAGACATATTTGATATAATAACCTTACGGTGCAACAGGTGTTCAGGGCACACTGGTTAAGAATCAAGTTGTACTCTTTATTCCCTGACACATTGCAGTGTTTTGTCTTCCATTGGGAGCATGATAGCTCTCCAAGGGGGGGGGGGGGGAGGGGGAAGGTTATCAAACTAGAAAAACGAACAAAAGAAATAGATGTGCCGGGAACTCACTTTTCCACACATTGAAAACCCCTGGACTGTTGAATCTCTATATATTTTATATACATATATAGAGAGAGATAAAAAGATATAATTAATTATGTAAAAATGAAGTAAGTACATCAATACCCCGAAGAGTCCGGGTAATTTATTTTTACAGATGAACCGATCAGTGATACTAACTAATGCTTAATTACTTTTAGTAAGTGGATGGAGGTTTTTTTGAGACGAAAAATCTTACTATAGTGAAACTTGGACTATAAGGTTAGATCAATTTTGTTTTTGTAATAAAAATGTAAATAAAACGGAAGGAGATACCTGAAAAACACTCATTTTTATACAATGTACTTATAATATCCAAAAATGTAATTCAAAAATACTTTTTTTAACTTATTTTAGCCCCTTAAATAGACAGTTCTTTAACGGAAGATCTGAACTATGCAAATTAATTTAAAAAACCAATAAAATTCTTCATGAATTCTTTAACAATTTTGCATTTGTAGGCATATTTTAAAATTATTCCATTAATTAGTCAATTGCGTCTAATCAGGTGAGATTATTCGCTACATTTTTGTGAGGAATAAAGAACATGTTCACACATTGTCACTCTACTTACATGAAAATTTAATGTTTTTCTCGTGCATATATTTATTTAATTTCTAAAGCTTTAACTAACTCTTATTGAACCGTGACCAATTCCATGTAAATATCAAATGAGTAATAATAATTTATCAGGTGATAATAAGTTATATTTTACAGTAATAAAGATCACATCAGTAAGAGATATAATTAGTTCTCACAAAAAAAAAAGTTATTCTAATACAACATAAAAAGCATTCATACAAAGATAAAAAGTTAATCAAACACCAATGAAAATCTTTCACTCCTACTAATCAAAGTAATGCAAAGTCCCATTTTTACATATAAATTGCAATTTTGTCCTTCCTAGAAAGGATTTGCAATTTGTGTAATGATTACAAGAAATTTATAAGTAGATTCTTTTTTTTGTAATCTCAATTCAGTAAATGACTTTTTTTTTGTATATTGTATGTAATTGTCTCCTTGAATTACCATGGGAATTCAAACCTGATGAGCAAAATGAATTGTGTATTATTTCTTTATCTATTTAAATAAAAAAATATAATCTTACATATGTACACGTCTTTTGAAAGCCCAAGAAATAGGAAAAAAAAAACCAATTTTTTAATTAAATAATCAGAGTTGATAGGGTTTATTATATATATATATATATATATATATATATATATATATATATATATATGACTTATATATGTAATATATGTTTTCATACATTAATCTATGCATTTGAAGTCTTCAAAAAGCAGGTATAAATATATGTATGTACGGAAAAAAAATCCGCTTTTGAAGGACGCATAAATATCAAAAAAATCAATTAAACCATGCTAAAATTCAATCATGTATATATATAAGTATATACATACTTTTTATGAAAGAAGATTAGAATATAATAGAAAGTTCAATGAAAACTTCTTTTTTTTTTCCTTATATACATATAAGTTAAAAATGATGAAATATTCTGCAAAAACATATGTTTCATTTTTGAATGTAAATGAAAGAAGGTTGACGATCTAGTGTCTGTGCATACATGCATAAAATAGGCATGTAACATATTCTTTACCATCTACCTCCATGCTCTTTTTACTACTATCTCTTACTAGGTTATGTATAAATCTGGGAGTATGTATGTACATACATCAACCAAAAAATTTTTATTATTCAATGGCATGAATAGAATTTCATACATATTTTTTCAATTAATTTTTCCTTCACTCTCTCTCTCTCTAAACCTCAACTGACAAAATACATGCTTAGAAATATACATACATACATATATTTGTACACATGAAAAAATATTGTTGTAATCAAATACGTGATGGCATTTTTTTTTTTTATCATTGAAAGATAGAAAAAAAATATTCTGTAGACACACTTCTGCTTTCCCTCATGAAGGGATGGAATCATTAGAATTCATTTTTTGGATTAGATTATAATCTATGTATGTGTGTTTGTAGATAATCAAGCAATAATATCTTAAACAAAACCCTGACACACACACAATAAAAAAACTTAAAAATTATTTGTAAAATTTGATAAGCATGTTTAGTTAGCAGAGCCTGAAGTTTTCTTTCGGAATAGTGTTACATTATAAGATGATAGTTTTTTTACTATTATTATTAATAGTTATTATTTACAAATGAGGATGCTCAAAAAAATTTACTAAAAATCAATTTAATTAGAAATATAGGAAATTAGTTAGAAAAATATCAAATAGACAAAACCTTATTTAGTTAGAGAGTATTTTTGAAGTGACTATGGAAGGGTAAGCCAGCCTTTATGTCTATCTACCATAGGTTGACTAACCTTGAACATAAGCAAGACAATTTGCTACATAGCGATTATCGAAATTAAACTTGTTTTCATACAAATTAAAACAGAGACTCGGAGTCAAAAACATACTTAAAATAAGGTATTACTCTATATTAAATAATTTTTATAATAAATAAGAACTATATTTAAAAAAATGAAATCATAAAGAGAAAAAATGAAGCAGATTGGACTCTATATAGCTATATCATTTTATTTTATTAGAAATGTATCTTTATTTCATTTAAAAACCTACAAATCATTTTAACTAACTAGCTTTTCCACCAATCAAAAAAAGTTAATTTGTAGAAAGTGAATACATTAAATCATTTGATCAAATTTGGCAAAGCTAAATATTTATATTGCCTTTAAAGTCATACCATAAAAAGACTTAGTTATACCTGAGTTTTGGTGATTTAAAAAAAAATTTAAATCTTGTGTATTGATCATTAACCCATTGGTCAATTAAATTGGTAGTGCTTTTTAACATGCAGGACCTAGTCAAAGAAGAATCTATCTAGAATTTTTTTTCTTCCAAATTTAGCCCAATGTTCACCGACCATTTTATCGCTACAGACCGGTCTTGATAATTTTAATACTACCACTATTTATATCTTTTTATTCTTTCCATAATGTACTGTAGAGTCCGAATATTTTTTAAAAGAGATCAGTACAAAACCTTCAATTGCCAACGTGTATTGCTTTGTAAAAATAAAAGATAAAAAACCCTCATTTCTATCCATTTTTTCATTTGTAAAAAATAATTTCTAATTATTCAAAACTAGAGATTCAAAACATCTATAAACCCTTTTTATTTATTTTACCACTCAAAAATCTTCTCAAATCTAGTGATAATACGAAGATATCCTATGATATATAAAATTCCTTTAAAATAGACTTATCTATGCATGCATTAGAGCAAATATTAATCTCCTTCAGATTTTCAATACGCATAGTATGTACAGGAAATATCCACAAATCTAAGGTGATAATGCATTTTATAAACCAAATATTCAATATTTGTTTGTCTTTACCTACAAGGGTAAATAGTTGCCTCTAAAACTCCTTCAAATAAATCATTAATAAGGGAAACAAAAAAAAAAACTACTCTCAAGGGATAACAAGGCTGCTCCTAAAATGTTAACTATGGAATCAGTTCAATATCCAATCTCACCTATTTTTATTTGTATATATGTTTGTAAAGGAGTCCCCTCAGGGGTTTTTTTTCTCTTCAAAATATACATAGTTAAGGTATGTGCCTAAGATTACACACATGCGTATTTATATATGTACATATATGTATACGGAAGAACCTTTCTGTTGATTCCTTCGTTTTCTTCATATTCTGAATATGTAGTATGTACGTACATATATTGATTAATATTTGATGTTTGTCTTATGATTAAAAAAAAAGAAAAAAGTCTACATATGTATGTTGTATTAAGGAGGGAAAAAAATGGGAGAATAAAGACATGGAAAAAAAATAAAAAATAATAAGACAGGGTTGATTCTATGAAGTGTAATTTCATTATACATATATATATATATATTTATAGATATGTATGTTGTAGATATAGAGATACATTTGACACCAATACAAAGTGTGTTAGAGAGGGGGAAGGAGGTGAAATAGAAGATCATATTTTTCCTATTATGACTCTTATTATTATGACTTCATACAAGGAATTGGATTCAATTATGTATTTACTTATTTATTTGTGTTGTATATACATCATCATTATATGTCTACACATATTTATAGGAGTATACATATTTCTAGTTAAACTCATAGAGCACAAGGACTTTGGAAATCCAAACTTTTTCCTCTCAATGCCAATTCACTATTTCTCAATGAAGTTTACATAAGTAAAATATTATGTACACTGTGTCAACCTATTATAATTTGATTGCACCTTCATTTCATTTGATTTTGAAGCCTTTGGTCTGAAAAAAAAGCAAGCCTTCAAGTCTTACTTAGAAAACATTATAGCTGACACAGATGTATTGTACATATATGCCTTGTGGGTATTTAAAACTTTGATATAGCTTCTTATATTGAGCACAAGGCCAAATACAAAAGGATTGAAATGTGTTATAACAGCTTTGATAACCTCTGAATTGACTTTTTCATTGACAACGTTCAAATATTGTTGAATATAGTGTTGTGTTCAAAACAATTTTAACTGAGACGCGGACATGACCAATAGTTTGAAAGAGTGAGACAAGGGAAGAAAATTGATTTTCATTTAGCTATACAACCAAGACTTTGAACAAATTGCGAACAAAACTAGGGCAAGACTAAGAGGTTATGAGACCGTGATGACAAGACCAATATCTTCAAAAATTAGTTTGACCAACAAAATTGATATCGAGAAAAATTATCACATAGAAATCTTTATTTTATCTCTCAACCTTTCCTCCAAAAGGGGAAAGGAAAAAAGACTCGAAATTAATTCTTAGCAAGGCAATTAGAAAGTCTTTTCAATATTAATGTCTCTTTTCAAACTCATAGCCTATATTATGAAAACTCAATTCCTTTTTACTATACCAATATTTAGATCAACAGCCGACAAAAACACCTAGTGATTGTTGCTTCTGTGGAGATATCTTCTGTTCATTCCCATTGTTACAATTATATTTTCACGAACTTTTTTTTGTATTTCTTTTTTTCTGCATACAGAAAGAAAAAAGTCACATTTTAATTCTATATTTTTTTATTTAAAAACCATTGGCTCGTAATAAAACTTTTAATGTTTCCACTCATCGTACTACTATTTTCAGTTATTATTATTTATGTATATAAAAAAATGTGTTACAGAGGTTAAAAACATTTCTCATTCGGCGAGTAAGGATTAAGCTGAGACATTCCTTAAGTATATATAAATTAAATAACTATGTATACAGGTAATATTGTTCATAAAAACAAAGTCTAGATGCATTTGTAGTTTTTGTAATACTGTACTTTAATCTTATAAAATTGATTAAAATGATATTCTATTATTGAAAATGTTTTGCAAGTTGTAAATTTGCATAACTTTTTTCTAACTTAATCTTGCTTAACAAAAGTTAAAAATAAAAGAGTTGTTATTTATTATAATATTTATATATCATTGTAAACAAATTATTGAATTAGCAGTTAATAATAATTGTTCGTATTAGAAAAAAGATTCCTCTGCAGATAAAATATAATTAAAGAACTCAATTCTAGACCTAAATATATGTCTCATTGACAAATTTCTGTTCTAGAAACATATAAACAAAATCTATTTATATATAATGAGTATTAAGCTGCTTCAGTGATGTATTTTACCTAATAAATTTACAGCATACGTATACTTTATTGATTTAAGAAAAAGATATACTACTTCCTCGCTGCCACAGAAGAGTATACTCCCAGAAAAGTTTTCTTTTTCTCGCCATGAACACGAAACTCGAAACAACATTTCCCTTGTTTTAAACGGATGAAGAGTCCTTTTTGTAGATAAATAGTAATATTTCCTCTTGTACTCTAAATTGATTCTAAGTTTTATGTTGAAAATTAACTCAAAATTTAGAGTTAATTTTGATTCTTTGGAATTTTGAATCATCTCAGTCTTAAGAAATATAAGCCAATACAGAAAATCTATTATAAAAAGTATTTACACAAGTTAACAAAAAGGACTGCTTAGGTTCAATCTCAGATTTTTTGAAGTTTTATTACGAATTTCCTATTGTTTTGTATATATAGGCCCATGGTTATTTTAGAGCATTTCAATTACACTGATTTGATTACTTTCAAATTTTTTTGGATTCACAAATAATATTTGCAAATGAAGAAGTTCAGTTAATCACATTTCAACTAAAGGTTGCCTTCCCATTACTTTCATGGGCTTATATCGCGTACTATTTTAATAAATACCTATAGTTCATATGGGAGTAAACACCAATGAATGTTGTGGTCTAAAAATTTCTTTCATCTTCAGAGGACGTCTTTCTAAAGGAAATAAATTTGGTTGTTTTATTCTTTCAATCGTACAATGTACATAGATATTTGAAGCATAATTAAAGGATATCCTATTTGATAAAAGATTATATAAGTAATGGAATGAAACTATTTTAGAATAGATATTAATTTGATTGCAATTTTTAGATTCAAGAATCAATCAATTATAATTTTATGCATTAATTTTTCAGTTTATGCTTTTCTTTTAATAGTTAATTTCAAGTTGGAGTGCATGTAATGAATCAGAAATCGTTATAAGAGTAAAGAAGTTTTTTTTTCAAAAAAAATTACATGTACCTGTTTTTGTTGTTAAAAAGTCTCCATAAACTCTTGTTCATTATTAAATAATTTAAATTTATGTTTTTTGTTTTAAGAAAGAAAAAAAAATAACTTGATCTGATGTAATCAAGATCCCCTTAATTGAGACCTAAATGTTGTCAAGACTTTCTGAATTAAAGATCAAAGAAAAAAAAATCTTGTTTTGATTTTTTTAAGTGAGAAATTTATTTAATTTTGACACCTTCAGCTATAAAGACTATAAAGGGGTCGATACAAAAAACCTTGAAAAAATTTGGTCTTGTGACTGGTTTTGACTCGTAATGTCATTTGGGTATCACATACTTTTGACTCCAGAAATAATTTTAATAAATTAAATGTATGGGAAACTTCTATTTATCTGTGTATATCTGTGACGTCCGCTATTTGTCATACCTTAACTTTAACCTGAATTAATCCCACTGATCTATAGGTCAAGAGTCATCACTGGTTTATAAATCATACATATTTATTTTAGATTGTTTTTTTTTTAAGTTCGACATTTACATATTAAAAAAAACAAATGTGTGTGTTTATTTTTAAAATTAGATTTAAAAAGCATCAAAGTGAGATCTACAATAAAATGATCAAACAAACAGTCATACAAAGAAGCACAAAAGACGGTCATAATTGTATTTTTTGTTTTGCTTTTTTATGGATCCCTTTGTACGTTTTTTTTTTTATTTATGTAAGAACGTTTGTCACTTCCTCATCTTCTAATAATTTCTTTATATTTTTTATGCCCGTACATATATTCATATGTAAATGGATTTCAAGGCCTGGCTTTAATAGAAGAAAAAGTATACCCATGGCTAATTAAAATGAATAATATTATAATAATTATGAATATCTCAGCTAATGACTATGTGTGTGTAAATGCTCGTTACCTTGAATTGAGCATACTTATTTTTTAAGCGCCATGCCAAAATCGATATATTTTTGAGAGAACAACAAATCCTCACGCCTCATTTGTGTCTGTGCTCATATGGATAAAAACAAATGCAACATGATTTTTTTATTTTTTTAAAGATGTGTATGTATAAAGAAAAACACAAGCAGAGTCCAAACGACAATCATTAATTATTTCTTGTGCTCTATAGAAAAATCATGTTTTTTTAAAAAAAAAAAAAAAAATATTTTTTTAAAAATATATTCTTCACACTTCATCAATATCTACTTATAATAAAGATCTATTCTACTGATTTTTTTTTCTGTTGTTGTTAAATTATGTGAAGATAGATAGGAGAGGGGGAATAAATGACCTCAACAGACTTTTTCTTGTAAGAGAAAATAGACAACTTATACTCCGTTTGGAGGATAACAGTAATTATCTTTATGAAAGAATGAGTAAAAAGAAGGAAAAAAAACGCTATCAAATGGAAAGTTGCAGGCAAAAGAGAAGATTAATGACACTTCAAAAAAAAAAATAAAAAAAAAATAGGCTAAACAAAGAATCCATCTATAAATACATATTATATGTTGATAATGATAATGGTCTTGTACGTTTGCATGCATCCTTAAACACAAAACTGACCCATTTGCAATCCTTCCATTGTCACACACAAAAAAAAGTAAAAAACTCATATTAACTTTACCCTCTCTTTTCTTTCTAGATTTTGATGGATCCGAGGATCGAACAACCTTTGCCTGTGATGGAAGCCCACTTCTCCTCTCCTGTACTGAGGGTGTGATACAAATCACTCGTGCCAATTATGGTCGTTTCTCCATTGCTATTTGCAATGAGGAGGGTCGTACAGACTGGTCAGTCAACTGCTTCACTCCTCGCAGCAGTGCCGTTCTCTCAGAGACCTGTAATAACTTAAAGACATGTCAAGTGAACGCAAGTGATTTTGACTTTGGAAATAATCCCTGCCCCGAGACGCGGAGATACTTGGAGGCACACTACAACTGTGTGCCTGCATCAAGTGAGTAGAAGTATTTTATCTTTACCATATATGTAATTACTTAATGTATTAATTTAACTAGCAGGGTATAAATAGCTATATTTTTTTTTGTTATACATGTGAAACACGCCAACTGAGGTAATACTTAAATATTCATATCAACGCAGATGTTCTCTCTCTCTCTTTCCCCATCTTGCTAATCATGCGATTAAATTTATGGTGATTATAAAACATTTAAGTACTTACACACCTATGTGGGGTAAAAGAAAGCATTTATGGCTAAGTAAATGGGTAAATACTAATTTGGCTTTTGACCAATTTTTGATCAATTTATTAAAAGGTATATTTTTTTATTGAGTGACTCTCAATCTTTTTAGAGCAGGTATCCCCTCACAAACTACAAAAATATATATACAAAAATCCAATAATGATGTTTAGATGTGTTATTTATTATCCATAGAACCATTTGCTTTGACATAAAAAAAGAAAGAGAAGTTACACCCATGACTCAACAGTTGGTTTGAGCACCGTTCATTTTTTCAATGAAATAGTCACGAGAACTCCTTTCATAAGTCACGTTACTATTTTATATATTTCTTTATTTTTTATCACATTTAAGATCATATTACGAGGTAACTCTGAATGCAAATTAGTATTTAAAAAGTCAATGTACATAATGTGGGCATCGAAGCTTTAAGGTGTTTTTTTTTTTTAAATATATTGGCCACATGATTGTGGATGGATTATTTAATCCCTGGTTTTGGTTATTAATACTTTTAAACTTTGAAAATTTTGATTTTCAAAACAACGAGGCTTTGTGACCACAAATGCTGCTTTTTTAAAAGAGGAAGTTAAACAAACCCAAAATAGGAAATTTTAAAAAACAGAGAATTTCCTTTTTGATAAACAAGATGTAATATTTGTGGTTACAAAATCTCTGTTCATTGAAAAGGAAAATTTTCAAAGTTTGAAATGTACAATATACAAAATTTAGATACACGTTTAATCATTGAATGTCATCATATTTTTTTAAATTCCGAGGCAGTTTATTTATATATACGTATATACACAAGGCACATTTCTGATCATACAACTTCTGTATTTTAAAAATACAAAATTTCCAAAGTTTGAGAAGGTTGTACCGTTAGATCCCTTGCATAATTTTTGTCTTTGATATATAAGTTAGAAAATTATATGTAGCAGGAAGTAGTACTTAAGCAATAAAAAAAGTAGCGTATCACACCACCTTGTTTAGAGATATTTTTTTGTATCTGGGGAAAGTTTTTTTTGCCCCTTTGCAGAATTTACCCTGTCTTAATTGAAGTAACAAGGTAAATTCAGTCAGGTTGCATAGTTAGTTATATATTATTTAAGCACTCCTAACGAACAAAAAAGTAAACTCTTCGAGAGGTGAATTTGTACAAGAATTGATTGCGTGGTTCTCCTTTCACCCCTTTGGCTCATAGATTTGTGTACAACCTCCTTACATATAAAAACTCACCTTCTCATGGAGGGGGGAAAATTAGAGAATGAGAGGAAAAAGTTGCGCAATCTCCCTTTCAGCTGTGATATGTGCCTGCAGAATGTTACATACTTATACAATGACATGTAAAATATTTTCGTCAAATATGAATACATATTGTTTTTTACTTTATTTTTTTCCATTCTAAAAAGAGCCCTGCTCTCTTTTCTTCTCCTTATCAGACCAGTCATTCCATTTTGTTGAAGCTTTTTTTCTATTTTTATCCACAGAAAATATCAGAGTAAAAGAACTACATACATACATCATACATATGAATAGATTGAAACATATGTAAACAGAGCTGTTTGTAACTTAAACATCCAGTCATTGGATATTATCATCTTTGTACGTGGAGATATCATTTACAAAGGAAACGAGGAAATAAAACTTTTTATATTTTCATATGTGAAACAAAAGCAAAAATAAATAAAATATAAGTTTTTTTTTTTTGTGTGTGTGTGTGTGCTATGCCTTTTGCTATGGCAGTATGTATGTGTGAGTGTGGAAAAGAGACTATAGAGATATACTGATGATGGAAGAAGGAAATGAAAAAAAAAGAAGCAGAATGCAGATGTGAATAGCAATGATACTAAGATAGACGTAATACTACGCCTTTGATTTATGGTATAGCGCAGTCTGATTGGTTTTTGATTCATTTCTATATACATACATATGTTTATGAAAAAGGAATTTATTTAACTTAATCGATGTAGCTTTTGCAAATATTTTAAAATCTCTACCTAGATAATTACGAAAGTAATATATTTAGCATTGCTAATTACATACATATTAAAAGAACCCTTTTAATCTTATAAAATATCTATTAAATATTTAATTAGCACGTTAATGGCATTAGTACATGCATGCCTGCATGTTTGGGGGTGCAACTCTAGTTTGAAGAAAGAAAAAAAACTTTATTATTGTATAAATGAGATTTATATTATTATTAATATTCTAAATTATTATATCAAAAATTTAATCGGCAAAAAAATAATAATATCTATATTAGAATATACAGTTGTGTAGTATATGTACAAAAGTTGCTCACTTCATCTCATTTTGATTGCTTATAAATATACATATTTTGTTTGTTTTTGATGTCAATGAAAAAAAAGAAAAGAAGAAGAAACAGTTATAATACCTATGTACCTGTTTATAAAAGCAAAGTAAATAGTCTTAAATACACAGAAAGATATAGTACGAAATTGTTTGCTTAACCTCTTTTTATTGTGTGTGTGTGAGTTTATTGTTCTTGTCGTGGTAAAAGTCAATTTATGAGAGCTTATTTATAGTTTCTCCATGATTCTTCACAAACTACAACCAAATAATAATAATAATAAAAAAAAAACGTAGAGAAAGAAAAGAGATTCTCTCCTGTTTCTTACTGTTTGTTGTTTATGATTCAAGAGTGTCAAGACTGATTTAAATTTATGGGATTTTTTAAGGGAAAAGCTATCAGAGGAGTGAATTATTTGCATTTTTTTTTGCAACATTATATAATAATTTATGTAGTCACATACCTATAACTATTTGTGCAATGTCTTTCAACGAACGTACAAATAAAATAAAGTCCTAAAATCTTTTTTGGTTTTTTTTTTGTCCCCCACATTTGTATATTTTACAGCAATAATAAAAGTATATCTCCGCAATCACTTATTTACTATCAAATGTCACAAAATGCAATTGACTCTTGTCAATTCATTTTAAAATAGAATTCGGAGTCTAAACACAGTACTTTCCAAATCGGGTTTTATGAAAGAAAAATTGTTGACACATTGGATACGTAATCTTTTTAGTTCCTAGTCCTTGTCTCTTACAAGTCACCTGCAGTCATCAGTTGAGAGACACCCTTTACAAATATTGTTGTTTTTATTAGATGATGTAGAAAAAAGGGGTCCAGGCCTCTAAATGGACTATTTGTTTGTCAAATGACCTTATAAAATTAATACATAGAATATGTAACTCCATGAAAAGTTTTTGAGCCACAAAGGATCGAACAAGCAAAGCTTGAAAAAAAAAAACTTTGTTCCAACACGTCTAACTTTTCCTTCAAAAAAAAAAAAAGAAAAAAAGAATGACGAAAAAAAGAAATTAACTGATACATATAGTTATCAAATTACGTCATTATCCCCAATTGCTAATGTAGCCATTCTTTATTTAACAATAGGGATATTTCCAGTTTAGTAATATTTGATTTAATTGAATATCTAGATCATGCATAGGCAACCCTACGGCCCGCGGGCTAAATTATCATATAATTTTAATAAAAAAATATTATAAAATAAATATAACTATGTATGCATACGTATTTTGCAAATACATAGTTAGGGCTTTTGGCCTGCAGTCCGTTTTGAAAAACATAATTTGGCCCACTAGTGAATAAAGGTTACTCCTCCGTGATCTAGATGAACCTTCATGATACTATATAGTAAAATACAAAAGTAGGGAGCAGACGATTTAATGGAGTTGTTATTTCAAAGTCAAAAGAGCGTGTTTAGTTATTTGAATGAGGGGGCTTTTATAAATACATAACTTGTAGGGATATTTTAACTTTTGTTTCTGCAAAAGTTGTCATCACATTTTTTTTTTATTTAACAAGAAACATTCATATTTTAGCCCGATTCAAAAGATACCCAATTTCAATCTACATATATACAAAGAGAAGGAAATTGATTTATTTTTTGTCAGTTTTCTTTTTCATTTGACTGTTTTATTTGTACCTATCTCCTTCCTTGTATGTATGTATATTTTATTCTACTTCTTCTTTTCAAGCCTTCCTGCTTGTGTGCGTGTACATATACGTAATACATGCATATTATAGAATACATACAAGAATGATACATATATATAAGCAAAACAGAAGAAGAAAGTAATGTCAAGTACGATAAAAGCTTATCTTCAAAACTTTTTCATATAAGGCCTATAAAGAAAAAGGAAGAATATACGTACATACATACAAACAAACATAAAAAAATAATAATATAAACTTTTGCATCTTTTGTTATATCCAATAGGAGCAGGAGAAGAAGAGCTAAGAAACTTTTTTTTCTTCTTCTTTTATTTTAAGATCTACATGTGATAAATAAATTATAAATGGGACGATACCCCCCTCCCCCCCCCTCTATCCCATTTATTTGTAAAAAATGTTGATACATTTATTATTAAAAAAAAAAAGAAAAAAAGAAGCACAACTCAACACATTTTAACTCTTTGAACAAAGTTTGACATTCGAGTGAGTTCACCATTAGCAGTGCTCTCTGTGGCTTTCTAGTAGTACAACATTTATATATATAAATATATATATGTATAAAATTATTAAAACTAAATCATGGAAAATTTGTTCCTCATACATTTTGTAATTGCTCTTTTGATCGATAAAGGACACAAATTTGATACTAATCACAAACATTCATTTATAACTGATGATATCAGCTGATTTTTACAAATAGATAATGAATATAATTCATCCTTTTTAATTTGTTTTGTTGATACGGAGAGTAGTTCCTCAGTTTTTCAATGTTTCAAAAGAAAAATGACTTTATTTTTAGCATGAATGACAGATTTATTACTTTGATAGAAATCTTGGTTCAATCATTTTCATTAAATCATAAAGTCAAATGGCTTTATGATTAAAAGTAATTTTAATTGATTTTATCATTTTTAAAAATATATTATTTTCAATATTGCATTGATGACAGTGTGATTTCTAAGCCGAAAATGACTAAAAGCTAAAGTTTTGAAATCAAAATGGCTTCTCTTTGACTGTACTAAGTAAATGGGATCTAATACAAGGGTTCTCAATTAAAAATATAAGAGGTTCAGAAAATGCATTTTGAGGAGATTAATGGGCGAATGTGTAAGTTTAGTGACGAATTTTAGTGTCATTTTTTCCACACTATTATTTTATTTTCCTGTGCCCCTTTTCTCATTGTTCCGTCATTTTCTCATATTTATATAAATGAAATATTGAAATAAATTTTCAGTCGAGGTTGGAAGTCCAACTTTTAAAAGGTTCTTGTTTTTAGAGATAAACCTAACGTCGTTACTTTTTAATTTACGGAATAACTTATTTGACTACTTTCCCTTCTGATAAAAGGCTGTTATGTAAAATAATTCTTTATGATAGAGCAAGAAACTAAATAACATTTATTTAGGTAACGTTACATTTACGAGTAACTAATTACTTTTGCTCTTGAGGAAAATTGTTACTAACGCAGTTTTTTTTTTTTTTTTTAGCTTAGTAACGAGCAATATACTATTTATTCATTGACTACTCTGCTAATTGGATATGGTTAAGTCGTAGGGTTTTTTCCTTTCTTTTCTTTTGCTAAATTTTCTTCTCTGATTACCCATTTTTCCCCAGAATATCAAAAACGAATAAGCTTTAACAAATATATTTATATGTTATTTATGGAACAACTATTATTCATGTCACATATATGTTTGTAACTCAAATTATCTTCTTCGTTTTTTTTTTTTTTTTTTTTTTTTTTGATTGAATAACAACAAAACAAAAAGTAGAACATGGAAACAAATAAACAAACGACCAGTCAAATCAAAAATATTTCTCTCTTTCTCCATTATTTTTACCTACATCATTATTTTTAATATCAAGATTTTTATTATTATTATTATCATTTTGTTGTCCATGGAACACAATACGTACGTACATAACTGAAAACAAAACAGGGAAGGGGAGGATAACAGGGAATAGAATTATTAATAATGTTAAGGAAAAAACAATTTTCTTATTGTTTGTTGTGAAGAAAGATGAGAAGAAAATAAGCGGAATAAAAGTAGGGATAGTTCTTTGAGATGAATATAAGAATGAGAGAGAGAGAGAGAGAGAAAAAAAAAAAGAAGAAAGAAAGAAAGAGAAGATAAAACACAAAACAAAAATAGTCAATGCTTCTTGATGTTTCTTTAAACAAATATCCTCTTTTTTACAAACAGAAAATGTATTTTTTTAAATTAGAAAAATTCATGATAGAGTGATTTTTGCACTTCATTGAAAATAAATCAAATATTTTTCCCTTTCAAAAATCTAATCACCAAAAAACTTGTGGTCCGAATCCAGACCTTTTGAGTGTTGTAGTTCCAGGAGTAGAAATATAGTTAAATATTATGAAGGTCATTGTGACAAATGTATTATGTCTGGATGGCTTTAATAAATATCTATTTGGTTTCTTTACATCATTTGCCTTCCTATACTTATTTTTGATTTCTTGGTTTTGTTAGTTATTTGTATAAATAAAAGAAACTAAATATAAATTCTTAAAGGGTCTGTTTCATTTTCAGAAATAATCGAAAAGTCGTTACTATATAGAGTAAAGTAACTGTTGTCAAGATTTGATGAAGATGAATAAAACATTGTTTTTTGGATATATATATATTTTTTTTTTTGATAAAAGATTCATTTTTAAAATCTTAAAGGTAAAACAAAGACTATTCAGTAGAGAGTAGGTTTCACACTATGACATTTTCCGAGTTAAAATGTTTTATGCAGAGTTTACTTCTGATGATTCTTTTACAAAATGTATTGGCGAAGACAATTCAACGTATCAAGAGTGAATTTGACAAATTGCTATATCATGTCCTTAGCACAATGATAAATTAATTGTACTTTATTTAACTATGCATACATGATGTATGTGCATATAAACAAGCTTAAGATATGTAGACCTTATCTCTCTTTATATCACTCTCTCGCTTCTTTTCTTCTTTTTTTCACTTGGGCGTTGATAAATTAACAAAATATCAGCGAATATTTAATTCGATTTAGATTATCATCTGAGATATAATGCTGCTCTATAATTTATGAGAAATGTATGTATGTTATCAAAGCTTATATATGTACATACATAACTTATGTATGAATGAATTTTGGCCTTGAATAAATTAGCTGATTCTAAAGAGCACCTTATTTCTTGAGAATGTTTGAAGTCAATTCCTTTGTCATGATGACAGTAATCTGCTTTCTATTAATTGTTTGACACAATAATCGAATATATTTATAAATAAGTCCTGCTTTTTTTCTTTTTTAGACAAGGATCTTCCTCCCTGGATGACTCCTCAGAGCAACAAGAACTCAAACAACAGTCAAAAGACAATGAGACGCGTTCCCATAACTGCTGCACCCACAACAACCACCACTACTACAACAACAACAACCACAACGACAACCACTACCACAACTTCCACCACAAAGGCATCCCCACAACGCCCATCCACTCCTGGATCTCCCTTCACATTCATCTCTTCCTCTTACAACCCTCAGAGAGGACCCTCCTCCACATTTCGTTCCGTATCTGCAGCCCCCATATTCTATGTAGAGACCTCTTCTTCCTCCAATGCCTTAGAACCCTACTCCTTTTGCTACTCACGGAATCATCGTGGGCTTCAATGGCCAAAAACTCGGAGTGGCACTGAAGCAGCTCTCCGCTGTCCAAACAACCTTGTGAGTACCGCCAAATGGTCTTGTGAATCGGGAACATGGGTCGGGAACTGGCCAGATTTATCAGAGTGTGAGTCTGAGTGGTTGCGTAAATTACAAAAGAGTCGCCGTGAAATTGGCGAGTCTGGAGGGACCCTTACTCAAGAGCTTTTAGGAAGAGTCAATTCCTCTCCTCTCTATGGGGGGGATTTGATTGGGATCCTACGTCTAGTTCGTTCTTTGAAAGGAAGAAGAAGGACTAGATGGAGTGGTCTTCGATTAACGGATATTGTCAAGACGCTGAGTGCACTCTTGGATACTCGCTCTGTTCCAGCATGGAAGGATTTGAGTGAGTCTGTTCAAGAGAGTACAGTGAAGGAATTGATGGGTTTGATGGAGGATCTAGGAGGGAGTAGTGGATTTCGAAGAAGGGATTTGAGCATACGAACGGATAACATTGGTATGTAGAAAGATACATATATATATGTATATTTAACTCCATTGTTTAATTCCCCTTCTGTCTTTTCCCTGTACATACATACAATGAACATTGTACATATGTATGTATGTATTTTTAATTTATTCAAAATGAGCAAGCAGATGCGCCCCAATAAGTTTTATCTTTTCTTTATATATTATTATAACTCTTCTAGAGAGGCCTGGATAATTTCCTCCCTCCTCTACTTCTACCTAGAATATACCCACCTACCTACCTACATTAATGTACATACATATAACGGAAAGTAGCTGTTAATTTAACAGAACAAATTAAAGTTTTTTTTTATTACGTTACTACCAACTAAAAAATCTATGTACATAGGTACATACCAAAATATAAATCTAGGACTATAAGTATGTTTTATATATTCAAAGTCCTATTATAATACTAATAATGACTCTCTTTCACAAATTTATTTTTCAAATGATTGTAGCTTAGTAAGGGACTGGCTGTAAACTCATTGGTTTAGAGCTAGTTAAATAAATAATATGGGCAATCCAGAGTTAATTTCTTTGTTTTATTATTTGTATGTTTAATAAGGTGTGATTGGAGTTGAGGGTAAGTAATGAGCAGAGACTATAGATATATATTTGAAACTCTATAAACCAATTAATTGCATCTTAATGTACAGACAAGCAACATGTTTATTTCATGTACATATATGCCACAAGTTAGTTATTTCTAACTAAGTAAATTATTTTTATTAAAGGATCTAAACATGCAGTTTCCCTCTTATTTTTCCTTCCTTAAAGGGCATGCATGGCCTACATTATTTGTGGATAAGAATAATTCTACAGACATCTAGATGTGTAGAAGAACTCCCAACAACAACAACAACAATGAATTTAAAATACATCTATATATGTACATACATTATACATATAAGACTTAAATTCGCCATGTGCAAGGCGTTGAACCCACTCCCTCGAAGGGAAATAAATTGAACATGAATTCACACTCTTTAATTTTGACTCAATAATACTTTTTCCATGCTAATATGTATGTATTTTATTTTTACAAAGTATGTATCAAAAGTAGAAAAAAAAACTGCTGCTTTTTTTTGTACACTCCTTCCATTCTTAATGAACATTTAGTATATATGTATATATATATATATATAAAAGGATATAATCATGGAACCCACTGCTCAAAAACTTGTATGTATATATATTGATTAATCAATTGGGATATTAAAACAACTCTAAATCAAGGAAATTGAATATACAATATATGTTATACGAGTATTCTGCCTATGTATGTATGTATTCTTAAGAGTTTCTTCAAGAAAACTTTAGATATACATATCTATAAATATAAGTATAAAAATAAAGTTTTTTCTTAGATGAAATAACATCCATAAATTTGGTTATTGAAAGAAAAGAAGAAAAAAAAAGAAATGAAAAAGTTAGGATTGGATGAAGAGCGTTTACTGATTTTTATAGATATTTTAAATATTAAAAGGAAGGAATGTTTGCTGTATTGTATTTTGAAGTCTTGCTTGAATTGCATATGTACATTGACCCCGCACTACACAAGTATCAATTTATTTGTGCTTCTCAATTAGAAGGGGAAAAATGACTTAATTAAATAAATTGCCAATTTATTAGCCATTTCATTGAAGAGCATAAAGATTCAATTAAAACTCTGTGCTATTATATTTAATAATAATTTATTTTTTCTCCTTTCCCATGAAGATCTCATAGTCAAAGGAGGGAGTAGTCAATCCTCACGCAACCCACAGGCCAACACAGACTATCTCTACTTCAACAATTCATCCCCAACGGTGGGAGTACGTCCACTCGATCTTCTTAATCGCCGAAAAAATCTCCGCTCCCTTGTTCTCGTCACGTTCCGCAATATTCACTTCCTTCTTCATCCTCAAATGTCCTCAGAGCTAAATAGTATTTCCCTCTATGAAGATGGCTCCAGGGTCAACTACGAGGGTGGATCTGTCAAAACACTCTTCAAAGGCCAGTACTCAGGGACTTGTGGAATTTGGGATCATGTGGAATGGAGTAGTGGTCCTTGTTCAGAAAAGGTGATGGATTCGGATCTGGAATGTGTTTGTGGGGCCTATAGTCGAATCGGAGTGTTTTCTAAAAGGGGTTCCTCCCCACCCATGATGGATCATCCAGAAGTGAAACGAGGGCAAGGGAATGACGAAGAGGATGGGCTCTCACAAGTGACTTTTATTATTGTGGTTGTTGTGACGAGTATCATCTCCGTGGCGTCTCTTCTATCCTTTACGCTCATCATCATCTACTGTCGACGTGTAAAGGTAAGTGGCGTGATCCTAAAGAAGAACACTTCTTTAGTCAGCTTCGTCTTTTTTTTTCTCTCTCTATACCTATATAAATATTTTTGCACTTTTCATCAATCATTCTAAAAGTTATCCACTAATTGAGTCCTTTGATTGATTACAGAGTAGCAAGTCGAAATCCAATCTCACTCAATTTCGTATAAAATTGAGTGAATACAAAGTATCTATTAGAAAAAATCATATAAAAATTAGTAGTCATATGGCTCGAATGGAATTACCTTTCAAAAGAAGTAATTTTGATGAATAGCCAATTAATTAATCTGCTTAGTAAACAGGAAAAAAAATCCACTTAGGCTTTCCATTCTTTATCCATTCTAATGATTCATTTTCTTGTTCTTATGAAGCCTAATTTGATTGCATATATCTATATATAAGTAGATCTCTGATTGAACTGAACCTTTGAGAGGCTGTAAGAAATAGCTCTAATATTTTTGATGCAATCAAAACTTTGGTAGATTTCACATCAACTTTTATAGATAAGATTGTTTCCCCAGACTTTGGACTATAATAAATATTATAGATGAATCTGGAATTTTTTACTTTACACAAAACTTTGCATAGAACAATAATAAACATAATCATACTCAAATCCCCATGGATGTACAATCCCATTTTTTAATTACGACTCAACAGAAATGAGATAAATTTCCGTTTTAGAATGAGACTACTCAAGTATTTGCATCATACATAGTTTCTATAAATAAGTAATAATAACAACACTACTGAATATATGTATGTAAGGCTTGTCATTTGAAAGGCACATCATTATAGTCAGATGTATATCTCATATTAAGGGTATTAGGCCCGTAATATCGAAGGATATTATATATATATATATATTGATAAATTTACATGAACAATGAATTTATATACATATATATATATATATATATATCTTTAAAAAAGGGGAAAACTTTTTTTTTCAAAAAAAAAAAAGAGGACAGAAATTGTCAAATAAGACAACGACAAGACAATTAGAATGACTTTTATAAATGTCCGATTTATTTATTGGTAGGCAGATAAAAATACATTTTGTCTATTTGTATACATATATACTTATATTTGAAGAGGGTTATTTATTATTGCTTCAAAATGTAATGTATGTTTTTTTGGCTGTTGTTTTTCTTCTTATACCGTACTAGTATAAGCAAAAAGGAAATTGAAAGTTAATGGATTATAATAGAAATTTATTTCTTTATTCTACTACAAAAAACAACAACAGAGATGAGGTTTTTATTTTTTTTTTCATACTAACTTATTATTTTATGGGAATCTGTTGATTCTTTCACAACTCAACCTCGTAGTATGTATGTATGTACGTATATTACATAATTTATTCACTTTAGCAATGTGCTACTGCTTCTCCTTATAGTAATAGATAATTATCCATGCATAAAAAAAACAGCAGTTGGCTTGATTTATGCTTCCAGTACTACTTTTGTATATGTAATAATGTATGTATGTTTATAGTGATGAGTTTACCTACCTTTAACAGCAGCATTGAGTATGAAAGGCAAAAAGAAAAGAAAAAGAAAGTACATATATTATTCATGAAAGAACTTGAATAATTCACTCGTTTTATCAGTTTGCAAAAAAAAAAAAAAAAGTTAATCCACTTCATTATGCTTCTTCATGCATTGAGAGAATGAATATAGAAATTGCATGGAGAAATAAATGAACAAAAAAAAGTTGAATAATTCAATTTTGATAATCTTTTTTTTCCCCTCCCTCCCTCCCTTCTTTTAATATGACTTGAATCTTTTATTATTACTTTGTTTTTTATGAAGGCCTCTAAAAGGAAGTGGCCCACTCAGCATGGATTTAACTCATTTATAAATCATTTTGCATGGTAATCTAATATTTGCTAATAAGGATCATTTTGAGGAAAGGTGAATTTGTGTGTAAAGTCTAGCAATGACAAAGCAATTTCATCATACTGAATCCGGAGATGTCTAATTTATTGTCCATTCAATAAGATATTGATGCTCTGGGTTAAGCATTGATTTCAATGGTCCAGTTGATCCCATCTTTGACTTTTTACATTTTTTTTTTGAGATATATCTAACCAATTGCCCAATTTCATTATAACTGTGCTACACTGATTTGTTGAGGCTAAACATGCTGTTGACACATGCCCACTCAGCCCAAAACAAGGAAGAAGAAAATTATTTTGTAGAATTTCTTAATATTGTTATGAAATTTTATCAAAAAAGTACCAAAATTGCGATACTAATATTTGGGACTCGGAACAGGTACAAAAATGTTTGTAGGGTAACAAATCCATGAGTTTGTAGATTTATCATTTGCAGAAGAACAAAACGGGATCCTTTAACTTTTCACTTTAAAATGTTGATTTATATAGTATATGTAGATTTTTGATTATTTATTTATTTAAATTAAGTATTTGCTCTTATTTCAAAAGGATGACTAATTGTTTAATTACTTAATGACATGATAATCATAATTCCAAAAATTAGTTCCATAAATAATTAAAGGGTATATTTTATTTTTTTTACTCTACCCAAATAGAAAAACAAATATATTTATTTTTATTTTTCACTCGTAGTCAGACAAAAAGTAGTTTTTATACGTCTCCTCTAATGCAGCAAAGGATTTTATTTGTTTTTATTATTCTATGTTTTTGATAATGATAATAATAATAATAATAATAACAAATGACAACTCTAAAAAAAACAAAAAAAAACTTTCTTGTGGTTTTTTTATCAGTGCTTCTTTTCCGTAAAAAGTTTATAAGAAACAAGTTTCTTTGTAGATTATTTCTCTTTAATTTTGTGTATTAATGATGAGAAATTGAACGATATTTCTCTGAACACACAAAGGCATTTGCATCTATTTTGCGTTATGAAAAAACCTTGTACTCTATTTTTGGTTGTGCATGCCCATTTTAAGGAAAAATAATGAATGGTACCGCTGTTATGACAGATTGAATAATTTATATCAAAACTAGGAATTGAAAAGCAAATGAAACTTAGAAAAAAGGAAGGCAAAAGAAACAAATAAGTCTTAATATTATTATTTTCCGTTAAGATGTTTTTCTACTTCATGAAATGACAGAAGAATATTGAAAAGTTAAATATTTCAATTCTATTTCTGCAATTGTTTACCTTTAAAGAAAAATAAATTTAATATTTTAAGAGCTTAGAATCTATTTTTCTATTGAGAAATTACTTTCTAATAAGAGTTAGTGTCGAATTGTTTTATATTTAAGAAGTGCAAATTATTTTGAAGGAATTGTTGATTTTTTGCTTGATGTTTTTTTTGACAATTGTATCATACATAGATACATGTATGTTGATCCAATATTTTGTTCAAACTATTCAAAATACAGTTAGTTAACAAAACTATTAGCAAAATTATTATGCGAACAAAAAAATTTTTTTCTTAATTATTCTGACATTCATTTCATATATTAGAGCCATTTTTCATTTCTCAGCCTAACTCAACTGACTACTCTTCCTTTTTTTTAAAAAAAAAACCAGATCCCTCTCAAGGTATTTTATATCTGAGTGAGTGCTCAGCTCTACACATAGTTAGAGTGGGATTTAACAGAACAAGCTCATGGTTTATCTGTTTATTACTTATTATAGGAAAGTGTAAAAGGCCTTTGGTTCTCGAGATAGGTCTTCCTGCTCTCATCTCACTTTCAACCCCTCAAAAAAGTATGTCAAGATCCAAGTAGCAAGATTAAAAATTTCCCTTTCTAAAAACAAATAAACAAAAAACCAAGGAGATATTTTTTGGATCTCTTAAAGTCTTGGTATTGTTTAGAGTCTTGATTCCTCAACTTTTTGTATCGTTTTGATATTGAATAGTACTGTCTTGGCCTCAACACTGCCTCTACCCTAATGATGGCCTTACAATATATGTAAAGTAGTGTACAAGCACAATCTTTACATTTTAGTTTGAATAAAAATTGATTTTTATTCAAAATGTAAATTTTGATTTTTTTAAAAAAAAAAAAAGAAACTTTAATATTTACTGCTTTTTCAAAATATTATTTAGAAATATGACAGAGACTGCCACTGTTAGCCACTGGAGCATGTTGAAACTTGATCAAACTTTGGTTTTTTTTCGTGAGCAGTGCTTACTTCCAGAATGGGTGCATCAAAAATGTATGTACTTAAATAAGTATCGAGAAACATCTCACATAACATCTGTAAATGTATTTAGTACATTTCCTATCATTTGAAAGAAGTTTTAGAGCTGACACATTTAATCATATTCAGAGCTGTTATTTCCTCTATATATCTATATACACACATACTTAAAACTAATCCCATATATGTCAGAGCATTTATTTTTCTCAAGTGTCTTGAAGAGATTATGTTTACCTGTTTAGCAACTTATAGGTTTTCTAAGGTTTCCATGTATGTATGTATGTAAGTGTGTTGTACATAGAATACTAATCAAATACATATAGTTTTGATAGACTAAGAACTTTGTAGCTACTGTTGTTTTTATTCTTTCGGTACATATTATATATTATATTTGTTTATAAGGAAAGAAAAGTATCACCAGAGTTTCCGTTCTAATCATATTGAATACTAATTATGTGTTGTTTGTGTCTCCTTTTTGTCCTTAGTATTAATTTTGTAGTTTTAGCTACAAGGTTTTTATTTTCTTTTTTTTCGTGCAATGAAAGCAAAAACACAAGAGAGGAAAAAAAATTGTCGAATAATCAATTTAAATATAAGTAATTCGCTATTGGTTCCTAAGTTTATTGACATTAATTATAATTATTTAAACTTACATAGTCAATGCATGCAAAATATATTTATTTATCGAAATTTTATGTCAAATACTAATTGTGTAGTACTAAAAGTTAAAATTAACCAAGGGAGTATATTTTTTTTAAAAAGAAAGATTTTACTAACAAATGAAAGAAAATTTTTTGATAATTACTATGTATTATTATTTTTTTTAAAACCAAAAATGAGAGTTTTATCATCAATTTCCATAGGCAAAGGGAATAATAAATTTGTGATAAAATATTAAATTTGTACAACAAATATAATTAATATAATATCCCAACTATGTAATTTTTTTTAGTCAAAATTTACAAGTTTGAATGATGTCAATCATTGGTAAAATTACATGCAATAAAAGATAAATTCAATATTAATGAAAGGATTTGGCTGCAGTAAACACAGTTATAGACCCCTGTTTTCAATATTTTAGATGAAATAATATGTATTACAACGGTTTTACTGTAAAATAATATGTAAAGTCTATATGAATTTTTCTCCATTTCTTATTTTCCAAGAATGTTTTAGCATCTCATTCGGGATTTTTTTCACATACTAAAAAAGTTTTCAACATTCCCTGCTTAGCTTATACACTATTAATCCGAATGTCTACAGTTCATTCCCACATGAGTACTTATAATGTAAAATGATCTAAGCACTATGTATGTGCAAAAAAAAGAGTATAATTGTAAAGCAGTGCTTCTCAAACTGTGGGGGTATAGATCAGTCCCGTCGCGATCACAAAATTGCATACATTGAATAAGAATTTTTATTTTTAAATGACCAAATGCCAAAGATCAAGACTGAAAATGATTTTTTATTAGAAATGTGGCAAAAGTGTGAGCCAGAGTCAAAAAGTTTGAGAGGCACTCCTGTAAAGTACTTATGTAGAGACATACTAAGACATTTTGAAATTTTTAATATACTTATGTAAATTAAAAAAGAAATTAGATATTATTATTATTATTGTGTAGATATTTAGATATTTAATTCACATAAGTTGAATGCACTCTATCTTTCAAATCATGCTCAATAATGATAGAATATGAAACAAAGAGTAATTTCATTTCATTTCATATATATATACATATATAAAACCCTCTCACCGGGAGTTCCCTTTCACGAAATTCCTAGGACATTAATCCATAAACTTCTCTTTCACGCTTCTATGGACTTTTAATCAAGATATTTTTTTTTATTTATTTGTATTTATGTTATTTTGTTTACATAAACCCCATGAATATCACGCCTCTCTTCAATGAAGTTGGTTTTTTTTTTTTTTTGAAATAGGATTAATAGAACATGGCATGAGACGCGTGATAAACAAACTCCTAAGTCAACAAAAAAAAAAAAAATTCTCTCTCTCTCCAACCCTCTTTTATTTTATTTAAACCTCTTTTTAAAGTTACTTTTTTTTTTTTATTTTGTAAGAAGTGATGTTTTTTTTTGTTTTTTTTTCAATTATATGTTGTGTTAAATGAATGTATGTTTCACAAAGATAAAAGAGACGTTTGAATAATATGTAAAACTACTTAGTATATTTGAAATGTGAAAGACAAAGAAGAAGGAGGAAGGGGGGGGGGAGAAATGTAAATTTTTTAATTTTGCTTTAAAAGTCGTCAAGGACTTATTTTTGAGTTCTCATTTGAAGACTTGGATATGTTTGAAAAACGAAAAAAACAAACAAACAAAGAAAGATATTTATTTTCATACAAATGTTTTGGTATTCCTTTGCTTGACAAAATGACTTGTTTGCATAGTGATACAAGGCTCCCTTTTAAGGCAAAAAACTTGAGGCTCATATATAACTATGTATCTATATTTAAGGTAGATGATATTACAAATAATAATTCAATCACTTAATGACATACAGTTTTGCAGACAAAAAACACTTAAAAATATACTATTAATGTTTGTTAGTAAAATGGAATCAAATTAGAGTAGTAGTCTGGATTGTAAGACAATTAATTAATATGTTATTTGGACACTGAAGTGCCTGTTTTCAATTTAAATAGGGAATAATGTTCCCTTGTTTCAGTCAGTTCAAAAAGGCTAACAAGCTATTCAGTGCCTGGACACCTTAATAATAATTGCTTTCCAATGGTATTATATATGTAATTGTAGTAAAAGCTTTCAGTCAATTTTGGTTTTAGTTTTCGGTTTCTTCTTTTATAAGAATGTTGCTCATAGTACAATATCTATGAAATGAACCAATTTTTCAAGATAAGAAAATGTAGATTCAAAAGTCCCATAAAAGTATTTTTGAAAAGTAATTATTTGGATTTGGTTGCTCCTTCTTTTTGAAATGGATGACTATTGAGGGGTACATACAAAATAATCTTTCAATACAAATGAAATATAAAACTGATCCTAAATGATTTTTACTCATTTGAGGTAGACAAACTACGAAATTGAGTAGACATGAGGGTCAATATGCAGACCAAAAGCTTAAAAAAACCTATATATTCTTCTTTGGGCACGTAATATTTTATGCCCAAAAAAACACAGATAAATATTTTTCATAGAATTAATCTATAAACAATGCAGAAAAAACTCGGAAACCAAATTGTGCTGTATCTTCTTTAAACATCGATTTATTAACTCATTTTGAACCCCATGAATCAAATCATTATTATTTTATATCTTTCAAAACCCCGTTTCTAAAAGTTATCTTTTACATCATTTAAAGTTGAAGATCATCATTTTCTAAAAAGCCTCTCACTAAAAATAAAATACCAGCTATAATAATGTAATATTTCATCAAGAATATTTTTATCTTCTCTTGACACTTTTAGTTCTTTGATAAACATATATATATATATATATCAAGATGCCAATTCATATGAAGTGAACACATAATTTTAAACTTTTTGCAGATCTTAGCCCCAATTTTCTTAATATGTCTTCGTATAAACCCATGTTCAAAAAACAAATATCATAGAGAGGTTGCTCTAAGTCTTTTTTGTTCAATAAACAATCTTTAATGTGTATGCAAACTCAATTTCTCCAAAAATATATTTTTTTGTGACATGAATAAAAGAGACAAAATAAATGTACCGTGTATAACACGCATTCTTTTCTTCATATTTTTTTAATTTGATATAACAAATTAAGAATTAGCTACAAAAAAACGTTGTAGAAACTTTGACCGTTCATTTAAAACTTGTTTTGTTACTTTATTATCAAAAAACATATCAAAAACTCCTCTGTAATTATAATAATACATAAATTAATGAATAAAATTTGCGTGGATATTGTTTAAAATTATCCATTTTAAAATTGGCACATCAATTTACACGACAAAAAACAAACAAACAAAACAGGGGGTAAAAGAAGCTAAAGTTTAAAATGTAATGTTTACTTCATATGAATTGATGCCATAATACATATACTACAAAATCCTTTACCCCTATCCGAATCCCCAAAAAACTTAATTCAAATTTCCCGGTATTTTTGCTCATAGTATTATTATCTATACAGAGATATAAACTTCATAAATGTACATATTTATTTTTCCAAGGATTTTTAACACATCCAATCTATTAATAAATCAATTTATCTCTCTTTTATTAAATGATTTTTTCCTCTTCTTTTTCTCATTTTGTACATATATTTCTGCTGAGTCACTAAATATATTAAGGAGTATAACTTAAATTAAAATCTTTATAGATAATAGTACTTAACATACATAATTTTTTTGAAAGAAAGTCGATTTTCATTTATTTTTGTTAGGGAAAAACAGGTGTGTTTTTTAGAAGGAGTTGATTATGCGAAGTAAAGCATACATACATACTATTGTATGTACCTATGTACATAAAAGAGCCAATCAAAAAGGTTTTTCTTCATTGCTACAGTTTTACTGGTTTCCCCCCCCCCTCTTTTGTTATTAAAAGATATTCAACTTTAAATCATTGAGGAAACATACAACAGCCCTGGATTTGTATTCATATAGACACCTAGTCAAACGAAGATTCTACGGAATTAGTCTGTGTATTATATGTAAACAGATATATAAGCTTAAATAATCTGACTTATAGTCGTGGAACGTTGTTTAGTACAAAATTAAAAGGGTGTGTGTATGACCTGACATTTTAGATAAAAAGAAAAATCTAATTACAAAGGAAAAGTTAAGTAACTGACTAGTGTAAAAATCAATATCCATTATTTTGGTGTTATCAACAACACCTCAAAAAAAACTATCTAAATACATATACCAAAATGAGCATTTTAAGGAAATTTTACTTTTTCTTTTCTTTTTAGTATCTAATTATTTCATTTCATGAATGTAGGAAAATTGAGGTCAAAAAAGCCTACAAACAAACACATGTCACCTAAAGACTTTAACATGTCTTCTTCTTTTTTTTTTTTTTTTTTTTTCAAAGAACTATCTTTTCCCAAGGCCTCTTGCCTAGTTGTTTGAGAGTTGTAATAAATGGTATACCAAACGGGTACACCATTCACGAATACAAACAACAACAAAAACTAAAAAGATGGATTACAAAGTTCCTTCGCTGACAAAATTTGAATTCCTCCCTTCTTCTTATTCGTTTTAAAGAAATTAAAATCCCTTCAAGCATAAAAAGAAAGGAGAGAGAGAGGGCCAAGGAGTCCTTGGGGCTATATCATTATGATGATTAGAGCTTATAAGACGAGAAGGAAAAACAAATAAAAAGAGTATTTGCGTTCATGATATCTATCCTTGATGAAAGGGAGTTAAATAACTCATTTATTAATAATTAAATACTTGATTCAAGAAATGTTGTGCAGACATTGATGATGATGATCATAGTAATATGTATGTATATCGTTTTTTTTTTTTTTTTTTTTTTTTTGGGGGGGGGGGATAAGATATGTGTGTATACATACATACTTTGATTGAGAGTTTTTCTTTCTCCTTTTAGAAGGGGATTGTGAATGGATAATACATTCTTAGATAGATTGAAAATACATAGTATGAAAGAGTTAGTTAGGTTTCTCCACGTCATTAAAATAAACTCAAGAGGAGTAAGGGAATTTGATGGATCATCGACCTAGATATTTAGATAGAACTCGAGAGTTGTTTCTTAACACTATGTATTTTTCTACATTGTGTTTTTATTCTATTTAAAAAACAAAAACAAATTGCAGACTATTTGCATATTTTACATAATGAAACATAGTAAAATCCATCTAACAGCCCTTTTCGATTCAATTAAATTCCTGCTCTCTTTTTATAAGTATATATTGACTTAATTAATAAAGAAAAATTAGTTATTCCTGTATGAAAAAAACGAGGGGAAATCTTAATTTTTTATATAAATATTTATAATATTTATCTATTTATGTCTTTTCCTCCTAATTAAGAAATTCAATTGTTATTCCTTTTCTTTTCTCTATGTAGATTCAGGATAAATGGGATCGCTCCTGGTATTGTCGAAAGCGGGAAACGGATCTCTCTGATACGAATACGGCTTCTACTTCCGCTCCTCCTCTTGGCTCTCATCATCAACTCATCCATGATGGCTACAGTCGTCCCTTTTTTGGAGGAGGAGGAGGAGGAAATGACATGATGGGCTCCACACTGAATCGAGCATCTGATGGAATAAGCACAGGCGTATCTCTACACTATCCAACAAGTGTCTCTAATTCTAAAAAATCCCATAAAGGAGGTTATCAGGAGCTTTGCATTAATCCACAGTATGGAAGTCAAGTAAGGGTTTTTTTTTTTTTTTTTGTCCTTTTCATCATGACGTGTCGTTTATTAACATTATGTACTGTACTCTCTATCTACAGCTTCTTCTTTAGCCTCTAATGACTAACATTTGAAAATGAACCTAATGCTTTCTAAATCTCCTGTAATGTTGTTATCATTATTATCAAATGTATGTATGTACATATATAACATAGAAGGAATATTTACATACGCACATAACATATATTCATATCCATGTTTAAATGTACATATCTTCCAAGAAAGAAATTAATGTTCCTCTTTTTTTCTGCTACTACTAATACCTTAATAGTCTGTAGTTAGTATACACTAAGATCATTATTAAACGTTTTAAAACATCCGTTCACATGATTTTATATGTATGTATGTATGTATAACTGTATTTATATAAATGTGTACATACTTTGAAATTATGGCACACCTTTCTTATTGCTTATTAAAAAGGCTTTCTAATATGTACATACATAATAGTAAACAAAATGAATTAATTCTGAACACTAGTTAATTCATCCAAAAGTGCTGTCCATTTTTTTGTAACTCTCACAGTTTGATTATAAGCCTTTTTATATATTTATATAGAAATGGTTTATTTATGCACAGATGCAATTGACCTTAATCTCTCTCAGGGCCCTACTCAATAACATTAGCGTAATCCCACTATCATGAAAAAAATGTATTATGCATTTTTTTGTCAGTTGCCGACCTGTCTAATCTCCATGAATAGCGCATTGAAATATACTCAGTTTAAATGGCATATTTGATGATAAATCAGGAATATGCTTTTAATAAATTATTAAAAAATGGTATAGTTCAACAGTTGGTAAAATGACGAAATGGGTCGACCAACATATTCCTTTAAAGCTTTCTTTAACTCTCCTTAAGAATGAAAATTTGAGAGATCATAAATTCACTGTGTTTGGAGTTATATTCATTTATAAAAATATAGGAGGGATTTGTTTCTATCAATTTTCAGCTAAAATGTTTTCTAAGAAAAGGCACTTTCTACATATGCTTTCGCTATTTTATTTTAAGCAAATCCCAATATCGATTCAAATCTTATTAACACAACTGCATAGTATATTTAAAGCCATTTTAACTATCATAAGTTTTTAACTGACTCAGTGTTTTTAAAATATAAATAATCGTATTTAAAAATACAGAAGCAACCATCTTTTGTTGTGAACTATACAGGACTTCAAATGAGGCCTTTGATATCTTTGGGAGAGTTTAAATTAAAAAAAATTATTATGTATTACGGGCTTAGACATCCGAATGTTGCTACTTAGAGGCTTGAGGTGAGATGAATACATATCCATTTAAATTTACAAATTGAACATCTAGATTCTTCAATCGTGTTTTTTTATTATTGGTGAAGTGAAGAGAAAGTGGGGGGGGGGGGCGGGTGCAAATACTTATCATGTCCTAGAAGAGAGGGGCTATAAAAATCAATAATTTGTAAACAAACTTTTAATAGTCTTTGGAGTAGCAATTTTAATAGTAATTTGTATTTTTTTATCTTTTTACTAATAAAATAAAATTTTTATTTAAATTGTAAGCGTTTATGGCAAAAAAAAAAAAATAATAAAAGAAAAAAAGTAAAAATCTCAGACACAGAGTCATTTGTTAACAAGTTCTCACTTTCAAATTTTCAGAATGCTTTTTTCTTATTTTTTTGTTTTGCTATGATACTTTCTATTGCACATATTTGTGAAGTTATGTATTTTGTAAATTTGAGTTGTATCTTTACACATTTTTGAGTGCATGAGTGAAAGCATTTACCTAATGGAGATGGGAATAACTTGGAGAAGCGTATAAATATTTTGGAAATCAATTATTGTATTACTTTTTCTTTTTCTTTCTTTTTTTTTTTGTATTCTCTCTGCTTCATTCCTTCTTTTCATACATCATAATTTTGATTCAATGGACCAAAAAAAAATAAGCAAATAACTTTCTTTTCTCATGCTCA
Organism: Lepeophtheirus nordmannii; assembly: GCA_963680855.1. NCBI lineage: Eukaryota > Metazoa > Arthropoda > Copepoda > Siphonostomatoida > Caligidae > Lepeophtheirus > Lepeophtheirus nordmannii. The sequence continues at coordinate 33,410,170 of OY804520.1, forward strand.
GTGATTATCTATAGATATAATTTTTTATTCCTCATCTAATATATATATATATATATATGTATATTATGATAAATATTTTATTTAAAAATTCAACATTTTTGTATGTACATACGTTATATTTAATGTTTTCTAATATAAATACCAAAAAAATTGAAAGAAGTTACATTCAAAGAAGTGAATAAGAAAATAAAAAATAATTTATCAATGGAATGTTAAAAAAAAAAAATAAATATAAATAAATATCAAAAATATTTGAAAATCTTTGTCATATATATATTGATATATGTTACATCCATCTATAGCTGTACATATATGTATGTATATGTACATAAATGGGTAATGATTACTTGACATCACTCAAAATTTTTGATAGATAGATGTGATTAGTCATTCCTCCTCCCCCCCCCCTCTCTCCTCCCTTCTCTCCTTGCTCTTTTCAATATTTTATTTACATGCATAATTTTGATACTATACCCTCATTTCAACGAGTTTCCTCTCGACAAACCTGTTTTCATTCACACTCACTACTATTCTTTGCACTGATCTTCTTTTTAGCAAGACTCAAATCACACGTCGTGTTCTGTACTGTATCTCGCAACCTAGAGAGATAAAGGCCCTAAATCAATTGCTAGTGACGTGTTGCTATTCATCATTTTATAGATGGAAATGTTTGACCAACTTAGTAAGAGCTAATTCGAGTTCAAACAATCAACGTTTAGAAGACAAATAAAAGGCAAGAATTTCTCAACCTTGGGACTATTCTTCATTAGTAACAGTAGGGAATTATTCACAGCTGAGCAAAAGTTAATTACATTTAAATCAATCAATGTTTAAAACACCAAACAGGGAAAGAAAAGCATAAAAAAAGTCGTGTTCAGGTACTTTTTATGATCCATAACTTTGTCATTAGATGTGAGAACTTTCATACACAATATTTTATTGTTTTCTGGTGAATTAAGTTGTGGTTGATGAACGAACCATCTCCCTGATATTGTATTAAAATCCAAGCCACGAACCTTGCATACTTCTGATATGGTTATGCAAGTTTCTGTGAATCAAAAAGTATCACTTGTCTCTAAAAATCATTTGGTGAAATAAAGGAGATAAATAAAGTCAGGTGAAAGGTTCTTTAATATATATAAAAAAAACTCGCGGAAATGTAAGTGTGCAAATTTCGTCCTATCATTTCTTATACATATATTAATGTAACATATATAAATAGTTCCTTTTTACACTCCTAATGATAAAACAACAACAAAAATAAATATTTTATTTCTAACTAAGAAAACAATAATAATAATAATAATAATAGATCCATCACCCAAAAAGAAAGGCACAAGGCGAGGGGGGGGGGGAGAGCCAAATAGAGAAGGGTTCTTTATCATTTTTGTAGTGTATTTATAATTCAGTTACGTTCTATGTATGTACGTAATTTAGTATGTACAACCACTGTACATATTATTTTTAGGTGAGTTTAATTTATTGTAGGGATTTGGAAAGCGTCTTATTGACTCTAAATAATTACAAAAAGTTATTAACAGCTAAAAATAAACACCTCTCGCTTTTTGGAGAGTTAATTCTTCTCACTATTAATTTATAAATAACATATATGTATTATATACCACGAGAAAAGTTAATAAATCATTAATATATATATATATATATACAAAAAGAGAGTTATAAAATGTTATACAATAGAAAGCAAGTAACTTAAAAAATGATGTAAACGTCTTACTGGCCATTTCTCTTGCCTTTCTTTTCTTCTTCTTCTTTTTTTTTTAATGTTTCAATAATATTAATAGTAATGATAATAAATATACAAAAATGAACATTAATTTTAATTTTCTGACTCCTATTTTTTATAATGTGTTGGTTGTACTCTCTCACCCACCTCATTTTCTATATTCCAGAAGGAAACAAAATCAAGCATTAAATCTTTTTAAAAATGGTCAATTTAACAAATATTCATGTAAAGTAGAGATATTGTGGCAAAATATGATTATAGGTGAGACTGGGGAAAGTTGGAACACTTTTTGCTTTTTGCTTAATTATGTACATGGAGCCAGTTTTGAGTTAGATTTAACAGATACAACTATGTATATGTATTCATTTACATATTTGTCTGTTACTGAGTGAACTTTTTTGAAGAGTAAGTAGTTTTTTCACAAATTTCATTTAAATAGAGTTGCAACATTTGAGGGATTCTCAAATGTTGCAACTGTCTCCGTATTCAAGGATTTAAATTAATTAATATTAATTTTCAGTTTGTTGTTAATCAATAGGATAATGAAAGATTTTTACTAGGGAGGGATCATTGATTAGTATTATAGATGGGGGAAATTCGCATCATTTCAGTGACTGCTCGCACTTTCATACCATTGTGTGTACAGATAAAATAATTAAGAAGAATAAACAATATTTGAACAATTGGGTCAGACGTTGCAGCGGGTCCCTTTGTACTCATCGTTATACTTTCTTAAATATCTGCTATATGAGAGATTCTTGAATTTTAATAAATATCATCAAATGACAGCAGTAAAATAATAACTCAGTTGAACAACCATCAAATATGGTCTCCATTATTATGACAAAAATAATACTTTTCACCTCAAAATCCCTTTTTATTCAATATCTCAAGGACAAGTTGTCTACAAAAAAATTTGATTTGGTTCTGAATTTCATGGCTATAGCTTTTTTTGTTTGTGAAAAAGGAGCACTTTTTACAAATCTTCCCGATCTCCCTCACATAATATGAAAATGATACAAAGTACATTCATACAAATGCTCTAATACATACATATATCCTCTCCCATTAAAGAATTAGTATTCATCAAGAAGATGATGGCAAGAATGGGAGCTATGTGCTTACATTCCTTTTACTATAGCATACATATGTACATGTACATATAAAGATATCACATGATGATGATGATGAATAACAAAGAAAGAGATAATAACAACAAAAATAAGAATAACAAAAACATGAAATCCCAAGGCAGTTTCTGTATCTTCTCACAACATAATTCATTTATGTATTTATTATATTATGAAAGGAGAAAAATAGAGAGGGAATTACAATTGATGTAGGTATGTATGTATGTTCATTTGTATGTACTTTTTCATGGGCATAATGGTTAGATCCATTATATACATATAATAGTGCCATGTTTTTACTTATTAAAACAAAGCATTCAAATCAATAAAGGCACTTTTATAAAATAAAATGCCTTCCATATATGTATGTGACCGTAAACAAAAGTGTAACAAGTTATTTTTACTCACATTAAAATAATAACAGAGGGGTCCAACGAATAGAAATGTAACAAAAAAAGCCCTTTTCCACTCCAAAATCGTCTCAGTTGGCAAGTTCTGTTATATAATATTTGTTTTTTTGTGGTCTTTTTTTACAAACTGACATAATTCTTTCTTAATTAAAGTGGAGGGTAGAATATATATTTAATAGATAAGTTTTGACATAACAAATGAGTAAGAAATTCCCATGAAAAGGTGCCAGAAAATGCAAATTGTATTACTTAATTATTCTTTTTCCTAGGAATGTGCTCAAATGGATTAAATAAAAGCTACATTGGTTAGGAAATAATAGCAAAATAATAACTTTCCTTATATCCTCAGCTGTCAGTGGTACCATATTTTGTATGATGTTACCTCAGGCTAAGCTTATACGTTAATGACTGAGTAGAGTAAACACTCGCACTATTGGCAAATAACCAAAAAAAAAAAAGATTATCAAACATTTGAAAATGGATATTTGTTATGTTTTGGGACATATTTATCAATTTATTTCTGCAAGCAAACAAATACTTTGGGCAATACTGTTCGTGCCAATCTAATAAAATTTTGTGCTGTATCACAATACAATTATCATCATTTTGATAATATTAACATTATTTTATTATCATGAAAGTTGGGGTAATAGCTACAATAATTATTTGTAAGTAAGTAGCAAATTTGTTAATAGTGTACATTTTTATTTTTCTGTGCTATTAGTGGTGATCTTTTCTACAGATTTACCGAATTTCATACAAATCGGAGGGGTCAAAGTCCTGATGCCCCGTTGAAGAAGTATAATAATCCCGAATCTTTACGAAAATGTCATATATATATACATATAAGTAGTTATGAATATTTTGATTTTGATCAATTAAAGTCATCGATATATACAAACAATATCATTGCAATTGTTACACTTTTTTCCCAAACCAAATATAGGTTCATTTGTGTGTCTCGTCTTTTAAAATAAACTTTCTTTATTTTTTCATTACATCAACAGTTTTTCTGAAAGTAACTATCAAAAAGTTATATCGTTAATGTTGTGTATAATAACCCTGATATTTTCAAGGAGGAGGGAGTAACATTATTTTGTCTTGATCCAATGTGCACTTTTTATTAATTGAGTCGGTGAAAAAGTTCAAATTAAAAAATGGAGATTTGATTGAACGCATATTATTTTATAGTAATATGCATTAAAACAAAATATTTTTTCCATTATTCCATTTACAAATTATATATTATCTGGTATTAAAAAAAAATTATTTTTGCAAATACCATCCCTCTTGGCTATATATAAATAAAAAACAGAGAGAAAGGAGTAATAATAAGAAAGAGGATAGAACGTTTAAATAAATTTTATTCATGAATTGAGCTATCTAACTATTTTTAATTGCTTAGAACATATGAAATAACAAAAGATTCTTCATTCCCTGGACTATATATATATATATATATATATTTCTATATTTATATATTTGAATAAGAAAAAAAAAACAAGTTTTAATAATTATAACTTTTATATAGTTTCCATATCTGTAGGCCTAAAGGCTTTATATATCTAAGTAAATTTATGTACTTATACTGCAGTTGCTAACTCATACTTTAAAATTATGCACAAATATGTATTCATATTTTTTACATATCTTTTTACAAAGTAGTCTTATAACTATATTACATTTTCTAAAAATTGAATTATTTATCTATGAATGAAAAACCCTCCCTCTTTGTTTCAGAGTTGTTTTTTTTTCTTCATCGTTTTAATTCAATTTTCTAGTATGATAATGATAAATGCAATGAGGTACACGCCAAGTATTTGAAACTACCTCATTCATTTTGTTTTGTTTTTGACTCACAATCTACTTTTCGTATGAATTTTTTGTGATGAGTTCTATAAATACATATACTCAGTAGAATTTTTTTAAACTTAATCATTCTTACAATTTATTTTTTTCATCTGTAAGAAGTTGTCAACTCACTGAATCTACTATTTATTTACTTTCTATGCAATTTTACATCCTTTGCATGATGATATTGTTTTGCAACAAAAGTTAAAATAATAAATGAATAAATTTTTGTTCATCAATCTATGATAAAAAAGGGTTTAAATTTTGCATTGAATGTTTAAAATACCATAAATGACTCAAAAAACAAAACGCATTAAATATTATTTAAAATTATGTCTGTACTGACTTGGGGCTATCCAATGAATTTGTTTAAAATAACATTCTGCATTTGTTTGTATGTACTTCTATGTGCAAAAAATATCGGAAAAGAAAAAAATATTTATTTAATCATTAAAATTCATTTTATTCCTTTCAAAAGTATGCAATGTTTTTTCCAATTTTCAAAATAATTACATAAATGTTCTTAAGTAAATAAGTTTAAAAAACAATAACTCCCAAGTTTTAGATATGCTATTAAAATTAAAAATTGGATGATTGGTTTTTTTTTTTTTGAGTAATAGGTAATGTATTTCAAAAAATAATCCAGTGATTCTCAAAATTTTAAAAGAATACAGTCTGAAATAGTCATTTAAACTTTTTTTGTTTTAACAATATTTCTCTAAATTGTATTTTAAGCACAATTTTTCAGACATTTTAGAAAGCCAAAAATTCAATTTTGGCTCTTCACAAAAGAACGCATATCTCAAACACACATGGTTATTTTGATATGTAGTTTGGCACAGATGTCAGTAACAGTAATGGCAACGTAAAAAACAAAAACATTTATCCCAGTCGGAATCCCTTAAAAAATAAAATTCAAATTTCCCGGTAGTTTTTGCTCATAGTAGTATGTTTCTATTTGTATATATATTTATATTGTTATTTTTTTTAGATTGCCAAATATGTAAGTGCTTTTTTTTTCTCGATCCTCTTCTTCTTCTTCCCCCCCCCCCCTCCCACTTTACCAACCAAAAAACATGAACAACCCAAAAAAATGGTTATTTTAAGTTATTATCATTATATTTAATGTACCACCAAATACTTAGATTTTTGTGTTGTTATTTATTTGGTTTCCTATTATTTTAGGCATTATAATGTAGAGACTTAGGTATAAACAAAACAAAAGTATGTCTTGTTCAGTAACAATTTTTGGAGATTATTATTATTTTTTTTAAATTAGATTTCTTATTTTATTGCAACTTTACTCTTGAAATATTATCATCATTTGCATTGTAATATCTCACTCTTTAGCAACCCTTTGTTTTGTGTCTTTCAATATGCAAATTTATGTCAATTTGATGCACGTGTGAGAAACAAACTAAAAAAAAAAGTATAAACGAAAAAACTCTTTCTTTTTTTCTTAAAAAAAAGGCAGTATGATCAATTGAATATCAAAATTCAGCTTGATTAAATTGAACTAAAACAAAAGCATCACTTATTTACCATTTGATGTTCTGTTAAGAACACAAATAGGTTTTAAATGTGATGATGAATCAATGTCTTTATTCCTACTGATAGGATTGTTTTCATGATTGTTCATAAATTGTAAATCAAAGAGCATTAGCTCAAAAAAAACCAAAAAAAAAACAACAACATTTGTTTTAATTATGTTTTCCTCAGTTGTTTCATGTGTATTTATGACTTGTCCTTGTTGATGGTACAAATCGACCTACCCTTTAAAAAAGTAAAGAAAAAAGGTTCAACATCAGTTGCCGGTTACCCAATTCTTCAAATGTAATAGACATGTTAGTCATTTAATGCTAGGAAATTGTTCAAAATTAGACAACAGCAAATTCCAAGCTATCCCCATCAACGTTGAAGAAGGCATATAAAAAAATGAAAGGAAGTATAGAAAAGTTGATAGGTAACAAGGAAATTCAGTCATAATTGCGTGGATAGTAGAACAAGGCTGTGTGTAAACAAAGTTATTTTATCTACATGTCATTTGCTTTCCAAAAGATTTTTATATTGGATCAGTGGATTAATCTACCTCAGTAATTTGGGTTTTTTTTTTGGTTTTGTTTTTTTTCTCTCTCTCTCTCTCCATTCCCTTCACATTAATTGAAATAGCAATAGAGCAAGAAAGGGAATCTGACATTGTTTCAAATATGTTCTCCCATATTTATTTTGACATTAATGGAAGGAAAAAATGGTTATTAGACATAAATGTATTTATTTTTCTTTTAAGATGTATATATGTATGTATAATTTTAGCATATTGTTCATAAAAGAATACATACATGCATATATGTATAAGATTTATTTCTTTTTATTACTATGAAAAGTTTTTTGCTTTCATATGAAGCATATGTACAAATATCAAATATACACACGCATTTATATATACAATCAAATAACATTCAAATTAGACCAATAACCGTGTCTACAATAAATATTTAATATATCCAAATTATTGTTGGACTTGATATTTTATTTTTTTGCTCTTGGGTGCATTACCAAGCGTTTCATTAATTTACACACAAACATACATTATAATATTATATATATATATATATAGATGTTATTGAATATAAAATATTTTTCAAGCATTACATTTAATCAAATAAATGAAAAGTTTTTTTTTATTATTTTCTATTTTCAAATGTGTATTAAAAAAAATATTGTATGAAAACTTATTTATTCTGCATTTTAAACGCATTTGCAAAAGTTATCTCCAATTGATTAAATTATAAATATAATATAATATATATATATATATATATACTATATGAAAAAGTATTTTTGATTATTTTGCAAATTGAATTGGGCTCTTTCTTATTCTCTACTTCTCTTTTTTCTTAAGTATACATATGTTTGTTTGTTTTATTTCTATTATTGGTTGTAAGGTTTAGTATTATACAAATGTAAATATACTCTAGATATGGGCACCTATACTATAATATAGGTCCATTAATTTCCTACTTGCTGAAGGAATCTTACTCATTTATTTTTCATTTTCTTATTACAGACTCTCCTAGGACCCCCCTCAAATGGACATCCCTGTAAGCCCTCGGAATGGACATCCCTTGCAACCCATTCCCGACGCTCAGACTTTTCTGGAAAACGATTGCATTCAGAAGAACTCGTTTTCTGCGTTCCTCCAAACGCCCGACCCGGGAGAACAGGACGCTCTGGCTACATTCATCCCTCATCCACTTCCTCCTCCTCTGGAGGAGGAGGAAATCAACATATTTATATGGAAGTTGATCCTCGCTATGATGTGGACTCTGGCTTTACAGAAGAGTCTTCCTATGA